>UFQX01000012.1:870246-910247 GCA_900497675.1 Arapaima gigas
TTCCCCCCCCCCCCCCCCCCACACTGTGGTTTCATGTCGTTGAGACTTGCTTCCATGACACCAGGAGTGAATTATGTCTGTGGGTAGCATGGGATTAGAGCAGTTCCTGTGTCAGACATGAGTGTCAAACTTCATGAACATTAATCCTATAGTATTCTCACTAGTTTTTGCCCTTCTCAGGAGAAGGGGCAGCACAGTCTGGAGTATATCCAAGCAAATCAAATTTTCCCAAGGAAGCCCCCGGTGCTGGAAGAGGAGAATCTGCAGGTGAGGGTGGCAGGGATTCTCAACTTGTCTGTTCCACCAGTCAATATAGAATTTCTGATGATGATGATATTATGTCCCCTGGTTGCAGGTCCCATTCCCTGAGCTACATGGTGAGTTCACCAAATACGTGGGGCGTGCTGAGGATGCAGTTATCGCCATTTCCAGCTACCGCCTGCACATCAAGTTCAAAGAGTCCCTTGTTAACGTAAGTAACTCTCGTTGGTGAGGGTGACGTGGCCCTAGGTATGAACCCTGTCAAACCTTTAGTCACAGAATATACATGGGAGTCTGCTCCCCCCCCCCCCCCCCCCCCCCGCCCCCCCCCCCCCCCCCNTTTTTCCCAGAAAATAAAAGGGGGTCTGCCCCCCCCCCCCCCCCCCCTTCTAAGTGGTGAATCATTTCTGGAGGGAAATGCAAAACACCAGGGGTATTGATCTATTTAGATTTCATAGAGGCTACCAATTGAGTGCTCATTTCACCAGCCCTCAATTCAGTGGTAAGTAGCTGTAGGGACACAGTAGAGGTTCTTATTCATGCCTCTAAAGCCTGGTTCCACATTCTTTAACTGGGCTATTGTCCTTTGTAAGCATGACTTTTAGAAGCTATGCAACATGATGAATGGTTGTCACACACTTGTCACTGCAAATATGTTTTAACCTTGAGTATAATAGTGTACATGTCAAGTATATCAGCAACTGTTGCAGTATTTGCTGTAGCTTCAGTAGAACCAAAACCTGGGAAGAGGGAGAAAATGTGTTATGCTTCAGTGTGTTTTAGCACTGATGCACAATGTCCCTTTTGGGCATTAAAGGTAATTCTTTGATACCAAAACAAGGTTTTTTTTTTTTTTTTTTTTTTTTTTTTTTTTTTTTTTTTTGGGGGGGGGGGGGGGTGAATCTGTAAGCACAAGGTTGGTATGATCCAATTGGGGAAAACAGGGTTACAACAGTAGCTGCTTCTAGATGGCATAATGCTCACATTTAAGGGTTTTATATATATATTATATAATTATTCTTCACCTTAGTTCTCAGGTTGAGGCATATGCCAATACATTTTTTGCATAATTGGAACAAGAAGCTATACTGAACGACTATTTGAACAGAAACGTGTTTGATGCTACAAGAGAGCAGCAGTGGCCACTACCTTCTGAGCTTTGACTTTCGGTGGAGGGGTTGAAATCAGTGGGGCAAATGTATTTGATTCTGCTCCACTCTAACCCTTTGTGATATAGCAGGAAACTTTTGTGCCAGCAGCACTTGCGCAGAAAAGTGGTAGTAATACAGCCATGTTTTTATTTACCATGGTGAGATAAGAAATAAACCTTAAATAATTGCTAGGGTGATGGAGAACAATCCAAGCTGCTAAGGAATAACTGTTAGGCCTTTTAGAACTATAGAAAGGCTGCAGCGATAGATCAGCAGACAAAGCTGAAGCTTAGCTCACCCAAACATGAGGTTCCACTCATTGGGTTTTTTCCCACTTCTCCCCTCCCCTCCTCTGGATTGTCAGAATTGCTCAAGTGAGGTGTCAGTAAGTACCCCGGTGACACTGCCTGTTTGCATACAGGGCACGGCCCAAGCAGGAATGGCGTGCGCTAACCCCAACAGCCACGTTCTCTCCAGGTGCATGGAGCCTGATTGGGCGTGACATTTCAGGACTAATGGGAACTGCTGAGGGGCAGTCTGGGGCTGCCGCATCACACATAGCTAGAAGCCAGTAGTTCTCTCCAACTTGTCCTTCACAACAATGTGCAGTCTCAGTGCATGCTTCAGATGTGGCTCTTGAGGGATGAATGCCAATTTGAGAAATCCTTCTTTCAGAGCCTGCAGAAGATGGAGGGGGTGTGTTTGGGTGCAGCACTTGTATGGAAGTCATTTTCCCTAACTCTGTAATGAAGTTCCTTGCAGCTCTGGGATATATGGCTTAAAAACAATTTCACAACAGCTGCTAACAAGTTTGCTTTTTTTGTCTGTGCATTTTATTTCAGTTTAGGCTACGCTGCATGTTCTGTGATCATTCCAGAGGCCCAGTTATTCACAAAAGTGCCAGAACTTTGTGTTCCTGCACAGATGTCTTGCTTTTGAGCATTGGGGCAGCCAACCCTGCTCAGTCAGACCGTACCCTTGGCTTGCTGACACCTTTTCAGCCTTAATTTTCCTGTGCTTCCCCCTAGATCCCGCTGCAGCTGATTGAGAGCGTTGAGTGCAGAGACATCTTCCAGCTCCACATCACCTGCAAGGACTGCAAGGTCATCAGGTAGAAATTGCAGAAACTCACAAACTTGTAGTTCCCTAACCATTTATCTCTTTCTTTAAATACTGTCAGGTTTTAGCTCAGTAGATAGACTTGGCTGTTATCTGATTAATCACTATCTTCAGAGATTATAACGCCCCTCCTGTGTTTGTCTGCTTGTGTGGGTATATTTAAGTTGTTTAGCTCTTAAATGCTCCAACTGGTGTATGTGGACCACCAGGTGCCAGTTCTCAACGTTTGAACAGTGTCAGGAATGGCTTAAGAGGCTCACTAGCATTACCAGGCCACCATCCTGCCTTGAGGACCTCTTCTCCTTTGCCTTTCACGCCTGGTGTGTGGACTTCTATGCTGGGGAGAAGGAGCAGCATGGGGAGCTCTGCAGGCCAGGTACAGGCCTTGTGGCCAGTAGGAGGTGCAGTGAATACAGAATGACTTCTGGAATGGATATTGCCAGTTCAAATTTCATGCCCTGTAAACAGCTAAATGTGTGTACAAGACTGCAATTTCTGCATGTATCTGAAGGAAAACATCAAGAACTCTGACCAAATAAAACTAACTTCACTGGCTCCAAGTTACAAACATGGCCAGCAGAAGGTGTGTGTGTGTGTGGGGGGGGGGTAGATGTGTATTGCCATACTTTAATATTTTTAAACATTTTTAGCAACATTAAAACTAATTTAGTCATTTCCCCCAAATCCTTTTCATTGCTAATTTATCCCATCCTGCATTCCTCATGTTGGCTTTTTTTAACCCCCCCCAGTAGTCAGGAACATGAGACATAAGCTGTGAACACTGAAACTGACTTTAAGGTTTTTGCACACTCCTGTTCTGCTTTGCTACTTATTACCAAGTGCTGTCTTAGCTGATAGGTTACATATGGTCCCAACAGACATTTTCATTGGTCTATTTTGTAAAGCTTATTTAAAAATAAGCTGGTAAATGGTTGTATCTCTGGAAACTTTATATAATATAAAAAGCTCATTCTGGTTTTCACCTCCATGGTGATATGGTTAAACCTCTCTCTCAATAGTTCACTAATAGAGGGCTAGCTATCTCATGATCCTCCCTGCAGGTGAAAATGTCGCCTCGCGTTTCAAAAATGAGGTGGAGAGGATGGGCTTTGACACTCAGAATGCCTGGAGGGTATCCGAGATCAACAGCAAGTACAGGTAAGCTCAAGTGGTTGGGCAGAAGTGATGGTATCAGTGACACATTGCTCTGCTGTGTCCTCTTTAACTGGATGAATTGGTACAATTGGTACTCTCTGGATCCATGGAACTTGACATGCATTGGTCTGCCAAGCTACCTAGACTACCTAGAGGGTAAACTCTTGCCTAGATGCCTTGCCCCCCCCCTGGTAACCATTCCACTATTCCCTGCTATCAACAGGCTGTGCCCCAGCTATCCACAGCTGCTACTTGTGCCAGCCTGGATCACTGACAAAGAGCTGGAAAATGTGGCAGCTTTCCGTTCTTGGAAGAGGTTTCCAGCTGTGGTCTACAGGTGTGTGTGTGTGTGTGTGTGTGTGTGTGTGTGTGTGTGTTTCAGAACTAGACAAAGAGGCTGGAAAACAAGGTTTACTTGTGCCTTATGGAAACTTTAATTAGTAGGACCTCAAGGTGAAATAAGTATTCAAAAAATTTCTGTGAGATTAACAATCCTGAATTTCACAATTCCATTGACTTCCTGTATTTTCAAACTCTAACGTTTTGTCTTGTTCGTCAGGCACCAGAGCACTGGGGCTGTAATTGCCCGCTGTGGTCAGCCTGAGGTCAGCTGGTGGGGCTGGAGAAATGCAGATGATGAACATCTTGTCCAGTCCATTGCCAGAGCCTGCGCTGTGGATGCTAGCCTTCGCAAGCACCTGGCCAATGGCTCATGTTCCCGTGAATACTCCAATGGCACTGATCTCTCTGACACAGATTTTGGTCAGTTTCTCTGCAGAAATGTTGTCAGTGGTTGAATAGATGACCTCTAAGAAATGTTAGTCTGAATGGTTGGTGAGGTGTCTGGTATGAGGTGGATTGTCTTCAGGATCAACTTGTTGGGAGGACTTTGGCCAAACCAGTATCCCACTGGTGCTGTTTTAGCAATAGCATGTTTTCCAGATTCCTCCATGACCAACAGCTCAGAGGTAGAGACCATGGCCACCCAGCCTCAGAAGCTTTTGATCCTGGATGCCCGGTCATATGCAGCTGCTGTGGCCAACAGGGCCAAGGGTGGTGGGTGTGAATGCCCAGGTAAGGAATATCATTGTAGGTTTGGGCTTTGTGAAGTTGGGAGTGAGGCAGATTGCTTTTTCTGGGAAAAGTGGTTGGTATGCGGGCGTCAACTTGCAAACAAAACGAGTAATGAACAGAGTTCCAGTTCTTGCAACTTTTATAACTCGTCACTTTATATTATTTTAGCAGTAACTATTAAAATTAACAATCTATGGCCAATTTTTATAGAACCAGACAGAAGAACTCTTAAGTATATTGAATTTTTTGGATGATTTTAGTAACTTCAAGTTGGATTAAAATCTAAAATGTTTCCGTAAAGTCCCATTCAATACCAAGAATGTACGTTATTCTTCATCTTGTTAGTGCTCACTACTACTAAAGAACAGACAGAAGCTGTAGAAGGCAGTTGAATTCAAGTGGTCCCACTCTATTTGCTTTGTCTGGTCTTGGCTCATTTATCAGCTTGATGTAAATGCATATCTTGCTGGCTATGCTAAAAAGATCTTAGCAGAACTGAAGTTCTATTAAAAATGGATATACTGCAAGGTGTTTGTATCTTCAGTCATAATTTTACTATTTGTAATGAGTAGCCATTTTTTAGATTTACACATTGCTTTAGCTCAAATGTCCTTTATAGTTGTTTGTGATTCTTCTGTCTTGTGCAGAGTACTATCCCAACTGTGAAGTGGTGTTTATGGGCATGGCTAACATTCACGCCATTCGTAAGAGTTTCCAGTCTCTCCGCTTTCTCTGCACTCAGATGCCTGACCCAGCTAAGTGAGTATGGATGGCTGTGTAGCCCCTGTTCCCACTGTTTGTACTCTGAGCTTCCATGTCATTGAGGCCCTGCAAGCATCTGCTTTGGGTTTTAGACTGACTTAATTATTTACCATGCTTACTCAGTTTGATAACTCGGGGGGGCATTAACTGAGTTAAGTAAGCTTGAAAACAGCAGAATTGCTTAAAGCAGTGACAGTACTGTCCTGCTCCTGCAGTTGATTTCAAAAGGGTGGCATGGTGACTGAGTACCTTGCAGATCCTGGGCTATCCATGAATTCAAATCCAGCTCAGTCTGTGTGAAACTTACCTCCTGTTTTTAGAATGATTGTAGGGAGTTTAATGTAGATGGTATAGTGTTGAGTCACTTAAGGCAAAGATGTAAAGCTAAATCTAAAGGTGACTTAGCCCCCCCCCCTTTCCCCAACACACCTTAATTTCAGTTGGCTCTCTGCTCTGGAGAGCACCAAGTGGCTGCAGCATCTGTCACTGATGCTCAAGGCTGCCCTTTTGGTGGTGAATGCTGTGGACCGGGACCACCGCCCTGTCCTGGTACACTGCTCTGATGGCTGGGACCGCACACCCCAGATCGTGGCCTTGTCCAAACTGTTGCTGGACCCTTACTACCGGACCATTGAGGTACATTGCTGCCAGACTGGGGCGCATGGGACAGTGGTAGTACTAGGTAGAGAATGTCACAAACCTAGTGTGGGATTAGGTTCTAGTCCTGCAAAAGTTATCTAACAGGAGCTTGTCTGCCCTGACTGCTACTTCTCACTCACAGGGCTTTCAGGTCCTGGTGGAGACAGAGTGGTTAGATTTTGGCCACAAGTTTGCTGACCGCTGTGGTCATGGGGAGAACTCGGAGGATGTGAACGAGCGCTGCCCAGTTTTCCTACAGTGGTTGGACTGTGTACACCAGCTGCAGCGCCAGTTCCCGTGCTCCTTCGAATTCAGTGAGGCCTTCTTGGTGAGCCCCACCCACTGTCCCAGTCAGTTTAATGTACCTTCACTTCCTGGTGCCAGGTTTGGGATCGCAGCCCTGAGTGGGTCTTGAATAGAAACCATTTAAACTCAAATGGTGCAAGAGCATAAACGTTTTGAACAGCAGGCATAAGATTTGTTTTGCTTTTTTCTGTTATGGTTGTAAAATTATAAGAATTAAGAAGCTTTTTTTAATATTTTCAGGAAATAACATTGTAAGGAGGCAGCTGGGTGCCACATTGTGCAAGGCAGCACACTAAACCTCCACTGCTACTGTTTCCTACCCAGGTGAAGCTGGTGCAGCACACCTACTCATGCCTCTTCGGCACATTCCTGTGCAACAGTGGAAAGGAGCGTGAAGACAATCGCATCCAGGAAAGGACATGCTCTGTGTGGTCACTGCTGCGCCAGGCCAACCGTGCTTTCCGGAACATGCTCTACTCCTCTCACTCCGAGACGGTACTATGCCTTCCTGCATGGACAGGAACTGGGGAGGTCTTTATCTTGTAACCAGTGTAAACCCTCCCCTATGGAGACTAGTGTAGCTTGAATATTTTTTGTTTATGGACTCTAATTTGCATCATTTAGCTCATATGTGTGCCTCTAACAACTTAAGTGGTTTGTTTAAACTATCCCTTCACACAGGTGCTTCATCCAGTGTGCCATGTTCGCAACCTCATGCTTTGGACAGCTGTCTACCTGCCCAGCTCTTCCCCCACTACACCTTCTGATGACTCCTGTGCCCCCTACCCTGAAGACCCACCTCCTGGCAGGTGAACCTCCCAGCCACTACTCTAAGAAACCTGCTGTCACTCAGGTTTGAGGTGTATTGTGTGACTCTTAAGGAAGGTCCTGTTTGTCAGGAAGGCTAATGTTGAATGTTTAGAGATTTTAACTCTAGGCTGAGTGACATTCATTTGGCTTTAGCTCTTTGCATTTTTGGTTCTAACATTGTCCTATGAATTTAAGTTGTATCAGTGGAAAGTTGTCCTATAAGTAACACTGACTTGTTCTCAATCACCCTTGACCTGTAAGTAGTGACCTGTTTGGAATCCTTTTGTGACAGACCCATCTTTGCCAGCTTAAGGCTCCACTGCTGAGCTCCTCCATCACCTTTCCTGGGTTTATAGACTTTATCAGAAGTGACATTCCAATAGATTGAATCCTTTTCAAAACCAGTTTTCCAGAAATTTGTTCAACCTTCCAATCAGCTTCTACAAATGGCATCTTCCTGTTCTCCTCCCCTTTTTTGGTTCCACCATAACCTTTAGCTATATTTTCAGTATTGTTTTGAAACAAACAAGGCAGAACCTGGCTTAGAAAGGGCCACAGGGTCAGACTCCCTGTGCTCACACACAAAAGGGGGGGTGGCTCTTTGAGGCGCACAGGCTGCAGATTAGCTCTCATTGCTAACTCTCTCATGAATAGACTAGTTAACCAGTTTGCTCTTGGTTTGTGGAAAATATCCTTGTTTATTGCCACAGTATGTTTCTATTCAAATGGCTTACTTGTAGAAAGGTAGATGTACACTTCAGTTCATTTGTCATTAAACTAGCATTATTTACTTTCATACATTTAAATTGTGCTGTTAATATTTGCTTTTTAAATAAATTTTCCCTTTTCACTTCCCAATTTCTAAGACTTCCAAAGACAAGGTCTTTTGACAACTTGCCCAGTGCCTCAGAGGTAGGTGGTGCCCTGGCCCCAAACCGAAGGTCCAGTGACCCCAGCTTGAATGAAAAGTGGCAGGACCACCGGCGCTCTCTTGAGCTCAACATTGGGTCAGGGCCTGAAGGGGCTGGGCCACCAGATCCTGATGGAAGAGGCAGTAACACTTCAGGAATGTGCTCTGTGGAAGGATGGTCTGAAAGGGAGGTGAAAGGGGAGAGACTGCTTGCCAAAACAGTGGAGGAATTGGAAGAAGGGAGTATTTTGAGGGTGACATTGCCAGGAGAGAAGTGCATGGAAGAGGTGGAGCTCTCTGTTGCAGCTGGGGTAGCTGAGGGCCAGATGGAGAATATCCTGCAGGAAGCTACCAAAGAGGATGCTGGACTAGAGACATACAAGGATGATGGGGCCCTGGGTGTTCACACTGAGGCAGCTGTTGATTTAGAGGAAATGCCCAGCCTCCCCATGTCCACAAAGCTGATCACTGGCACAGACTCTGTGGAGGATGAGGTTTCTCTGGAGTGCCGGGACATTGAGCTAGGACAGCCTGCCTTAGAGGCACAACCTTTTGAGGAGACAAATGACCTTGTCACCACCATATCCTCTCCATTGGATCCCACAGTGAGCCAGACCAATGGTTATGCTGTGCCATTGTCAGGGGATACAGATACTGGTGCTAATGAAGACCCTGGTAAAGGGCCTTCTCTCAGCCAGTCCTCTGCAGAGTCCCCAAAGAAGCACGAAGACAGGATCGCCCTCATGGAGAGCTCCACAGAAACCCTCACGGAAGAAGGGACAGCTCAGCCAGATGACCCAGTACACCTGCTAGTGTCCCAGCAGCCCCCTGACGATAAGACTTCATCTAATTACCTCAGAAGGAAAGAGTCTGTGGAGGCTGAGCAGAGTGGCTCCCAGACTTTGAACGACAGCCAGCAGCCCTCCATCAGTGCCTTGCAGTCTGTGTGCACAGAGCTCAGCCTTCAAGGCACTGTGTGCAATGGAGAGGACCCCAACACAGAACCCCAAGCCAACGGGCAGCACATTCTCAGCCGACAAGTGTCGGCAGCCAGCTGCAGTTCCCTCTCACTGCCTCCACGGGGTCCTGGGTGCTGCCCCCAGCGCCCCCCAGCAAGTCCCGAGCAGCCAGTCCGCAGCCACCTGGATGATGATGGACTGCCCATGCACAGTGACATGGTGCAGCAGCGACTGCGGCAGATTGAGGCAGGACACCAGCTCGAGGTTGAGACACTCAAGCGGCAGGTGCAGGAACTACGCAGCCGCCTGGAGATACAGCAACAGGGTGGAAGCATACGGCTTAACGGCGACGTAAGTGATGACACGGTAAGGAGATGACACCACCTGGAAGCCTTGCCTCTCTGCGCACCACCCATCCTCATGCCTTCTCTCTGGCCTTGTTAGGTGCCTGTTGCGGACTCTGAGCGCAACCTGGATGCAAACTGTCTGTCGCGCTGCAGCACTGAACTCTTCTCAGAAGCCAGCTGGGAGCAGGTGGACAAACAGGACTCGGAGGTGAGTCATGGGGTGGTTTACCAGCAAGGGCTGCACAGTGCATGTTGGGGGGGGGGGGGATCCACCTAAGGGCACCTGTGTTCTGTTGCAGGTGACCCGGTGGTACCCGGATCACTTGGCAGCCCAGTGTTATGGGTGTGAGAGCAGGTTCTGGTTGGCCACCAGGAAGCACCACTGCAGGTAACTGCTACCTCTATTGGGCCACCTGCCCTGCCTCATTATTTCAGTCTTCCTTTTCATTTTACGCTACATGATCTTCCTTCAACCCCAGTTGAATATAGGTGTTAATCTTGCACTGTTTTTAATATGTACTTGTTGAAATTCATTCTGTTTAGTGTGAGCCTCCCATAGTGCTTTTTTTTTTTTGGGGTCAAAGGACCCATTTGTGCTTTGAAGCCATCATGCTCTGACTGCAGTTTCAGATAGTTCTCATCCTGTCACCTGTTCTCCCCCCCCCCCATGTTCCCTAGACTCAAAAATTGCACTGTTGGCCACTTTTCTGTTGAAAACATAAAACTTCTATAATGCCTTCAAAGGAACCACAATTTTCAAAAAGTTGCAACCTAGCAGTACTGTTTAACCATTGTGCTGTTTGCTGCTGTACATAGTTGCAGTTTTATTGGCAGTTGTCTTGTTTTGTGGTGAAAGAATGTTTGTCAGTTTTCCTCTGGTTGTCATGACTTCTTGCTGGAGGGTGTGGCCAGTGAAACTGTTTTTAATGGGGTTAGTCTGCACATTTTCAGCCAGGAACACCCCCCCCCCCCCCCCCNTTTTCCTCTGGTTGTCATGACTTCTTGCTGGAGGGTGTGGCCAGTGAAACTGTTTTTAATGGGGTTAGTCTGCACATTTTCAGCCAGGAACACCCCCCCCCCCCCCTCAGAAAAAAGCTATCTCATAGACTGGTGGAGTATAACTGCTGAGAAATTGATAGATTAAAAGGCTATGTGTATTTAAAATTTCCACAGGGTTATAAGAAACATTCATAAGTGTGACAAGCACACTGTATGCAAGTGGACTGGCTGTGGTTAGTGCCTTTTGTTTCACTGGGCATCTGGGTGAGTGAGGAACTTTACTGGACAGAGCACTCTTGACACCCTGTGAGTAGAAAGTGCTGTGAGGAGCAGGAGGGTGGGGGTTTGCACTGGACTCTATGTTCAAATGAAGGTAAAAAGGGGGGAAAAAAAAACAGCCTGAACCATAAGATGCATGGTGCTTTGGGGTATACTGATCCAAAGAAAAGCAGCACTGGTCCAGATAGTGCATTAGTGGTCTAGGTTTTAAATGAGTCAATGTAGACCATAAATGGCAGACTGCACTGCAACACAGCACATAGGTGCATGAATAGTTGTTGAGGTTCTGGGCAACATGCCCCTCAGTGTGTACCACAAAGGCCAGTGTGCAACAAGGCGTACTGTTGCCTCTTCCCCCCCCAGCCTTGAGGCCTCTCTGACTGCTGTTCCTCTCCGCTGTTTCCCCTCTCCTCCACAGGGGCAGGGAGCCGGTTGAAGAAGCCTGGTGAGACACAGCTCCTTGGTCCTCTCTGCCCCCTCCCTTGCCCATTTGTGCCCTTCTTCATGCATCTCTCCTGTTCCTCATTTTCATACTCACCTTTAATTTCATCCTAACATCTTACCAGTGCTGAGTCTCCCTGTGTTGCATTAACTGCACTTTTTACCTTCCATTCAGCAATATGTTTGAAAGTGTCACCTGCCCCAGTGTTCCTGGCAAAGTTCCCCCCCTCCCCTCCTCTTGTGGGGGTTTTTTTTTTTTTTAATAGGTGGATTGTGCAGTCCAGTGTTTGGCTCTGGTTTTTGGAGTTGTTTGGTCCTGGGTTGCAACAGGATGCTGAGGACACTGGACAAGTCTGTATAACACTTGGTTATCTGTTCAACCATCCCATTGTCTGGACATATTCTGCTGTTGCTGAGCCTTCTGTAGTCTGTTTTTTAGGCCTTTTGAGTTTGTCATGGGGGGGGGGACTGTCATGTCTTCCTGTGGGAGGGTGTGTGGGTGGCTTTTAGAGGCTTAAAAAAAAAAAAAAAAAGTGCAACGGTGTTGCAAGGCTGCTATGGTAATGGTTTTGACGAGGGGACACCTAGTTCTAAACTCCTTAGTTTTATGTTTTTAAGATGTAAATCCAGGACTCAAGTCAGTTTATTCAAATTTCCATTGATTTCTACATTTCTGTTCTTAAACATACTATGTACATGGTGTCACCCTTGTTTTGGGAGTTGGCATGGTTGGCACTGTGTGTGCATGTGCATGGTGTCACAGTGGAGATCTGTAAACGTGTAAGACTCCCCTCTGTGTTCTGAATCTGGCCTGATGTATGCTTCTGTGTTTTTTTTTTTTTGCATGTGCATGTTCAACCAAGATGAACTTTGAGATAGAGGCTCTCATCGTAATAAAATTACACAGCACACATTTGCCTTTGTGTCTGTAGAAGAAATACTGATTACTGTTACTCTTGTACACTTACAGTATTTGCATCATTTTTGCCTTTAGACTTACAAATTTGTAACAAGACTTGATTGTAAAAACAGTTCTGGTCAAGTGTCATTTGACCAAGTTTATATCATTTAACATTTACACTTATCTGACACTATTCTTTAAAACAACTTAAGCTACACATAACTACTTCACCCATTTATACACCTGGATAATTTAGTATAGATTCCTTCCTCACAGTAGCTACAGGAGCTGGTTTGATCTCAGGAGGATGTGCCTCACAGCTTCTGGAATGTGGCTTTATTCTATTTGCGTTGGTTCTGTCCCTCAGTCCAATTGCACTGGAAAAACAATTATTGGTGGATGGATGGATTCTGCTGTTTTATTTCAACATAAATACCTGCACTGTTACACTTTGTTCAATGCTGTAGTTGGTACATTTTCCTTTTTATTGTGGAGTGCTTTGAAAACCTGCTTTTAATTGTGATCAAAAATATGCAATATGTCTGCTAAGCTAGTCATACACTGACAAATGGTTTATTTTTTCTAATTTGAATATTAGAAAATCATTCATAATAATCCTGCCTTTCAGGAGAAATGTATGCATTTTAGTGTTTCCAGTTTTTCACTGCTCGCCATGTGTGGTGCTGAGTATCACCAAGACTGACTTCTGACATGCCTGTTCTCTGGAGGTGTTTTGTGGCTTAGATGTCTTGTCACATGGACCTTTTCTTGAATGTTGTATGAAAAGCCTCATCAATCTGTGGATTGAATGCATTAGTCAGTGCATCATCCTCTGTACCCCAAGTATATCTAGGTTCACATTACTTAACTCCCCAAAATGCAGCCTTCTGGGTTGCAGAATGCAGATTTTGTGGCATGAAGCAAAGTGTGGAGGGAAGGCCATCATGCAGAAATGGAATTTACTAGCCTGTTTGATTACTGCAAAAAGCTTGGTGTATTTTTTTTTTTTTTTTTTTTCTCCCCCCCACTAGTATGCATTTTATATTTTGGAAACAGATGGTGAAAAGAATAGTTTTATATGGAAATATGTGCAAGTTTTGTAAGAGCAGTTTTTGTTCTAAATGTACATCTAAGCTAGTCAAATGAGAATGGTTAAGAACAGCATAGCTCTGCCCTGTTGCAGCTGTTTGTTCTCTTCCCAAATATTTGTGGAATAACATCTTTATTGTAAATTTTAGAATATTCCTCTGAGTGGAATGTGGTCTTTTTTTTTGTGTAGTGTTTTCAGCTGCTTTTATCTGTGCTGAGGGGAAGTAAAGACCAGCGCCCCCCCCCCCCCCCCCCCCCCCCCCCCCACCCCCCCCCCCCCCCCCACCCCCCCCCCCCCCCCCCCCCCCCCCCCCCCCCCCCCCCCCNCCCCCCCCCCCCCCCCCCCCACTATCCTAAGGACCCTCAGGTCCTAACTGCTTGCTGTGTGTCTCCCCCTGCAGGAACTGCGGTAACGTGTTCTGTGCCACCTGTTGCAACCAGAAGATCCCTGTGCCAAGCCAGCAGCTGTTTCAGCCAACCCGTGTGTGCAAAGCATGTTATGGCACTCTGCAGCTGTCCACTGCACCCCGGGAGCTGGAGAAACCCATTGCTGCAAGCTCTAACTAGGCCCTATCCTTTTGGAAGGGCCCCTTCCTTGGAAGGAGAGAAATAATGGGAACTGGAGGACCTCAGAGTGGATCTCTTCTACACAGTTTGGCACCTGGGTGTTTTTAGCACCAGATGGTCCTACTTGAGGAGAGCAACTTGTACATATGAGTGCTGCGCCGCACAGTTGGACAAAGCACTTTGGAGAAAGCTGGCGTGCTCCTGAGCCTGCCTGGGGGTGTACGTTGAATACACAGAACTGTGGGAGTGTTACACAGGTGATGGGTGTGGACACTCAGCCTGGACTTGTGGGGCAGTGAGACACTGCAGTGCACTGAAGCTTTTTCTTCAATTTTTAATGACTGACTCAATGTTGTCAATCTCCAGATATCATCTCCTGTTTGCAGGAGGACAGGTCAGATGTGGCAGTCTGCTGTCTTGGCCCGCAGCAGCATTGTCAGAGGTTGCTCTGGAAGGTTCCCCTATACCGCATACATGAGTTTTGTGGTGTTTGGGGCAGGAGGGGGGCAGGGTCATTGTAGCAACTAGGGAGAAACTGTGGTACTGGTGTGAGGGTGTTTAACAGAGACTTTGCAGGTGGTATTTAGCACTTCAGCCACAAATCTTAATTGTGAGCTCATTGGACACCTGGGAAGTGACTGGGGGGAGGCATACAAAATGGGTGTATTGACTGTGCTTTGCATTGTTTGCTCTGCTGCCATGTCTAAAGCTGAGCCTACACTGGAGCCACAGTACCCAGCATATTCTGGGGGAACTGCCATTAGTGTGGAATTACAAAAGGAAGTTTGGGTGGGATCCCCCCTGCTGACTTTTTGGGGTTTATGCAGTGTAAGAGGGATGTAAGGTAAAGACCCTTTTTTAATATTTTCATAAGAACACCTTCACACCCCCCCAATGGATGACATCTGTCCTGTATGCTTTGTAAAATGCACAATGACAAACAAGATGTATGTGTAAATATATAGCACTTAACTCTTTAATCAGTGACTCAGTTTAAATCCCCAAAGTCCCCCCCCCTCCAGTTAAGAGACTGGGGAGGAAGCATCTCATTGCAATGCTGCCATGTCCCAACTCCTATTTCCACGATGCTGTCACCACCTTGTATTTCTTCCTGTCTTAGAATTTCTGCAAGATAATCACACAACTTGGGGCAGGGGTCTTAGTAAGTGTGTGTGTGATTGGGGGGGGGGGGTGTTTATTCTCCCCTCTTCCCTGGGGGTTATAGATGTGACTTAACAGGTGGCCTTAATGTTGCTGAAGGAGGCTGGTTAATGAGACACCCCCCCCCCCCCCCCCCCANGGTTTCTGTGTTGCCCCCAATGCCCTCAGCTGCAGCACCAGGTTGGTGGTATTCAGACCACCCCCCCCCCCCCCCCCCCCCCCCCAAGCACTCATTCCCAGAAGTACCTCTCTGGTCATCTCCCTCCTTCTCTCCCCTGTAGTATTTTTCTGACTGCTGCTTTGTGACCAGGAACATCATTGACAGTTGTGTGTGCGCGGGGGGGGTTAATACAGTCAAGATTTGTTCAACCTAGATGTTCCCTTTCCCCAGTAGCAACAATTGTTGGAAATTGTGTGGGGGTTTTTTAAATGGTGCCCTTCTGAGTATTTATTTATTTGAGTGGCTTGAGACCTGGTTCTGTAAAATCAGTTCAAGGTGCTAACAGGGGTCTGGAGGGTGGACTGCTGCCACTCATTGTTCTCACTGCTTCTGTTTCAGGTGTGCAAGAGGATACCAGGTGTCTACCAATTGCTGAATATGGACCGTTTAATGCATAGATAAAAAGGAAACTTTGTAGTCACTGCCACTAAACACTTATAAAATCAGTGTATAATTTAACAGTATTATGATTGAGCAGTTGGAGAACTGTTCAGAGGTGTGTGTGAGATCCTTTGCTCAGCAATTGAGTTTTTACCTGCTAGGTAGAGGGGGGGGGGCTTCATACATTTGGGGGGGGGGGGGTTGTGTGGATCTTTTGGTCTCACCCTCCTTCTGCACAGCACTTTGAGTTGTCTCCTCCTGTTGATCCTTCTTAGCTGTAAGTAGCTGTCCTGTTCCGCCTCCACACCATCCCCACCAACAGAAGTGCTCAGTATATTTTGTGTTGAATTTACTTTTGAAGAGTTTGTTGTAGCATTAAAGAGAACTGAAATAAAGTTGGCATCTGCATTGCTCACCAAAAGCAGTGTTTATATAGTTTTTTTTTTCCCCCAACTTTGTGAACATGCCCACCTTGTTGGCTAGTTTTCCTATCAGTCCTTAACCTCTAGAATGTTGGTTTTGTTAAATTCATTTGCCATTCTCTGACCTCACCAACTGAGTACATTCACCTATCAAGGTGATGACAAACACAGTAAATCACCAAGGGAATAAACAAATTCACACAAACTGGCACACTTGAATTTGTTTAATTCACTTGCACATTTAAAAAAAAAAGCTTCAATCAACATCAATGTGTCTAGTTAGAGGGGAAACTGGGACAAGAATCAAATTTGGCAGTTAAATACTCCATGCTTTACAGAATGACTTCACAACAGCTCATGTTTTGATGTGATTGCACTAAAAAAAAAAAAAGCGTGTAGTTGTCCCACCATCTCACAAGGAAGCAGCCAGTGCTACATAGACCCTGAGGACCATAGTAGGATGTTGGTGCTCACAGGGCCAGCAGAGGGTGCCTGCAGGCACAGGAATGCACCCTTTCCCTCCCCCTTCCAAATCGGGTGCGTTTGGCTCCAAACACAACAGCCGGAATACCTGTATTTGTACAACATGGTAAAACGTCAAGCAAAACATTTCTTTAGTGTGCCAAAATGTGGTTTTAAGCTTGATAGCAAGTAGCTCTGTGCTGTGCAGAAGGTCAGCAAAGTAAAGCAATTGGTTTGACCACACTAATATATCTCAAAAGTGAGGGCTCTTACCACACAAGCAGCATGGCTACACAACATCGCTCAGGTTTTTGGAGGGGAAAAACTTCATTCAGTGAACCCATAAGAAACTCATTCTGTGTAAAAAATAGACTTCACCTCATTTTGTCAGTAGCTATAAAAATTGGAGTTGCTCTATTTACAGTATAGAAGATCAAATGTCACTAAAAACACAATTGCACTCAAGCCACGGTTGGTGTTGGTGACCATGGCCGCTGCAGCTCTCGCATCAGTCTGGGATCTTCATGGAAATGCACTGAGCAGGGGATTGTGGGCTCAGTGTGGGGGGAGGGGAGGCCTAACTGCAACAGCAGAGTGTGGTTGGCGACAAAGAAGCCACGAAGGCAGCTGGACGACCGTCCCTGCACATTAGAGCACAACCATGGCACTTCTCATTAGACTCTCTGTCCCTCAGCATCACACCGACGACTGGTCCCACACCTGGATGGAGACAGATTGCAACTTGCTTTAGTGCCTGAGCTCTGCTGCCGAGTGTGCGCAATGTGGTGCTTGTCTCACCTTGTTGACAGGGGTTAGTGGGGTCCGCACAGAGCCTGTGTGGAGCCGGGGCCTCTCCTCAAAGCCCCTCCCTGGTGAGCGCTCCCTCCGGCTGTCCAAGATTCTGCCAGGTGATTTCTCTCGCTCCAGCGGCCGAGCAGGTGACTTGTCCCGCCGGAACTCAGTGCGGCCCTCCCGGTAGCGGTGTGGAGTGCTGGGCTCGCGGTGCAACCCTTCAGGGGCCCCTGGTCCTGAAGCCAGACGCTTGGAGATGTGTTCGTTGTAGGAGGGCGGCCCACGCTTGTTGGGGCTGCTGGCAACGGAGGGGAGTCAGCAGCAGGAGCTAGATGCGTTACATTGAGCCTAAAACATTTTTTGGCTTTTCAATTATAGGGATGTCCTGTTCTATTTGGGAGCTCTTACTGCCATCCATCAGCTGGGTGGGTAAATACAGGTCAGGTTTGTTCTTCTATGGATAGAAACTTAGATAAATGAAGAAAATAAAAAATTAAATTGGAGCATGTCTACAAAATATATAATTCAACCCATGAAATTTGCAAGCTCTGTGAACCTCTGGTGCTTGTGGGCTGTTTCTGTCCTCAGCAGAGAAACATTTCAAATTGTACTGTATACAAAATAAATCTCCATCTCCACAAAATACCTGAAGTGTATCCCGAGTAAATTCCATCTTGCTTCTAAACCACTGGTTAGAAGCATTTCCAGTGCTGTGTTACTGCTACTACTATATCCAATTTGTTTCTGCAAGTATCTTAAATAGTGTTGAAAAATCTGAATAAAGTTTGAATAAAGAATAAAAATATGCATAAGAAGCCAGATTCCTTGTTGGCTGTGTAGAGTGCAGGTCTCCATGGCTGTTTGATTGAACAAAGTTCATGAATCATTTCCCTGAATAAAAATGCTATTGTTTCCAAATGTAAATTAACCCATTGTCTGTGGAATGCTAATCTTTACACAAACAGTGGGAGAGAAAGTTGAGACTCAACCTAGAGAACAATTTGTGCAGAGGTTTTGTGTCTCATCCCAGCTCATGTCCAACGCAACTTATTCAACTGACACTTTTCTCCCCAAATGACTTACAATGTGAAAGAAATAATGTTTTTGCCCATTTATACTGTTTTAAGTTAACTATCTTGTTCAGAGGTGCTTCCTTTGCTTATCACTCCACTGGAGATAATTACTACATGGCAGCTCTAGCCACTACACCACCTACTGCCCAACAAAATCACTTTCAATTTTCATGCCAGACTTGGCCCAAAAGTTGGGAAGGTTTAGAAAAAACAGAAGAAGGTTTTTGATGCTAACAGTCACCAGATTGCCTATCAGAACAGATTTCTTTCTTTCACAACTCTGAAGAGTTCAGGCTCTATTTATTTATCTAAACTTTTTAGTATGTCAAACTCTCTCTCTCATTTAGTTCTTCCAGGAATGCATAAATCCACTACTGACAGTAAATTTTAATGTCAGAGTTGTTGATCTGCAGGACTTCCAACCAGCCAATGTTATGATTCCTATAAAAAAGGAGACATCACTCACCTGCGGCTTGAGCCAGTCCTCTGCAGGTCCCGTGACTCGCGCACCAGGTTGCCCTTGCAGCAGATCACCCTCAGCTTGTTCTGGTAGGATGAGGCCAGGTAGATGGCCCCTGAGGAGATAGCTGGGCCCAAGTAGCGTGGGTTGGGGATGTCCAGGTGCACTTGGGCCATGGGGCTGAGCATGTGCAGGATAAGAGAAGTACAGATGGAACTGACACACCAGCTGTTGTATTTTCACTTTTGCTCAGGTGCTGACTAGATGTATTGAACCACCAGACACACTGTTGTTCTTCAGTGCTGTGAAACTGAAAACAGCTGTAATACTCTACACACCAACAAAAATGTTCAAAAGGAATTATATAATTGGCTATTTTATTTAATTAAACAATTTTCATACAAAATACAGCATATTCTTTGTTAAAGTAAATTAGTGTTGGTGGTAATTTATTTAAACAGTGAAATGTTGGTGTTTGTGCGGCATGAGCCTCACCCCAGAGCAGTGTGTGACTGCACCTCAATGACATCCAAGGAATTGAAGTAGGTAACAAACAGATACGGCTCCCTGTAGGCTGGACAGACAACGCCAACAGCGAGTCGTGAACAACAGAATAACACTAAAACAACAGCACGGGCATTAACAATAACATTAATAACAGCACCATTCAGACTCACCAAAGGCCAGTGGCAAACGGCTCCACCGGATGTCCTCCGAACGGCTCCTGCGGCCGCAAGGGTCCACAAACACGCCAAACTCTGTGGCCAGAACAGTGTGTGAGACATGGTGTGGAACTCAAAAGGACAAAGAGAGACAAACCGATGTTAACCTGCATTTTGTTACATTCCTGTTTCAAAGACACGTCGAAAGCGAAATATTTTGTTACCCTGGTGTTGGGGAGATTTCTGTTAACATCATAGTCAAAACTCACATTTACAATTAAATTTATTCATTTATCTGACACTTTCCTCCACAGCAACTTACATTGTTAACTTACAATGATTTACCCATTTATTCAGCTGGCTAATTTTTACTGTACGAATTCAAGGTCAGTAAATTGTTCAAGGGAACTAGAAAAGGAGGTGGGATTTGACGTTGGGTCCTTTGAATCCAAAGGCCACCTGCTGCCGCAGCCTAAAAGGAGTGCTACTTGAGGGATGTGAACTAGCAATGTTGTGGTATCAGACATACAAGTTGCAGGCTCTTGTTCATGCAATAATTTTGTAATAGACTGATTTTCATACAGTTAGACTTATCAATATTGTTTATGTTTTAAATGGATGATCTTGTGATAAATATAGACTCAGACAAAGGTGTCACTTCAGTGAAGAACAATCACAACAATAATTATTATTAGAACTTATCCCCAGGCTGTACTGAACAAGTTGGACCTGCCAATGTGCACAACATTGGATGGGAGGGATTCTGCTGAGCTGAGCCTGAGTCTCTTGTAGAGCTGCACTCTGCCATCTTTGCGTCAGAAAGCAGTGTGATCCAGTAAAGAGGGAGACACTAATGGTGTGCAGGTGAGGAACACTGACAGTAGTGGGGTGGACAGTAAGTCACAGATGGACAGCTTAGTGATGCAAGAAGTACATTTATAATTACTCAAATTCAAAATAGATGGTTTCCACAAACTACTATTTAATGCCAGTTGTTGATCTATTCATCCTATTAATGTGCAACATTTCTTGTTGTTATTGCTCATTGACACTCAGGACTGTACCACCAAACAATTCCACCTGGTATTTGTATCACCAGACTGAAGCTGTAAACACTGGAGGTGCCCTGAATTAAGGTAGTTCCACAGTCCTTGTCTGTTTGGCTGTTCAGTGACTGGAAGGATAGATATGGGTCATGTTCGCTGCACCACATAACAAAATTTTAGAAAATAGAAAAGTGAGGAAAAAAAGCAATTATTCTGGGGAGAAAATAATCCTCAAAAATAATGTCCACAGATTCAAAAATGTGTAACTCAGCTGTGTGTGTGTGTATTTGGGTTGGTGAACAGGTGAAGTTTAAAAAAGAGCCAACAAATCATAGAGCGTTGCATGCTGGAAGCTCAGAGAGAGAAACAAGGCATTGCTACAGTAAAATGTATCCATGCAACACAGGTAAAATGCTATATGTCAGTTTGGCTAAGAGGTTTGCTCCACAAGTAGTGAAATACCAAAAAAACTGACTGACCATGAAAGCAGAGCAGGTACTCATCCTTCTGAGGGCTGCTGTTGACCTGCATAATGGATACTGGGTAGCTGTGGGACGAGGCAGCAAAGACAGCTGGGGCCAGAGTCACATCATTCTTGTCCAGGAACTCTAGTGGTGAGAGAGACATGGTTACACATCACAGACTGACCACTCTGACCGCCACACGCCAAGACATACTATTCATACCTGTACCTTGATAGATGTGTCCATTAGGCACTAATAAAGACACAATGTTCACAGACGTACCTTCTAGCACATACTGCTTCATCTCAATCTGATAGAACTTGTTGGTGCCAATAATTATGCTGTAGCTGGTGAAGTGGATGCAGCTGCATGGCTCTAAGGTCTCAATTTCCTGGGAGACAGGAGGGAAATACCAGGTCAGGAGGTCCCAGGGGTTGGTGAATGGATATAGCAGATATGGTGGCCATGACAGACCCATGATCTCTAGGTAGAGAAGTCACAGGATGGGTGTTCTGACCTTTCGAATGCAGAACTTGTTGAGGTTGTCATTGTAGCGCAAGATGGTGATCTTGTTAGGCATCGCAGCACAAATACACTGACCGCTGTCAATCTACGGCCAAGGAAAATATGCATAAGTGCTGGAGTCCCACTTGCATGAGCCTGACAGAGAAGTAAAGCAGGGAGGTCTTACCCTGCCTGCAGCAAACAGATGGCAGCCCTTGACGGTTTCAAAGATGTATGGTGCAAGCTCACACTGGCCAGGGAGGTGCGACTGGGATAGCGTCTGCTTCAGCCGCTTGATCTCGACCAAGCACAGTGCCCTCTCGCTCCCTGTAAGAGAAATCATCACTCACCATGGTTATCCCCTCAACCACCTAACAGTACCCCTACCCATATTTGGCCCTTGGGCAGCTGATCCAAGATCAGGAACTGTTTAAAGTCTTTAGCTACACAGCAATGAGCTAAATGATCAAACTCATTCAGGCCCAGTGAATAAGGGAATAATGTGCTTTTTTCAGTATAATACAAGTTAATTTGCAGAAATTACATTTAAGCAAATGTATTAAAGTATTTGTTCAAAGCACACACAGAATTGTATTGCTATAGAGGAAAATTGCATTGCCTGAAGGCAGGGTAGATGGGGGCAAGAGGAAGGGCTACATAAAGAACAGGGTTGGGTAGAGAGAGGTGCAAAACTCCAGTAGTGACGGGAGCAGAAGTAGTTTGAGGAGATATGAGAGTGGGGGGGAGTGGTAGAAACAACAGAAAGAACAAAAGAAGCAGCAATGGGAGGAGCAAAAATTGTGGGAGTACTATGATGGATGCAGGACGTAAACTGGTAGTGGGGAGGAGTACTGGGATGGACCAGAAAAATAACTAGGAAATGGGGAGGGGAAAAAAGAAGTAACCAGAAAGTGGGTAGGAGTATTGGGATGGACATAAGGTGTAACTGGGAAATGGAGGGGGGGGGTAATGGGAGGGGCAGGAAAATCAAAATTGCGATGGGCACATGGAGGAGCTACAGGACACCCGATGGTCCCCCTGACCTGTGATCATCAGTAGCTTGTCATGTTCCTTAAGCACATGGATCTGAAACACAGATCCCAGGCCAGGGATGTGAGCCAGGGAGTTCTTGATCACATTCAGAGCATAAAGACCCTCCTCTGAGCCCACCAGCACCACCTGTAGAGGGAGCAAGAGAGTTGCGATCAAACTGCCCATCAAGTGGCCATAATGGACTATGGTTATAACAGTAACACAATCCAACATCACTGGAGTAAAAGTACAGCAATTCACTGAACTCAAAGTTAAGAATCAGAGGCCCAACTGTGAGTCAATCCCATTTTAACATTATTCCTACCACCACTGAAAGAGTGTAACAATAAGAACAGGAATACATGTTCTAGTTAAAAACATGCACTGGTATCCTGAAGTTTGCCAGTTCTGCTGTAGCACTACTAAAAAGACATTTAAACTTTATTTCTTTAGCAGAAGCTTGTCTTCAAAATGACACACTTTTCAGAGTAAACAAAAGGGGATTAACAACAGGTGAAGTATTTCAGACACAGACACAGGATCATCAAAGCCCAGCTTGTATGTCTGATACCACCTTGTTCCTGCTTCACATCCCCCAAGTAGCTGCCTATCAAAGTGACATTCAAACAGCAAATACATAATAATAGCAGATGGTGTTAGACTCATTTATGTAACGGTCAGGAGATCAGGAGAGAAATGGCTCTCAAAAAGATGAGTTTGGGAGGGATTCAGCAGCTTTGAGGGATACAGGGTGCTCATTATGCCACATTAAAGCCAAAACTGATATCAGGCAGATTTTGAACCCCTAGTGAACTGAAATATAATAATATATTAAATAATAAAAAAATAATATTTATATAATGCATTATAACAATAGTGTGTATATATAATAATATCATTATTAGTTTTATATTAGTTTTATTATTAGCTATAGAGCAAAGGCAGAAGACCTTGCATGTACCATGCTCAGTGATATAAGACCAGTTATGAAGTTTCCCCTTACTGGCTCCTCAGATTAATGATAAACCTGTTGAACAACATGCTGAAGAGGGCATCATTCATGTACCTACACAGGCCTCCATTGCTTGAAAACATAGGTTCCCTCAACACAATGAGCCTGACTGGCTATAATGATGTAGGTCTTTGGTTGTGGCAGCACAACAGTGGTTGCCATGGAAACGGCACATGACAGAAGATGTTTCCTAAAAAATGTATCAATTTTTTTCAGCTTCAAGTGAACAAGCAATACGAGCATTATATGAAAATATGACTCATACCTGGTCAGTGAGGGGTAGGGTGCAGTTGATGTCCAGTCGGTCATCTCCCTCCAGTTTCAGCAGCGAGTTGCCCAGAAGTTTCTGTGTGGGAAGTGCAAAAATACAATCATCTTTGTGAAACATAAATATTTGTTGTTTTCTTCTCTATTGGCCAAAACTTCTGTCCTTTCTAACTGAAAAGTGACCTCCATTAACCACTTTTTCTGTCCAACATCAAAAATATGTAAGATATTTTCTCTGGCACAGCTTGTGGACTGTAAAGTCACACACAAATTATTGCCCAGAAAAAAAATAAACTAAGAATAATAATGAGAAACACAGTCTGACAGTTCACATGGATTAAAGAAGCCATATGACAGACAATTGGTTGTTTTGTACTCTGTCTTCTCAAGTGATAAATGTCATAGAATTGTGTGTCTGACACAATTTACATGCTGCTTACAGACAGAAAATCAGGAAAAGTACAACAGTCATAGATGTGGAACAGGCAGGGAGACCAGACAGGTGACCAGACACAGGTGTGACATTGAAGCTGTGGGCCATGACTGGGGAAACCAGGTGAGAATAACATTTTTTTCATGCCAGATGTCAGACTCATGCATGAAAACATCTCCTGTGTGTGTGTGTGTGTGTGTGTGTGTGTGTGTGTGTGTGTGTGTGTGTGTGTGTGTGCGTGTGTGCGCTCCTAGGGCAGATACCCAGCAGGCAGCTTCGTGCAGCCTTTTACCTGGACTAGCGGAGACAGAGGCACCTGTCTTTTTGAAACAGCCTACAAATACATAGGATGACCACAGCACCCAGAAAGCAAAAACAAGAAGCATGCAGAGGAAAGAAACACACACACACACACACACACACACACACACACACACAGAGCAAGGGGTGAGGAACAAGACAGGGACAGAGAAAGGGAGAGAGACAGAGAGACAAAGAAAAATGATTAACAACACAGGAAGAAGGATGCTGTGTAGCTAAAGATGTTTATCTTTCTCTCTGTTCCTTCATGTTGTCTGCATGACATCTTGGTCCAGTTACAAAACTAAGTTGTAAAGCGGTACAGTGACACTTGCCTCTTTTACTACCACAAAAACCAAGTTACATGTTTATGTATTAATTTCGTTACACTGGCTCCAAATCTTACACATAGTTCAGTTGTGAATTTTTTGTTTATTTTTACATGTGTTCAAGTGTTCATGTGTTTACATGTGTCACTTGCGTTAACCACAATTTAAAGTGACCAATTCAGTTGAAACACATGATTTTGGGCTTTAGGAGGGAACCCAAACTTTGTTAAATGGACGAACATAACAAGGGTGAAAAGGTTGAATGAGAGCAGATGGACAGACATACTACATTATATAGTTAGTACACTGCCTTGTTGGAGCATTTGGTGATATTTTAACCTAAATGGGTCACTTTTGGGGCTCAGGAGAGAATGGAAGTTTAATCTTGAAAATAAATGGTAATTATATCTTTCTTCATGTGATGAGAATTTGTGTTACACAGGATTTTTTCAGGAACACGTGACCTTTGTAAGACAGGGAAGATTGTAGATCAAACACTTTTTCACAGTAAGCAAGTAAACCACAGTCAGTCTGCATCATTAAGTTTGTGTTGACTGTGAATTTGAGGTTAAAAGTAACTCTGGTGTTACAAGCAAAAGAACTTAAAAATAAGTAACATCTGTACTTTATTCATAAGTTGAGGAGCCAGTGTATGTTAAATTTTTGGAGCAATGTGTAGAAGATTAAAATGGAATTTCTGGACTTTAGCATAATTTCTCTGATTAATCCTGAGATTTTTTTTGTTTTGAACCTCCAATGGAACTGTTTTTCCTTCAGGCAGAC
This sequence comes from Arapaima gigas, assembly GCA_900497675.1. Taxonomy (NCBI): domain Eukaryota; kingdom Metazoa; phylum Chordata; class Actinopteri; order Osteoglossiformes; family Osteoglossidae; genus Arapaima; species Arapaima gigas. The sequence goes on from UFQX01000012.1 coordinate 895,819, forward strand.
TTCTGGCCTCAATTGTGTTTCTAAGTTTTGGATGAAAGTATCAGTCATTTTAATTAGTCATAATGAATTGTTTGTTACATTGTGTTTTAGTGTAGTACAGTACAGACAATGACTGGAAGTTTATTTCTGTTGTGAAAGCAATTAAATCATTGGCATTTACTGTAGAGTTTAAAACAAGCAGCATTAAAAACCCCCCAAATGCCTCCAGGTGTCTCTCAGTTTACTCACAGCATCGGCCTCGGCCTTTTCCCTTGACACCCGGCTTCCTACCACCACGGACTCCAGCACAGCCACCCAGCGCTGTTTGTCTGGGAAGCTGGGCGCCATGAAGTATAGACACTGGCCTGGCCAGCAGGGGGTGTGTGGGTGCGACTCCACTTTCAGTACATAGGGAATGTCTGCGGAGGGATGGAGGTGGGGGAGCACAACTTGAATCAAACCTGCTTCACAACTGTTCCACTATGGTCATGTGCTTCTCTACAGAAAAGATGATCATCAGAGAACATGGAATAAGGAGATCTTTTTGATTTCCCATGTCTGAAGGGAGGGATTTGGTCCATACCTGACTTGGTGGTATTGGTGAGCTCTGATGCTGCTACTGCCCCATGTACGCTCACATCAGCATCAATTGGACACAGTTCAAACTCCTCCAGTGCCTTCACAGAATCTGAAACATACCAAAATGCACAAATATAATTATACAATGGCTTTGCCAGCAGTGGGTGGAACTTGTTGATTATAGCACGTTCTTAGTATGTATTTGCATTATTTACCTTCTCTGGGCTCTGTCTCATACACAGCCACCTTGGTTCCATCCAGTACTACGTATCTCCTCTCCCAGACAGGACCCCGCTTCCCATTCCTGTGCAACACACAAAAACACACTCACACTCACAGCCAGAGGTCTCATGTGTTGATACAAACACCCTTAATAAAACAACAGACATAAAATGTAAATACCATTATTTCAATGGGAAAAATATTTTATGCATTTCATCAAAGTAGAAAATAATGACATTTATTTTTTAAATTCCTTACATTAATAGTATATAGCAATGTAAAAATATTAATGTGGACACATGAGATAAATTGAGATGAGATCCCATGATCATATGCAAGAATCATGGAACCCAACTTGAGATGAAGGTGCAGAGACAGTGACTGTGCCAGTGGCTGTTGTGTCCTTGTAGGTCCCTCACAGCAAATAATAAAAAGAGCTCAGAGGGTTGGGGTACAGTACATACTTTCAAAACAACCTTTACTGAAGTGTGATGATGGCAAACACCAGCACCGTTCCCATGCTGTCACTTACTTACACACTTTTACCAACACACACATACACATGTCCAGTCAGGACCAAATTATATTCGTGGGCACTGAAACCAGCAGACATTACTAGTCTATGACAGATACTCACTCACTCACACAGTACAGAAGCTGATGATGCAAACTATGAACATTCTCACACGCTTGGCTCTTGTTGCTCATAAATATGAAAACTCAAGTCTTATATTTGGTTGTAACTCAGTAAAGGTTATCAAATTCATGAGTATGCACATCAACTTATTAGTCAGTCTTGCTGAAACACCTGTAAATAAATAAACAAGACGTGAATGTTCATAACATGAGGAGCCAGTGTACAGTGATAACAGTGCAGGACTGGCTCTGAACACCAGGATCTAAACCTGTTCCATCTGGGGGAAGTGTTACCTTGTGACTCACCTGGGTTGCTTCATCCAGCCCTCCAGACGCACGTGGCCGCCGGCCTCTTTGGGCTGCTGGCCAGACGCGCTGGCCTTGTCACGGCACAGCACCTCCAAGTGCGCGGCGTGCTCGATGGGCGGGCCGCATGTGGCTGGAAGGCAGGGGGAGCATTTTGGATGGCACAAAGCTCGACATTCTAAAGCAGGAAAGAAAACACGGTTAAACATAGCGGGGTGGGAATGGGAGGGGCAGGGGTTGCAGCCCAGAACACACACAGCATACAAGGAGAAGAGAGAACAAGTGCCAGTGATTAACCATGCCAAGAACAGCCATTCCACTCGACAGCGCAGTGAAGTCAAACCTGTCGTATCCAGAAAGTTATGACTGTACACAAGGACTTTGAAACAATTTCAGTTAGAGACAATGAGCTGGATCAACGTTGTGGGTTTACCCAACCCAGCTGCAAGAACATTCAGCAGACATCTAAAGTGAGGAGAGATGTTGTCAAGGATGACGTGCATGCTGGGAGTGAGGAAAGCCAGGCAGGGTAGGGCAGCACCTACCTAAGCAGGTGGTGGCCTGTCTGCCGAAGTGCACAGTGTCCAGGCACACAGAGCACTTGGTGGCCCTCATGTTGAGCCCCACGGTGAAGCGGTGCTGGCTGCCATGGTGGATCCTCTCCTTCACACGCCTCCCGTACTCTGCGCACAGCCAGTGGTGACAGAAGCTTTACCTTCAGCTCTGTCTTCACACCAAAAGCAGGCAATAGCAACAAAGAAAAGGTGCATAACTCCTGCTAACTCTGCCCCTGCTGTTGGTAACACCAGTGAAATCAGTACCATCAGTAAAACAGTGGACAATAACCTTAACCACTCCACAACCCTTCCTCAGCCAATAAACATGAGGCTTTTCTTCTATTAGCACATTTTTTACCTTGAGAATTTTGGTGTTTTTTTGTATTTAACTAAGTTGGCAAAAATGTGCAACCATTACTATCAAAAATAAATAAAGTTCACATGAAGGAGAAGTTGAACACATCACATTTCCATTAAAATTTTCTTTTTAGAAAGACACAACCGTCACCAACCCTCATTTTGCTGCTTTCATTCCATCTTCTACCTTAGCAGACCCGAGTAGGCGTTTTCACCCCTTTTCTGTCAAAAACAGGCCGAGTGCAAACTTTTAAAAGGATAATGGCATTGTGGTGGGATCTAAGGAGCTTTTTAATTTCAGATTATTAAAAAAATAATAATCACACATAAGTTATCTCTTAGTTCAGTACAGCTGATTCCTACATGACGGCTCGAACAAAAGGCAGCGGATGGAACCAATCACCTAAACGAGGGTTGGGACTTAAAGAGGAAAAAAATGGGAGAAAAGTGATCAAGGAGGCGGGAGTATCATTGTCATTCTGGGCTAGTGCGCAAAGCAGATGGTGTGAAATGAGGGGCAAAAGAAAATGCAAACAAAGAAAACAAACATGAAACCACGGCATCTTCCTCTGGGATCGACTTGTAACAGGAGCTTTGGAAGGGAGGAAAGCACCACATGCAGAGGAAACAACAAGCCGAGGTGTAACTCCTGTCTGAGGAATGAGGCATGTAGACAGAGGGGAGAAGACTGGGTGGCAGGTGAAGGGAAATAGGTCCCAATTTCCTCAGCCTTGCACCAGGGGACAAGTTCATCACCTCTGTTTAAAACCTCAAAATCTTCACTATTTTCTTTGCTTTTTTAGTTTGTAGTTATTTAGCTGACACTTTTTTCCAAAGTGGTTTGCAGTATTAAGCTTCATATACTGATTCACAAATTTATACGACAGGGTAATTTTTACTGCATCAGTTCAGGGTATCTTGCTCACGGTGGTAAGCAGACCTTGGTCCTTTGAGTCAAGGGCAGCAATTCTCACCACTATGCCACCTGCTGCCTTTTTGAAAACATCACAATTGATTTAATGTCATATAATAGATTTAGATTTTAAAAAAAACAGTAGTTTACAACAGTATTTGGAAAAATACCTAAAAGTGAAACCGAAGCGTCACTAGAACCCGTTGAAAAATTGTCTGTATGACAACCAGACAGCACACAGGTGTAGTGAACTGTCAGACTGGACATGAGCTTAAATCCCAGTGAGTCTGTGTGCAGTTTACATGTTCTTGTGTTCACAGCGGTTTCCTCCAGGTCCGTTCTCCAGGAGGCTGTTTCTGGTGAACTGATGGTTAACTTGCCCCTAGTGTGCATGTATGCAGGCATGTGCATCACTTTGCTCCTCCATATAGATGTATGACTGTTGGGAATTTAGTGTATGTAGTGTCTCTAGCACAAGTCACCTTGGATAAAGGTGTCAGCTAAATATTATCTAGTACTCGTTGCTTTGGAAAAAGTGTTTGCAAAGTGAATAAACATAAATGTACAGCAATCTGAACACCAGAATAGGAGTTTGATATGAAACACCATAAAAAGAATTTCTTGAAAATGAATATGAATATAAGGGCTGTACCAAAAGGTATGAGCATACTAAAATTGCCAAGAAGCACCTGACAGTATTGAAATGAGCTGTATTATAATTAGTAGTTTCCAACTATCTTCTTACACATGATGAATAAATGATGCTACTGGCATCAGTCAAAGGCATACGGAGAAACTGCTGACAAGGACATGTTGGATAGACATGTGGTGATTGAGTTCCCTGTGAAGACAGAAATTACCACAACTGACATCCACACACCTTTCAACATGGATACTGAGGTATCTGCATGGGTGTTAGCAGTGCCATATGAGAGGTCATGACAGGTCAGACACCTTACAGACACAGAAATCGCCAGTCCACCCTGTAGCAGTTGCCCACAAACTGTCCCTAATGGAAGCAACAAAGGAAAAGACTACAAGGTCCTCAGAGAAAGCTGGTGCGAGACAATCAGAGAAATGGGAGCAGAGATTTCCTCCAGAAGAAATATATTCAGTACATGATGTCAAAACCGTGTGTCCTGGTCAGCCTTTTTTTCCCACTGAAAAATGAAAGAATAACTAAAGTAGCTGACATCATTTTTTATTCACATGTAAGATGGAACTACTAGTTATGAACCTTTTCATCTCAGTAATGTTGGCATTTCTTGGGAATTCCAACAGGCTCTTTAATTTTACTAAGACCCTTGCAATGAATAACTTACGGCAACATGTGAATTCATAACATCCCTTTGCTAATTTGGCTGCTCCCGAGGTGCAGAAGCGGATAAAATCTGGCCTGTAGGCCTTTACTCAAACATGGGGCAAGGCCAGAGGACAGAGAAGCAGGGGGCAGGGGCATCTCTTTACCAGGGTGCTACACACTTACTTTCAAACGTGACCCTCCTTCTCTCTGTGGGTGCAAAAAAGATAAGACAACAGTTCAAAGACACAGGAAGGAGGACACAGGCCGCGTGGGGTGAAGAGACAGCAGGAAAGTGTGCAGGACAAGACAGGAAAAGGCAGGATATGTGCCCTCCGGGCTCATGGCTTGTGGCTGGGACGCCAGGCAGTTTCTAGGGGGCTCTCCAGTGTGCTGGTGTAAATTCAGTGTGACATGTAACATAAACAAGCAAACAGCTGACAGGCTTTTCACTCTGGCCCAGAAACCACAAGTTTAGCTGCTCCCTCGGCACCTGAGAATATAACAGAACCAGACAGAACTCAGCAGACAGACCACAGTTACTGTAATGGGATTCATACACAGTTTGAGCCAATATTCAAAAACTGCTTTAGCTCAGACACAAAACTTCAGACACTAGATACGAGACTGTAAATGCATGTCAAAGCTCCTGGCAGTGCTGATCCATAATGGACTATGGCAACAATGGACAATGTAACACCAAATATATCCTTCTCGCTTACTGAAATGGGTTCAAAAACAATGGAAAGCTTCCTGTAACAGTTTGAGAAAATTATTTAATATTTTTCATGTGACAGGCTTAAGATTCAATAATTTTACACCCCAAGATGTATTTTATTCAATGCCTCTTATGTGTCTCAGACACTATATTTCTTCAATAACCAAATGTCCTACTTCCTGCATCACACTCTCTGTTGCACTGACCATCTCAACTAATTACATCAGATTCACAACTAGCTTTTACAAATAAACTGTATAAAAATGTAAATATTAACTCATTTATTACTAGTCAGAGTAGAAAGGGTGAAACCCACAAATCATTAACACTCTTCTGCACAATCCATTGAATTAGCTTTAATAATTTGGATAAAAAAGTGACAGAATTTTCATTTTGTTACAAATATTATAAAATATGATTTTGCTATCACTATCCTTTACAAAAATCCCTTTTATTTGGGTTATTTGTTTGTTTTTGGTGATATATTTTTACTCATGAAAGGAAAAGATTTTTTCCAAGTAATGAAGATTCGATGACCTTATAACTGGACATCTCCTAAAGGGGGATTTGAACAGAATGAGTTTACCCCGTTACATTAGCCATGGTTGTAGAAGCTATCCCACAATGATCACTAATGGACTTTGGTGGCACTGATCACCAGGCCTGCATGCTGCAGTCTTTCTGAGGGTAGCTCACCCTCAGGTGTGGGGGGCTCCTTCCTGCGCCCGGAGTTGGATGGTGCCAGCACGCTGACTGGCTTGGTCTGGTGCTCAGGAGACTTGACTGAAGCACCTATGATGGTCTGTTGCCGGGTCAGGGCTGGTGTGGTGGGGGCAACGTGTTCCAGGGCCTTAAAATGGACCGCTGAGACCGGGGAGAGAAAAAGAAATTAATCTGTGTCCCCAGTGTCTCTAAAAGCAGATTCAGAGAAAATGCAAGTGCCCATGTGTGTGGAGGAAGCTGAGTATTGTGTATGAAGCGAGGGCAATGACCGTCTCTGCACAGGGAGGCCAGCATTCTGCAACATTTGCTAGTGTTAATCTACACAGAGAAAGTGAGATGGTTTGTGAGCTATAGAGTAGTGGTTACCAAGTTTATAGTTGTGACCACAAAGAGGATGTTCCTGTCTCAGAAAAACAAAATATTACAATGTTATAAGTGCATGACTTCATTAGCACAATGTGAAAGATCTTTGAAATAGTAGTTAAAGCAGAATAGCTTTGGATATGATAGACTAGCATCCCTCCCACGGTGTGGTTTCCTAGCCTGGCACCCAAGGATTATGGGATAGGTTCCAGACTGTTGCGACACTGACCAGGGAGGTCAAATTTTGATACGTGTGTGAAGGAGGCCACTGAGGCCGAGCCTGTTGTTAAGTAGCACTCTTACCTGAATGTCATATTATAGATGGCACTGTATTAAATGTGAATGTTTTAAGTTATTAAATGTTTTCGTTTAAATGAAAAATGTTTTACACACTTATAATTGTTCCAGATAAGTTTTATCACTGGATTCTATTATATTCTGTCACAAAAGTTCTTTGGCAGTCTGAATCGCTTTAGTAAACAAGAAAATCAGTTTTAACATGTCATCATTTCACAGTCTGAAAGACAGTTCTACTTTGCTGAAAGCTGAGATCTAATTACTACAAAGTTGGAGTTGCCTTACTTGGCTTTCTTTCCTCTTAGTTATGTGTTAGAAATTAATTCAGTTAAGGGTTACCAAGTCGTGATGTCACCACTAAAACATCTGGGAACATGTGTCCAACACTGTATCAGCTGGACATCACATGGAATACTCAAATGCTCACCTTCCTCCCGCAGGGAGCGCAGCTCAATGCGCATTTTTTGCAGAGCATCCTCCAACTCAGAGCAGCGAGCGCGCTCCTTGTCCAGTGCCAGTTTCATGTCATTGTACTGCATAGGCACCTGGGCCTGGCCTGGGACTTGAGCTTGGGATTGTACCCCACCACCACCTACAAGGTCCTCCCGGCGTCGCCCAAAGATGCTCTGCAAGAGAGACAGAGGATGGACTGGGGACACCTACAGAACAATCAGGCAAAAAGAGCTGCCCTGAATCAGTGTGCTGAGTCCTGCGGTACAACTGAGCAGTCATACGTGACCTGATAAAGCTGAGTGACTCTCCTCCATAATCTGTTTTCATCTTACACGTCTCGGTAGCCCTAAACGCTGGTAGAGTAGGCCCCAACTTACAAATTTCCAAGTAATGCACTGTGAAGAGCCACCTTTCTGTTACCCTGCACCTCTATGTAAAACTGCTCTTAATGTGCAGTTCATGTCTGTGCTTCAAGGTAAATAATATTCAATTGATAATATATACTATGTACAGTTATACTTTTATTTCTTATTATTACCTCTGTATTGGTATTAGTGAATTTCATGTAATGTGTGGGACAAAAGAAGGAACTAATGAGCTACCAGTGAGCATCAACATATTGCACCAGCTCTGCAAGGGCAACTTTATATTGTTCCCAACTATTCTACTATAACTAATATTTCAATAATCCTTCATATTGTGTCAATAAATCCCCTTTAAAATACTGGAATATTTTTATTTTTGGATAAACCCACAAACCTTATTAAAATTCTCAAACCGCTGCCATTTGGGTCATGACCATGGGTTTGGGAACTACTGCCTTAAGTGTAACACCTATAACTGAGACTGCTTTGTCTTGAAATTTGGAGATGGCCACCGAGGTTCCTTGCAGAAAAATTACACAAGGATGCCAGATATTTCACACATTGTGGACACCCACTCAGCACAGGTGAAGTAGGTCAGACTGATGTGGTTCTTTGACCACATGGAGAATTCTGCCTGTCCACAAGTGTCCCACTACTGCAATGGTCACAGAATGTTAAAGGTAGTAGAAGGAAGCCTGTGCTCACCTTCTTCTTCTTCAGGGGTTGGTCCATTTTAGACTGCAGGAAGTCAATGAGCTTGGTTTGCTGTGATATTGTGCCCTCCATCTTGACCTTCTCATGAGAGTACACCGCCTGTGGGGGAAGCCGGCGGCTAGTCTGGGATTAGCAAGCGAGAAATCTCAGGCAGGTTTTTATTTTACTCCCCAGGCACATCAACATCATCCTGCAGGACATTTCTAACATGAAGACTGTTTACATGGTACAGTGAGCTTTGGCATCAGTTTAAAGAGGTAATCCTGCAGTGAATGTGAATATGTAAGCGTATGGGGGTACACACGCCTACGCTCAGTATCGTGCTTGGGAGTAAGATTCAACTAGGTTCCTGAAACATAAAACAAACTTCATCCCATGGTCACTCCAAACCAGGCAAATTAGCCCTGGATATTAAGTTGTCTCCCACTGAAAAGATTTTTTAAAAAAGAGCCATTCACCAGAGTAGTCATTCTGTGCCATGTAAACAATTTTACTCAACACTGGACATTTTTCACTAGAAACTGCTCTTTAATGATAGCAAAGGAACAGGAAAATTAATTATTTTACAATTGCTTATTCAATAATTACATTTCTCTGCTGGTGTGACTGGAGAACCAGCAGTCTGTGGTCCTGGCACAGCAAATCAGATCTATTTTTACAGCTGAAACTGTGATTGATTTGCCATTGTAATTATAAATTTTTGTGCTTCATGGCAATTGAACTGGAACTGGGATCTGATTGTCCCAGCACCACAACAGCCTTCCAGTTCGTTAAATTCAGCAATTTAGGAGCTGTAAGATTAAATTTAATCATGACTTTGCAGCACTAAATTGTTTAGCAAATGCAGGTCTTCATATTTATAAGTAATGTTCTTGTATAAGCACATGATTTTTATCCAGGTGTTTCTGCTGCATAAGCTGCAAATGAAGGCTGAAGACAATGGTCATCTGAGAAGAGTGAAAATTACCTGAAAGCACAGATGTAGGATTCAGGACATATTAGATACAAGTCAAAAATTTAGGAAAAATGCTTGTAAACAATCACAAACCAAAACAATTAAATCAAGAACTTTGTGACTCCAAATTCTGTGCTGTCATGCTGTGGAGGTGGATGCTCGGGAGCTGCACAGCTTTGAGAGGATTGTTAGTTTATAGTACCATATCTGATTAAGTCTCTACTGGATTATAATGGTATGTAAATCCATTCATACACCAAGGTATGTCTTATCATTTAGGTCAGTCTTTTCACACTATGTGACAAATAACCCCTAGCTGCCAGGTGTGCATAAACTGGATCCTAGTGTTACTATTTTTTTATACAAGATTCAAACATTTCTACCTTATTTATTTTTAATAGCATTTTATTCATTAATATGTTTCCAAAAAATTCTGCCTGTAGTGTGGCAAGACCATTCACATTTTACCTACTGAGCCAAGAGGTGGCAGTAAAGTACATCCAAAAAGAATAGGCATATGCTACAACCTTAGCTCAGTTCACTTCCACACTGTTTAAAATTCAGGGGGTTATTCATGAGAGTCAGTGATCATACCAGCATTACATGTATTAACGTCATATTTTTAGCAATTTTAAATTAGTTTTCATATAACTCCATGTCAAAAATAATAAAAGTAGAAAGTATTTTGTATCAATTTCAGCCATATCCAAGATGTCTATAGACAAGAGAAGATCCAGCTCCAAACTGAGGAGCCAGTGAGCCACATCTGTGTTTGGCTGCCTTAAGTGTGTACAAGTGGATGGAGCCTCAAAACATACAATAGGAAACAACTGAATATTATTCAAAAGCAGCAAAACTAAGGAAAAATGGAAGAAAAAACATATAAGAAAAAATGAAAACAGCAACTAACTCATGAGCTGGGTGGTTAATGTGAACTTTGAGGGATGATGCGACTGGTGTGAAGTTAATGAACTGCTGCAGGTGATGTTACACACTCTATGGGGGTAATCTGATCTCAGAAGTTAGTCTGGTATGACCTGGGGGTAATGTGAGCCTGCCTGGGAATCAGGAAATGCTTACGTAAAAGATGTCAATATGATCCTATGTTTCATAACAGGTTTGCTATTTCTCTTTAATCATTTCTGTACAAAAGACATTTAAAGAAGAAATTAATGATATTTTCACTTCCAAAAAGACTTGAATAAGCATACAGCCATCCCTCGATTTACACATCTAATTCCGTCATGAAAAGGCCACGAAATCAAAAAGACCTAAACTGGAACAGTTATTTCAATTATTTATTATGGGGAAAAAAATGATGCTTCCCAAGCCTTTCAAAAACTTCCAAATCAATTTTCCCAAGTATCACTGAAACACTATTAAACACCTTGTGGCACTTGTAGCATACCACAGCACACAGTGGATCATCACGCAGCATGCACGCCAGCTGCACACACACACACACACACACACACACACACACACACACACAGGGATTCAGGGGTGTGGGGTGCAGTGTGTGTACAAACACACTGTTACCATTCCTGAGGTACTTCATTCTGTGGTTGGAAATCCAGGGGATTGGAGGGTTGAGTTTCACTCTGGGGCATTTCCCATGTTAAAGGTTAGCAGCTCTTCCACAGGGTGAAAAAATAATTTAAGGCAGGAATCTGCTGACTAAAAATTAAATCTGGTAACTGATTTTTTTACGTGCAAACTAAATCAAATCACATTCTAGGTAATGTGTAAATCGAGGGATGTTTGTATTGTGTTATTATTGTTTAATATTGTAGTTAGACATATTGAGTTATACAGAGAAGCCAGAGCAGGATAATTGGAACAGTGTTTGGAGGTAAAAGACGACACTGCTCTTATAAATTTTAGGGGCCTTAAGTTCCTGGGAACTGGGCTCCTGGGGGCTAACTGGGCACAAGGGCAGAGCCTCCACACCTGCATGTTCTCCAGCTGGTACTCCAGGTCTGTTCGTTCTGTTTTCAGTAGGTCCGTCTGATCCAGGGCATCTTGCAGGCCCTGTGTCAGCCGGATGATGTGTGTCTTCTGCATGTCCATCTGCTGCTGCAGTTTGCTTTGCTGAGTGGGCAACATACAGTTTACCAAGCATGTAGCTTGACACACGTGTCACTACAGGGGTATTAGTAAATAATCAGTTCAGGCAACAGATCTTTAGACTATTATTAATATTATTAATGTCAGTACAACTATTACCAGCATTATAACTCAGTAATAGGAGCACAGGAGCCTCCCATCACAGTGGCTCCAGGCCTGTGGGTTGAAGTCAAACCCCAGATCTGTCAGTGCTGATTTTGGAGGAGCGCTAGTTGCTCTGGTTTCCTCCCACAGTCTTAACACACAGCCTGTATTGATCTAATCTCTCCTTTGTATATGAGCAAACGTGAGTGTGTGTGTCCCCTGTAGTGGAGCGGTATCCCATCCTGAGTGTAACCAAACCCGTGTCATTTGCTTCCCGGGACAGGCCTTGGATTTCTTGAGCCCTGTTTGGACAGGCAATTACTAAAAAAAGATTATAAGGTGCATTTCAACAACCATGTCTACAACAGTAACAGTAAGTACTCACATACACTTTCTGTTCCGTAAATACAGATAGACTCCTCATTTTCTCGCCCTAACCCCAATCTCCGCCCTAATCCCCCCATTAGCCAAGGTGTTATACCTCATCCAGCAGCCGCTGCTTCAGTTCACGCTCAGTCTCCAACTTCTGCTGTAAGCTGCGAGCGTTCATCTCTAGCATGGCATGCTTCTTCTCCAGGTCGTTAAGCTGTGGAGAGTAGGCAGGAGTCATGAGTTTCATCTTTTCTTAGTACAGATACCCCTTGCTATCCATAATTTCTAGTTATAAATTCACTTTTATGACTGCATCCAAAAAAATTTGAAAGCGTGCACCAGCAAAAATGCCTACATTTTTGGTAAAGACACACCCTCACCGTGAGTCCTGGTAAGATGAATGTAAAGTGCAAATGTGCACAAATGTGAAAGGTTTAATCTAAGAGAGTGGGACATTATGAGAAGTGAATGGAATGTCAGAGACATGGCTGTTGACTATTTTGGGTGTGTTAATTGAAAAAACGGGTACAAGTTACATGGATGGTTTTCCTGATATATGTTTGTATTTGAAAGAAAGTGCACAGTTATAAAGTTGTTCACAGTAAGCACAAAGTGCTCACTAGATCCCAGCTTTGGTTCATTACTACTCAAGTTAAACGTGAGAATTACCCCTGAGCAGTAACTCCAGCCCTGCAGTTTTCAGTGCAAAACTCATATATTGATGGATGCCTGTATTTTCTTTACTGCTGTAGATAATCATACCAATATTAATAATATTTGAGAGTTTTTTCCACCTCTAGTTGTGTTGTTATTTACCATCATGTGTTTTCAGTGTTGTGCATGTGAGACTGTTTCAGTACTTTTAAAAAGGGAGAAGGGATACTCACTGTATCAGAAAGGCTCTCGGCCTTTAGCCTCTGCTCCTTCAAGGCCTGCTGCAGTGCCAAGATCTCTGCCTTGTGCTCTTTGACAGCCAATTCCACTGCCTGGCGAGACTCAGTACTGCGCTGGTCTGCACGCAGCCTAGTACACAGAAAGGGAGTGAGGTGGCACATATCACCAAATACCTGGCCAGGTGTAGACGATATGGTGGTTGTAACAGTAGGTTTATTTTAGAGTGCGAGATTGTTCTGAGGTTCTGAGGGATTGTACTAAAAACTTTGTGCATGTATATCTCCAGCACATGTGTGCTTGTTTATGTATATGTGTGCATGTGATGAATACCTGTTCTGCTTTTCAGTGTCCAGGAGCCTTTGCAGGTCCCGGGTCCTCCTCTCTGCCTGGTTCTTCTCATCCTCCAGGGCGCTCCTCCATGCCTCCCACTGCCGCTCCTTCTCCAGGAGCTCATCGTTGAGGGTTTCCAGCTCCAGCACCTGCTCCTCCAGCATGGTACATGTGGTCTTCAGTGTCTCAATGTTCTAGGAAGGTGAAAGAGCACAGTACAGTATTTTTTTAAATTTATCATATAACATCAACTCTCATCTTACACAGACTTCAACAAATCCAACAGTCACTGAGATTTACCAAGCATGTATATTATTATTCAATAAAAGCTAATAGTTTGAAGAACTAATTATTAAAATATAGTAAAAAATCTCAGAATATTACAATAATTTGGAAAGGTGGCTCCAAAAATGTTGCTTACACTCTGCATAGCTACAGTATATTGTAATGCTCCATTATCTCCTTAACTAATCAAAAAAACTCCTACTAAATTGTTCACCTATCAGAGGGGTAAATTAAACCTCCTGGCCTTACATAACAGACAGTAACTCAAAGAGAAAATGCCAACTGTGAAACATTAAAGTATCATTGTCATCATATTTATAATCTTCAACAAATGGCTTCTCCAATCAGTTTGTAAAATAAACACCCCACAACATTACTAACTAATCTAATCAAATGGTTTAAACACTGAATCATTCATAAACAATTATTAATAATTCATAAAAATATGGGCTTCAGGATAATCTCTGGTTTAAATTCAAAATTAAGCTGCACCTCCTGACATTATTAGACATTTACTTTGATTATTTCAATATGACACCAGCTCTACCTCGGAATGCCAAATACCTAGCATTAAATACACAGTCAAATCTCTGTATAGTCATACCTTGGCTTATGTCCTCCTGATAGAATGTCCCTTGTTTTTTACACCAAAAATTGGATTTAAGTTCCAGGCTCCCATATACTGAAGTTTTGTAAAATATGAATTTCGGGAAGGAAGTGTTAGACCAGACACCTGGTCATGCCCAGCTATCAATTATGCCTGTACTCATATAAGCACACCCTGCTGCTTCCATCCTATGGCCACTGTTTTTCTAAACCCACCCCCACCCTACCTCCACCTATATCTTGGTCAAGAGGTACCTACGGGGGGGGGGGGGGGGGGCGCCCAAACACCCCCCC
>UFQX01000012.1:910272-1002680 GCA_900497675.1 Arapaima gigas
CGGGGGGGGGGGGGGGGGACGACTCAACAACCTCACCCGATGTGAGCTTTCCAGTGAACTCCAAGTCCTAGTGGACAGTACACCAAGCACTGAGCCACATGCATAAACCAGTGAAATAATTCCAACTCCAGAAATATTTTTAAAATCCATAATCTTCCATTCTGAATGTTTGATACAGCATTTCCAGCTGAATTGTGTAATTAAAAACTGCCCACCTGTAATGTGTTGTTATTTTGAAATATGATATTTTATTATGTGTCTTGCTTGTATTGTCCCTGCTGGGTCAATGGCTAAAGATCTGGACCATGAGCAGAAAAATTTTGAAGGTGCCACTGAGCATGAGCGTGGGGGATCTGCTGCAGCTTTGTGTCCAGTCATCTGTCCAAAGTGGATCTTCACTCACTTTATGTGAATGTGGAGGTGAAGGGGGGGTATCAGTTGGTTACATTGACACAACAATCTATTAAGCGTCAACTCATCTCATTGAACAGAGTGGAGTTATGGAACGGAGCACTAGCAGCTGTCTGGCCATAACCCCAATGTTTTTCTTTTGGCTTTTTATATTATTATTCTTGCCAATTCAAAACGCCTACCAGATGCAATTATCCAATCTGGAGTGAGAGCACACTGAAGACCCTGGTTTATAGAGTCGTGACTAAGCAACTGGGTCATATGATGTAACTGTGCAACACAACCACATGTGCTGAGGTGCACTGTACAAGCATGAAAGATATGGGAGTTTGGCCCTTTTAGGTACATAGCCAATTCATCCAGTGTTGATTTTTTCTGGAAATGAGGCTGCTGTTTAATAACAGAGAAAAAGAAGAATCTGAAATCTGAGTATTCTGAATCCAAAAATCTCCCCCAGGACCCAATAATCAATTTTCATAATATTCCCATAATTAAATTAATTTAAAAGGGCAATTTATATTTTAAAACAATCTAATTGTACTCATTTCTGCTCATGGCACATGTCAGTGCGCATGGCATGAGGCAGTCTGCTCTCAAGTAGTTCAAAGTCTCAGATTTACAGCAGAAAAACTGGGGAATGGAGCTCGGTGGCACCAAATATAGCTGCAGCACACACTTTGAAGTCCACACGCTCGCAGGCGGCGTGACCTGGGAGTCAGTGTGGTAACGTTTAAGACGTTGCGCTGCCGCCCTTGGTTTAATTCCCTTTTTTCAGACCAACAGGCCATATTATACAACTGTGCAAAGCAAGAGGCTGCGTGATTCTCTAACGCCCACACACTTCCTCCCACTGGAATGCAGAGCAGAGAGCTGCCCGTCTCCAGATCAACTTCACAACACAAGGATGCCAAACACAGCCCTCTCTAGGCTTTAACCCATAAATATGCAGGGTTTTGCAGCAGACTTCTTTGCTGGTGGCTAAAATTGACCGGATGTTTGACAACTGGAGGAGTGCATGACGTTTGCACTTTGCATGTTAATCCCATTATTTGTTGTCGATTGTTGATTCAGAATATAAAGGTCAACATAGTTTTTTTTTTTTTGAGGTGAGCTGAGGTGTGTCCGAATCAAGGTGAGTGTGTACCTGCTTTTGGTTGTTGAGGTGCATCTCCCTGTCGGCCACCTCCCTGCGCAGCCGGTCTACATCCTGGCTCAGCTGCAGACGATCCTCATTCTCATCTGATGCCTCGTCCAGTTGCTTGGACAAGTAGAAATTTTGCCGGTTCAACTCAGCGTTATCCTGGGTGAGTTGGGTGAGCTGCTCTTCCAGGTCCGTTATCACCTGTGAGACGATGAATGATGTTTGTTTTTACAGAGGTGTAGCAACAGAAATTACTCCAGTCCATTTTGATCCTTTGAGCCTTACAGATTCGTAGCTACAGTCAAAACATTCATGTAGTTCCATTGGATGAAGATTTACAGCAAGAAGCAAAGAACCCCCATGTTCATTAAAATATAAAGCAGGCACAATCTGCCTTGACACCCCTCTGTATTCTTTGCTATTCTTTCATGCTTCAAAGGATTTAAACAAAGTGATGCACATTAATATACAATCACAATTTAATGCCCTGATACAACAGACAAACTTGAGATTGAAAATCACCATGCTGATGAAATCTAAAAAATTTTCAAAATTCTCTCTACTCTTTTATTTCTCTCATCTGTATATTATCCACAGATGGTGTTTTACCAAGAGAAGTGGCTTCTGGCTCAAGACAGACCACATTCCAAGGTGGCCAATCTACCACCCTACTCCACATATTACCAACCCTCCAGTTTACATGATCTTTACGATTGAGAACTCCTAAAACTCTCTTCTGCTCCTCTTGTTCTACAGCAAAAGTAAATTCTGAAAAAAAACTCAAATCGGCTTATGTATTGCTTTTTAAATTTACAAGAAAAGATTAAATAGGATGGAGGTTTCTAAGGCAACAATGCAGAGTTGGGTGGGGGTGTTGTGGGCTTTAAGCTTTAGAGACAGCAACGCTTGTGTCCTACACCCTTGAGCCAGATATAGATCCTGACTGGCATTCTGTGATACCCAGCAATATGAGTCAGCCGTATTGACGGCATCTACTATGCAAATGGAGGGTAACAATAGCGGTACCTTACTGGTGTAAGGCGTGAAGTCAACGGGACACAGGCTCCCAGGTATGTAGAGCCACATTAGACCATAGTCCTCAGATTTATTCAAGTTCACTCAGAACTATGTATGGACTGTTGGGGGTCTAAAGGGCTCGTGTATTGTATAACCAACTGGTAAAACTGTGTCAGTCAGGATGAAAGTGTCTGCTAAGTAAGAAAAAGAAAGAAAAGGACAAAAAGTGGTCTTTCTAGGTGGTGCGGCAATACCATCACTGGCTGTTACAAATTCTTGCCTGAATGTATTACACAGCAAAGCAGATACTTGCCGACATACCTAAGTCTGTATTCAGAAAGGTGTCAGCCAGGAGATGTTCACTTGTTTCATTCCTGAGCAAAATTTCTCTTACATTACTGTAATAAAGAGCAGCAGTAAAGGCATATCCTGTAGAGCCCTGATTGTTCCAGATACAGCCCTTTTAGCCCATCCACAAAGCTGTGAAGGTTGGCGTCTTAACTCTGAATACACTGTAGAGCTACAGCACAGTGATTGCTATTTATTCAAAACAACTTTGTTAAAGACAAAGAAAAGCTGCATGAATAATTGCAAATAATGATCAATGAGTGTAGTTCACTGGAGTTTCAAACCAAAGTTTAGAATGATATTTTACTAAGCATTTTACTGCATTCCAAATACAAAAAAACTTTCTCATGTTTTGTTGACTTTAGTATGTACTCTAATAACACACTTTCTCAACAGATTTCAAGAAAGAGAATGGTAGGAGGAACACCCTTCCTTGTATGTACTGTAAGTATTTAATTCCTATTAAAAGTAACCAAAATTATATCCTCTCAGTTTTCAGCTCTATCTTTTTAATTTTGCACTATATCATGGTTAAAACCATCAATCAGATGTCACCACATACCTAGGAACTTTATAGATATCAAAATGTTAGATTTTATTCAACTATTTTTGGGTAAAATTTGGGTGTTTTGGGGTGTCTTGTATAATATACTGCGCATCAAGTCATTTGAGGACTGGCTCTGGATCACCCTGGATGACCCTGCACTGGACAAGTGGTTATTGATCATGAAGCAGAAGAGTAATGTATTGTATTGTAATGTATTGTAGTGCATGTAGTAACTTGTTTTGAAGTGATTCATACAATGTAGTGTGAAGAATAAAGTTTACAAGCACAAAAAACATCCTATAACATTACAAATAATACAGATGACGTATGTGACAGAAGACATTAAAATAAAGAGAGATGAAGGGTTCTGTCCTGGTGCCCACATACAAATTTAGGTATATACATATACACACATACAATGTAGGGTTTTAAATAGTTGCTCATTATTATCTAGGTGAGGGGGTGATGATATAATAATTTTCAATATTCATACATTAACATTTTTTATTCACATTACTGACATCTTAAATTTTCTTTAACAATCTGATAGATCAGAAAGTTAGATGGACCTCTAATATAGTAACTACTAATATGATCAGGAACTATAACCTACCGCACAGCTGTCCCTCAGAGCATCAAACTTGCGTTGCGTTTCATCCCGATGAGCCTTGCAGAGAGAAGGATGAAAACCTTCAAAGACATGTAACTGCCAACAGTCTACTGTAACCCTAATGGCAAATTCTGCATCACTGTACAGACAGTGAGGGACATAAACAATCCTTTAGCTTTAGAAATGCCATGAACTCTTCTGCAGACTACCATGGTAGTTCAAATTTATTTATGGTTCCTCAACATGCACAACCCAGAGAAGATATCTGTCAATATGCCCATACTGTGTTTAACTCCAAAGTCATTTTACCTCTAAGTTTCAATCAGTAAATGGTTAGTAATAGAAATTTCCTTCAGTTTAATTGTTAAGCTGCTTTAAAATCTTCAGTGTAGCTATAATAAAGTTAAAAAAACACTAGTGTTAACATTTTATTCACTTGAAGCTACATACAAATTAAGACGATTTTAAAATGACTGAAAATAAAAATGCTGTCTCCGCAAAGTCCTGTCCGATTCTGGTTGTTGGATGATTAGTTATACCCTTCCAGATCTTGTTACTGGTCACCACCACCACACAAATCCCAGATAAAAGCTGAGTGACCAATGTGCAGCTTTACCCTGAGTGCTGTGATCTCCTCTTCTGCCTCAGCAGTGGTCTCCTCCAGTTCAGTCTTGGCTTGTTGCAGTTGACTTTCCAGGGCACTGCGTGCTGCCTGCAGAGCACTAATCTGAGACTCACGCTCTTGCAGAGACAATGTCAGCTCCGTCACCTGGCGCTTGATCTCTAGCTTCTGCTCCTCATGTTCCAGACCCATCTACCAAAAGAGGGAAAGCGTGTTAACCTCATGAGTGCATCAGTCTGACACTGTTCCTACCTCCAGTGTTCCAGTCCCCTCACCTCCCTCAGCCGGGTTTCCAGCTCCAGAAGACGGGTTTTGTTGTTTTGCTCCTGCTGGCTCATCTTCTCCAGATGCTCCTCCAGTTTGGCATTCTGTGCCTCTAGCTTCCCTGCCTGTGACTCTAGGTAGAACTTCTGCTGCCTTAACTCTGAGATCATCTCCTCCTGGGCTTTCCTGAGGACTCCAAAAAATAGCATCCTGAGAACAACCACTGGCAAACCCAGGAGCCAGAGCCATCATTTGGAAGAGCAAAGAGATCCATGTGCACAGATTCTGTATGTAAGATCATTTAGGCCAGGGTTATCCAACCTACAGCTCATTGTCTTGTGTAATGCAGCTTGCAAGAACATTTATAAATTATCAATACGTACTATACCTGCCATAAATGCTATTAATTTGATTGGATTACATGACAATACAGTTGCAGTTAAATACACACAGCACACCCAGTAAGGGCGAGTGACATGACAGCAGACAGTGGACAGTGGACGTGGTGTCAGCAGTCGGCCATTCTGTTGCAGCTCAGTCATCCTCAGTGTCAGGCCTATAGTTCTTTTTTGTATTTTTTTGTGCACTACCTTTGCATATGATGTGATTTTATTACTTTTAACTGTTTTACAGTCAGTTACCTTATGAAAATATTTATTTGAACCTGAGTGCTGAATACAGTTTTCTAATCAAACAAGAAAAGGAAAGCTTCTGACATAGGTAAGATATTGCAAATGAGATGGAAGAAATTCCACTTGATTCTGGGACACAGTGCAGGTGTTGAAACAGCCATAACAGCCAGCAACCCCACATATGAAATGAATCTGCAGTGAAGCGGTTTTTAAGGAATAAACCCTCTAAAAACATTATGACACTTTTCAAGAGCATGTCCTCAAAGTCAGAATCACCAGTTACAGCAAATTTTGCAGGCGCTAAATGTAGCGCAAATAAACAGAAAGGGACAGATTACAGCTCAGCTTATTGATGACAACCAACAGTGATAAGAGCACCTTTAAGATAAGGTTCCAATTTTTTTATTTTGAGTTTTTACATTATGTTTGGCAAGAAAATATCCTATAAAATAATATTGTGTCTTGTTAAAGCTTTTAATTTTACTGTATTTACTACTGTTGCATTGTACGATATAATTTTTTTTTCCAAATTTGATATTTACCCTTTAATATGTTACAGTCACTTTCACATGTGTGGTTCTGCAAACACTTCACAATCATGTGGCCCCTGATCAAAAAAGGCTGGGAACCTCTGACTTAAACCTGAGAGGCCAGGATAGAATGGAAGGTCAAACCAAAAATGCTCAGCATAACTCTGAGTAAGTAGGTTTCAGTGGTATCATCACTCACATATTCTTCTGGGTGTAGATGTTGCTGTTGGCAGCTAACTTGTTTGCTTCCGATAGCTCAGCAATCCTCTGTTCTAGATTCTTCATCTTGGATTCCATGGCATTTATGGTCTGAAAACAATCAGAAAACAATCAGAAAATATATAAAAAGATCTTTGCACAACATAGTGTCAGTCAAGGAAGAGACCCACACCTCTACTGTGAATGAACACACGCACATTTATTTTTAAAAAATGGGTTTCAACTACAATGGAAAGTTGGTGGATTTCTCTTTGCACTTGTATTTTGCTCCTTTTTCTCCCAAATTAGTCACAGCCAATTAACCAGTTGTGATTCCTTCCATTCTAAGCATAACACCCACACCAACTCAGAAAGGCTGAACGCAGGAATAGAACTCCTCCATGAGCATTCAGCTAAGCAACATGACAGGATAGAGCAATTCAGAGGAACATTAATGTGAAGGAGAGAACCGTCAGCCCAGGTTCACAGGTAGCAGCAGTGGCACCCAGCTGTGCTGGAGTATTTGTGAGGGAAGCATGCAGAGGACTGTAGTTAGCTCATATGAGGCAGTATCTAATATATTACATGTATTTGCAACCTTAAGTTAGAAGAAGGGATCTACCATTGCAAGAATAATATAAAACAACAAAAATTCCAAAATATTTGTTTCCAATTTTCAAAAAAATGTTACATATGGTAAATTACCACCACATGTAGCACTGCTGCCTCAGAGCCTGGGCTGTTTAGATGTGGTTTAAGGATTAGGGCAGGGGTAGAGCCAGTACAGCTCAGTCTGAGTGGAGTTTGCATGTTCTCCTGTGTCTGTGTGAGTTTCCTCCTACAGTCCAAATACATGTGTTTCCAGTGAATTAGTCACCCTGAATTGCCCACATTGTGTGTGTGTGTGTGTGTGTGTGTGTGTGTGTGTGTGTGTGTGCACGCGTGGGTGTGTGAAAGAGAGAGAGAAGAGAGACTGTGTGTGTGGCCACCCTGCGATAAACTGATGGAGGTAGTTTCACAACCCATTTCAGGATAGGTTCTGTACTGCGGCAGCCCTGACCAGGACACAGCAGTTAAGGATAATCTATGAATGGATGGATGGTAAATTATTATGTTCAAAGGACTGATCATTTATTATGATCAGTGATCAAAGGACTAAAATAAATGAGCACTACCATGAAACTGCACAGAGTGTAGCACTGATCAAGGTATTATTGTATTCTGCCAAAGTACATATTTGAAGCACAGAAATATGTAATATACAGAACTGATTCTGTACTTAGTGCATTAAATGTTTCTCTATTAAGCATTTTTGTATTGTATTTTTTCACTTATTACTGTCTCTGCCATTCAGCATTAAGCTTTAGCTTTCCTTGGGTACAAAGGTGATGCTTTAAAAACAATACATCCAGTTCTCATAAAAAATTCATTTGCCTTAAACACTCATTTGCTATATTTTCAAAATTGTCATCCAAGTTACAGGAAGGAGGAATCTTGGATGGAAGTTATTTTCCCTGCACTTTCAGATAAAGCTTTAAGAGAAACACAGAGAGGAAGCCTCAAAGCCATTAAAATGTTGGTCTGCCTTCACACTTACTATATTACACAGTCCATGACCTTTTAAACAGGACCTAGAGTTCTGTTCATCTCAACACCTTTCCTTCTTTCTTAAATCAAATCCCAAATGTTGGACAAGATGTTCACTGTCACTGCACATTTTTTCTGTGGATACCAGGAAATAGTAAGATGGATGCAAATCTGACAGAAGGACCTAGCATCACTAAGATAGTCCTGTGATGTGAAAATTACTGCGAAAATTGTTCCGAGTGCTGGTATTTGCCCTGACATTACAAGGTTGTAATACTGCTCATAAAAATAGTCCCTTATATGACAGCCAGTTTCTGGATCACTTTAGACCACCACATATAAAGAACCTGAGTTGGCATTTTCTTATTGTTTTTTGTTTCCTTTATTTAGATGATGTTTTTCTTCAAAGTGACATACAGTTTAATGTTTTTACCATGCTTTAGTCAGTTATACAGCAGAGTAATTTTACTGGAGCAATTCATGATAGGTGTCCTGTTGAAAAGTACTGCATACTGCAGGAAGAGGTGGGACTTCAGATGCCTTGATCGAACCATTCTGCTCTGATCAATAACAAGATCAGAGACACTGCAGCTGTTTTCTGAACTCTACCACTATGGCATCTCTTCCATTTAAATCTATAGTCCTTGTATTCAAGGTATACAAACAGAAAATTCTTCTCATTTCTAGATGCTCTTCAGCTGAAAACTTATACCCTATATAGTACCACAGACAACAGTGTGAACTCAAGGACCAGTTAAGTCCAGGAATGCCAAGTATGAGTTGAGCTATGTAAGACTGTGAGAACTCAGGTCACACCCACCGCCTTCTGCTCGCTGATGAGTTTGCTCTTCTCCAGAGCTTCCGCCTCATGCTCAGCCTGCTTGGATTCCAGGGCTTCCTTCTCCACCAAGTCCGCCTTCATCTGGGCTTCCAAAACCTGAGAAAGAGGAAAGAGGATAAGGTGGGGTCACAGATCCTTTGGAGAACTTCAGATACAACATGGTCATATTGAACATTAAAAAAACACACACATTAGCAAATCAGCATCTTTACTCAATTCCTGTAGCATTTCCATGTAATATTTACCCTTGAACATACTGCTGTCTGTATTGGAGATAATGCTGTGTCTGTCCAAATGCACACCAAAATATTTTTATTAAGAGAAAAGTGGTCTGGAGAGATGAGAGTGCATACATGCATATATGTGAAAATACACAGTTAACAGAATATAATGGTATCGGAACAGAGGTGTGCACAGTGTGTGTCTATTGTTGCTAAATATCTTCTTCGACTCTTTTCTTTAACAGGACTGCATCATTGACAGGACACCGTGGACTCAATTTAGAGACAAATGCTGCACAAAACAAGCCAGGTTATTTTAGGATTATGCTGACACTTAACTTATCAACAACATTTCTGGCAGAAGGGTCGGGGGCCTAAATATGGCATAAAATTTGCCAGCATGGGGGACCCAGTGTCAGGCGAGGCATGCAGATAATGTACAACAGATACAAGCTGCAGCACAGTATGGGGGGGAGGCTGGGTCTGTGGGAGGTACCACCCATACCTTGATCTTGTCCTCATAGAGCCGCTCCTTCTGCACCAAGTGCGCCTCTGTGCATTGGGCAGCTGCCTGGGTCTGACGCAAGCTGCCCTCCAGCTCCTGCCACCACCATGGAAAGCGCAACAGGAACCACCATGGAAACCCCAATGGGAAGCACCACCAAAAAAACAAGGAGAAGCTCAGCCATGGCAAACAAGCAAGCAAACAAAACTACAATAACTGTCACTTGTCCTTGGCATAGAAACAGAATCCCTCCAACACACAGGCGCACACACACACACACACACACACACACACACACACACACACACACACACACACACAGAGCAGCAGGGAAAGTGGCTATGCTTGCAATCTGTCACTTTTGGAACAGTGACATGTTGATCACTAGTTCTGAGACCTGAGAGAGCCAGCGCCAAGGTGGTGTGGGAACAGAGGCCATTCCTGCTGGGTCCACCACAGGGTTTAGATACTACATACAAGTAGGCACAGACCCATTTCTTCTCTAGCAAGAGACAATTCATCTGGGGCATAGAGCGGAGGTGTATGGGGGGCAGCAGGAGGCTCTGATGGCTTTCTCCATTATCTCTCACCAGGATCTTATCAGCCATCTGCTGTATCTGCTGGGACTTGGTCTGGATGTCATCTTTGAGCTTGTTCTCCCTCCGTTCCACCATCTCCAGCCTCTTCACCTGGTTCTCTAGTGTCTTCTTGCCCTCCTGTGCAAGCACACACACACATACACAGTAAGAAGTATGAGCTCTCTAGACAAATCTGTTTCTCAGCAAAATCACAGGTGACTCATTTTAACACATTTATTAAAAAATTTTAAAAACTGTCAGTAACAACTGAGATTACATTAAATATGGATGGCTTCTACTTCAGATTTAGATTCCAAAAATAGTGAAAGAAAAAAAACTGTGAAAATTCTTTTGGCAGAATACTTTTGCATAAAACAAGGCATTCTTGCAAATACTCTGTTTTTTATATGACTACTAATAAGAGGTTTGCAACTGAAAACAAACCGTTGACAGCATATTCAGTTATATCTGGGACTTGATTTCTGTATTTCACTTTTTTCCTGATTTAAATGTTGCTGTTGTGTAGATGTGACTGGCTCAGCTGGTGGCCATCTCCAAGCAAACCTCAGTCTCACGCAGCTTCCGACGAAGGCTCTCACTGGAGTCCTCCCGACTCTGCAGACGCTCCAGCTCACGCTCCAGGCGTTCCTTGGCCTGCCGGATGTTCTGCAGGAGCTCAGTGGCCTCTGTGCTGGCCTTCACTGCCTGACCAACAATGAGGCAGCAAGTCCATCAGTCAGTTCACCAATCAGTCTATGGATCAAAATTCCATTCGCCTTTCTGTTAAAGCAATCCAGTAACTTCTGGCCACCAGGGGAAAACGTGGATTTTCAGAGGCACCTGGCTCAGTGGTTCAGAAAGAAATGTACTTAGAGATCATGGAAAATCAGTCAGTTGATCAAATAATCAAAGTACAAGGAGGCATAAACTTTTACTGATGTTTCAGTCCTTTCAAAGAGTAACTTTAAAAAGTCACCTTTGTCAGTTTGTCTTGAAGCTCATGGATTTTCGCCTGCTGCTCTGCATTGGTCTGAAAGACAGTTAATTATGGTCATTTGAAAATAGCTAAGGAATGATATGCCTCAAATGTCAGATGCAGGGGTGGTGGACCAAAGCAAGCAGTAAACACTCCAGCTCAATACAGCAGCCACTCCAGATTGTTAAAGAGGATAAAGCAAACCAGTTGTCACATAAAGCAAATTATTCCAGCTTCCATTGTCCCTTTTGCCCATCTGGCTACATGAGACCAGTCTGTGACATGAACATCTGTTGCTTGCCCTTGCCAGGTTACAGCCATCACCTTCTCTAGCTTGGAGAGCAGCTCCTGGACTTCAGTTTTTCCTTGTTCTCTAGCCTGCAGATACAGCAAAAGAGAGGAAGGTTGCAAACTGAAGTGTGGTCCACTGTGGGGAGATGTAGTCTTGCAGTATAGACAGTATTGTACACAAATAAAAACTACCAGCTCAACAAACACATAATTAGACATAACATTAACTGTTAAACAAGCCTGTCATTAATAACTGCAGGTAAGCAAAGGTAATGCCATTCTTCTGTCCACCTCTTCTCCCAGAGTCCCCTTTCTTGAGTCTAACTGCCCCTTCTTAATGTCTTCAGCTATAGTTAACAGAGTTGGCACCAGCCTGGCATCATTAACCCTAGCAGTTCAACCACATCTCCACAGACTGTCCTCATGAACACCACAGATCTTGAGCTGTACAATTATAACACTTAGTACGCCCATTCACAAATCAGAGACCATCAGTTGATAGCCACTAGCTTTTTATGTGAACATGCTTTACTCAGGAACTCAGAAAGGGCTGATCACTCAAAATCTGCATGCAATAACCTTGGTCCATAGATGAACAATTCCTAGGTCACCCTATGACAGCTGCACAAAGTCCACACCTTCTGAATTCTCTGCTGGTAGTCAGCTGCCTTTCTCTTTAATTCCTCACTCATTTGCCGGGACTCCTTCAGCTCCGACTCATACAGATCACTGCGACGTCGGGCAGCAGACAGGTTCTCCTCCAGCTGCCGGATGGTCACCCGCATCTCCTCTAACTGGGCATGGTACTCCTACAGAATGTGAGAAGGTGGGCTGAAGAAAACGTACTACAGAGGACAGAAAAATGCACCTTTGACAACCCTGGTCACATCACTGATACTTTTCTGACAAATCAGAAATACTCTTGCACAAGCATAGTGTCATAAAGCAGTTCTTTTCAGCAACATGTTCACTTCCAAAGTTCCAAAGTTTTGTGTTTGTGTCCACACCCTTTGCTATCGATGCATTTCTGTTTACACAGACACATAGGTCACTCTAGAGGAAACCATCTGATAAATGTAAACATGTGAATGTAAAGAATACTTTCCAAAATCATAACAAGGTTGAATTGGAAGATTATGACCACGTGAAGTGGAAGGTTAAGTGTAGCTGGTGGCCATGCAGTTAGTGGCTAGAAGGGCAGGAACAAGAGATGTAGATGATCTTCCCATTACTGTATTATGGGTGCAGCACTACAGGGACTTTCTGGAGGCTGTGCACATGAAGGCATTTAGCTCTAGACTCAATTTGGCCCTTAGGCAGTTTCATTATTTGGATCACAGTGCAAGACACACAGCACAGTCTGGACTGGACAATAGTGCCCAGTAGTGCCCTATACATCAGCATGTACAGCACTCTAGTCTACAATGAACAATTCATGATGAACTGGGGCACCAGTACAAAGAGCTGGAAAAAGACAGAGAGCAAGAATCTGTAGAACAGGAAAACATGGGTAATGGAGAGGGACACATTAGGTTTACACACAATCGTTTGAGGCCCAGCTGGACCCCCCAGCTCAAAACCATATTCCCTTTCAGGGTCAAGACAGTGTCTCCTTAAGGTGAAGAAGGTGTATGTCTGTCACCTTGCACCTGTCTAACAGCAACATCTAAACAGCAACAGGAACCCTGAGAGCCTGAGTCAGTACCTAAGTTAATGGAAGACCACACTTGCACCACTTCCCCCAAGTCTGTATTAAACAGTACCAAAAAATATCCCTCCATCGTGAGCTGAACCAGGGGGTGTGATTTATATATACTCTTTAACATGCACCACACAACGCATACCCTAGGTCAGTCAATACAGACAGGAATAGCAATTCCACTTTTAGTTGTACTTGCTGTTGCACAGGTTGGCACTGGTCAAAGACAAAACACAGAGCTGTTTAATAACCGTACAGTTGGTGTCGGTGGGGAAGAGAGTGCAAATGATATACTGGTCCATTGTAATTAACACCACACAGGATGGCACACAGCAGTCCTCGCACCATACAGGCCCTTGGCTGCTTCTCCTGACCACATGCCTGAGATGGAAAGGTCAGACCACCATTACAGGTGCCGCATGTCACCCAGGGCCAGTCCTGCCAAACAGGAGAGGCAGAGTAAAAAAAAGGCAAAAACCTGTTAGGCAAAAGAGAAGTTTCGCCCCCCCAGCAATGATGTGGCTATCTGGACGCCAGCTTGACACACAGCTTGCAGTGCTTCTTTTCTTGGAATTGCTGGTATGGAGGTATGGTAGAACCCTGGTTCTGGGAAAACTGATAGTAAAGCTTTCCTCTGAACTGAGCCTTTGGCATTACTCAAGTCGTATTGATTGAGGGCTTCAGGTGAAGAAGCCAGTTAGTTCAGTTCAGGAGGAAACATGATTCTGTCAGCTTAGTCAGTATGCTGGTTTGGAATGATGAAAAGTCCTGAAGGTCACATGCTATGTCCCCCATTCAGGTGTGCTGAGGGTGGGGAAATGAGAGGAACTGACTCTCAGGATGGAGGAAGGAGTCGGGGCCTCAGGACCCTACCTGCTCCTTGATCTCCTGCAGCTTGTTGCTCTGCTCTCGGATGTCATGCAGCAACTGCAGTGCCTTGCCATCCTCCTGGGAGACTTCCATGCGCGCCTGCTCCAAACTGCGCTTGAGGCTCTGCAGACAAAAAGACACACAATGTACATGTACATGGACACACAATGTGAGCCACAGCATCTCAAAACTCTTTTCTTGCCATCCTGTACAGGTTTTTAAAACTAGGAGCTTCAGGTGTTGTCTGTGAGACTGAAATCCCCTTTAACTGGCAAATTTATATTTTAGAAGCCAACTTTTGTTACTAGATCATATATTACATTATATACATATTAAAGCAAACAAGGCCCAGCATAACTTCAACAGTGTAATGTGCAAAAGAACCAAAAAATGTAAGAAACAAAAACACAAGCACAGGCACTGACTTCTCACCTGGGGCCAGAAATTTGTTCATAGTTTTTTTGTTCACTAATTCTAAACACACTTTTGTTGCCTAAGTTAAGATCTATAAAAGCTAAATGATGTAGATATATATTTAGAATGTAGGTTCTGTAAAAAATCAGAAATATAAAATATACTGAATTGTGATGAAATAGTTTGTATTTTAATACTTTTTATAAATTTTAAACTATATTAAAATGAAAACTAATTTTAAAACCAAAAAATAATAAGATTTTTTTAGAAACTCAAATTCAGTGCCTGATTGTTGACCAAGTCATCCCTTCAACAACATTCCTCATTTTGTTATTGATGAAGCAGGAATATCAGACATGAGCTGTAAACACGGTGCAAATGAGTTGAACTAAGGCAGGTCCTGCTATTCTATTACTTGGGCGTGTAAATAAAGGACACATTTGTTCCACTGTGGACCAAAACATCAGAAAAGAGATTAGCAACCAAAATACACTTTAAAAAAGGAAAATGAATCTTCAAAAATGTGAAAATTGACTGTACCATGAGGAGCCAGTGCACTTTTTTGTTAGTGTCCAGTAATGAAGGGGCACCAGGGAGCATAGCTGACCCAGGTTTGAATCAGTCCTCCTGTACTAGTACCCTTGGTTAACATTCTTACCCTATACCAGTACAGTAAAACTGTATGAAACTGTATGAAGCTGTATGAAGCACCTTTATGAAGGGGTAAACCAACTTCTTGAAGAAAAAAGTTAAATAAATGCGAAGTAAATGTAATTAAGTGTCAGTCTGTGAAGATACTGAGGGACCAGGTGACCAGTTGGCACCGCCCTGATTACACTTACGCTGCATTCTGTGATGTAGGTGGCCAAATCCTGCTCCAGGATACTTCGCTGTGTCTCTGAGGCCTTCAACTCCACGTCCTTCTGCTGCAGCACGGACTCCAGATCAGACATCTTACGCTGCACGCGGGAGATCTCCTGCTCC
Organism: Arapaima gigas; assembly: GCA_900497675.1. Classification (NCBI taxonomy): domain Eukaryota; kingdom Metazoa; phylum Chordata; class Actinopteri; order Osteoglossiformes; family Osteoglossidae; genus Arapaima; species Arapaima gigas. The sequence continues at coordinate 925,559 of UFQX01000012.1, forward strand.
ATCTGATGGGCAAGCAGTGGATGGGAAAATGTGGCTTTAAGCAGTACAGGAGAAAGCACAGGATGCACTGACAGGGGACCTACAGAAACACTGCTGACGGGGCTGACAGGGAGAGATGTCGGCCACCAAATTGAATAAGCTGCTTAATAAGCAGCCTCCTTCTCATGCACAGCAAATAATGCTGCTGCTGTCAGTTGGCTGGGGACAGTGTAGTGATATCGACTTTCCTCCTCTGCTAAACCAGCCTTATGTCCGTGTGAGCATGGATCATGGCCACCAAGGACCTGTTCTGCATCACAATGATGGATGAGGCCAATTAAGCGACTGCTAATGACCCCAAGGTGCAGCAAACCTTCCACGAGACACACAAATACCCCAGCACACATTGAATCCAGCATAAGCTACCTTGTGACATCAGCGTGGGTTCTTCAGTAATTGTTTTCCTTTTTGTGAGAAGCCTTTTGTCCCCAAAGAGTCAGGCTTTGATGGAGAGCTGAGGGTCCAGGACTTTAAACCTTGAAGCAGAGGAGTGACAGGGTAAAGAGAGTTCTTATTATATAAATCACAAATTATAAAGTGTTAAATGCATCATAAATCAGATCAATCTCTGTTTCTGTTTGTTTGTTTGTTTGTCTGTTCTTTATGTACAGCTTTGTCTTTCAAGCCACAGACATGAAATTATATATATATGGGTCCTTTTCACCCTAACTTGGATTATTGTGTAGTCAAATGCATACACATACAGACAGTGTTACACATATCAGATATGTGTGCCTTCAGGCTGTTCCCAGCTAATCTTTGAGGAAGAGGACAGACTACTTTACACACACACACACACACACACACACACACACACACACACACTAGTTAAGTGTATCTCCAGACAGTTTTCAGTTGATTTGTCAAGATGAAGAAAACTGAGCCCCTTCACACACTCACAGATAGACACAAACACGCCAGAGATAGGTGATAGGGGTTCAGGTGTTAGAGGAAAGACACAAACTGGCAGCAGAGAGGGGTAACAAATTATACATGACACATTCAGCACTCAACAGAATACTAGCAGTGTTATTGCTAATGTTTGGTCATTCTCTATGACCAAACAGCGCTAACAGTACTGATGTACTGAATAAACCACTTTAACGACAACAGTTACAGTTTGATGATATGTAATTAGTTATCATTAATTATACTAATTACTATTACTATTATTATTAGTTTTTAACTCTCCTTCTTTCTGCTTTCTGACCCTGGCAGCATTGGTTAAGTCAACTATTTGATATAATCATAATATCTAGAATTTAAAGGGAAGAGGTTGTGTTTAATCTGTCAACGTTTTCCTATCAATCACCCTTCCTTTTCTGTTGTCAATGGCTTCGTTCAATTTCTCTCCTAATCTCCTGACAGCTACATAAATCATTCTAACACCATCTGCTATGATTATCGATATCTTATATGTATTTGCTGCAACATTATTGGGACCCTGGGATTTTAGCTATATCATGGACAATATCATCAAAAATAACTGGAAATGTACCAACTTTTGATAATCCAAATATTTTAATAGGATTTCCAAAGTTGTACAACAAAAGGTTGTCTGTTCAACTTACATGTGGTTTATTCACAGAACAAAAAGAAAATATAACCTGAACAATATTAAAGACACCTTCCCTAATATTTGGTTGCACAACCCTTGGGAATGAAGACACCTCCAAATATTTCTTGCTGCATCTATAAGCTTCTTGCACCTTTCTGCTGGTAGTTTTTGATTCTCTTCAGCTGTAGTTTGTTCTAGCTGCCTCATGACCTGGTCAATTTGTTATAATTGAAGGAACTAGGAAATATGCTCTGTGTGAGAAAATTGTTTTGAAGAATGTCCAATCATCCATCTGTGAGCTGACGCTGAAGTTCATTCAGTTTGTGCTCTAAAGCCTGCCAATGTTTCTGAATTAAAGTGGTTCTTTTTGTAAGAAACATTTTAATAAAATCCTTCCTCAGTAATGTGAAGAACTGATACTGAACTACAGGAAGTGCTTTGGTCCATCACTGCAGCCCAAGGTGGCACAACCAGTTAAGTATAAGAGGGCGATTACTTTTACTTAAGACCTGAAAAAATTGTAATAATAAAGGAAATCAGGAAGGGGGCAAATACTATTTCATAGTACCATACCATCATGTCAGTGTGACCCTGCCATCACACCAGTTCAGAGATGTGTGTTTTATACCATTGAGGTCACATGACTCATTCACAAAACAACAACACCAACAGCACCACCTTTAAAAATACTTTCCAAATTTTTTTTTTTCTCCACTGGAGATATTGGAAATTCACAACCAACTAGATATCAAAGCCAGTCTGTGAACCATAGAAGTTAATTACATACAAACATGAGAAACAAAGGCAAACCTCAGCAGGAACCAGTGTAGGAGTCCTAATCAGAAGTTTCTCAGATCAAATCCCACTGCCTCAGTAGTGCCTTTGATGAAGGTGTTTTCCCTGAACTGATGTAATAAAATTATTTAACATAGATTAACAATGTAAATTGATTAAGCTAGGTAAATGTTTAAAATAACATATCTTTCTATGTATAAAGTTTGTCTGTTTGTATTTTTGTTCTCTATGCACAGCTTTCATTGACTTCTCACCCAGGTACTCTCATCCTAAGTGAGGTTTTTGTGTAAAGGTGATTAAACTCCAGAAAGACTAACTATTTTGAAATTTTAAAATTCAATCTCTGACAGAGTGTAAATACATAACGCCGAGAGATTTCCTTGCCACACACACACACAAAAGTGCTAAATTCAACAAGTTTAATGGTAATATATTACCATCTGCCGATATACAATTTGTTATTACTGGGCGCACATCACTATGGCCAGCGTGCCTTAATGTCAGTGTCATCTGTGTTCAATCAAATGAGCAAATGAAAATGAAAAAAATGGTCAGAAACTATACATAACACACACACACACACACACACACACACACACACACGCACAGTGCTGTACACATTAGTGATGTAAGGGTAATAAAGAATAAAGTTAAATGATGTATATTTTTTTGGAACACAAAAAACAAATGGAGACCAAACACAGGGTTAATCACCACTGTGAGCTCTTACAGTACATTTACATTTATTCATTTAGCAAATACTTTTCTCCAAAGTGACACAACTCAGAGTGTACTGACATCCAACAAAGCACTTTAGATACAGACACATGCTTATGAAAGCACAGCCTGTCTGTTGATATCACCATGTTGCAGATTCACATCAAGTAGCTACTTACATAAGTGGCCTTAAAATACATAGATAATCATAGCAGATGGTGCTGGAATCATTTAGGTACCTGTCAGGGGATCAAGAAAGAAATTAGTTGGAAAGACACTGATTTTGAGGGACTTTTGTATGCTGTGAAGGTTTCAGCAGTTCTGAGGGATAGAGCCAATGTTTTCCATCTAATTTGTGGCCAAAACTGAGACTCTCTATGAGTAGGGCCAAAAAGCATCCAGAGGTGGAGCAGCACATTGGACTTGTTGGGGTGCAGAAACTAATCAGATACATTAACTTAATCCTGTAGATGTCAAGGTGTAGATCTTTCCACCCCTATATACACCACTCAACGCTACCACTGTGGCCCATCAAAGTCCCTTTTTCTTAGGATGACTTTAGAAGATTCTTTTGGTGGTTGGATAACAGCAAACCATTAAAGTCTTTTCCTTGATACATGATTTGATGCCAGACCTACCTAACTTGACTGAAAGCAAACAGTTTATGTTGGTGATCTATTATTGTGGATGTGATACTGTGATGAAGCACTTTGGTATATGGACATACATCTAAATCATACATTTTTTGGGATTAAATATGGAACCAATAATTAGTCTCTGATCTTACATTATCTTCACTGCCAAAGTAGGGATTTGCTTTTCAAATGGTGACAGCATTTCCTGCTTCCTTAACAGAAATACTTTGGTGAAGCTACAGTGCAGCACATTGCTTGACAGCTGTGCACTGTGGTGCATTATACATCCATCAATCACTTCTCAGATGCAGCAACTCTGTGCTTAATATAGAAACTCAACCCATATTTCAACTGTTATATTCACACAAACACAAATTAATGCAAATCCCAGAACAGAGCTGAATGAATCAGTGCTATGAATCTATGAATTTGTGACAAATGACTGCAACAGAAAAGGCAAATGGAGCGTAGATCTCGTCACTCTGTTACAAGTCCTGTAGGGTCAGTTGTAAGAGAACGGAGTGCGCAGGCACACACACACACACACACACACACACACACACACACACACACACACACACACACACACACACACACAAAGGAGGTCAGTCATGCGCCAGATCTTTGGAGTGGATGTCAAAGCAAAAGTACTGCTAAAAAAAGGCTCCTTTCACCCCCATCCTCTCTTCTCACCCACACAGAAGACCAACAAAGGTGTATGCACAAAGGGAAACAGCTGCCTGCATGACACAAACTCACATAAGCAGATCGGATTTAACTCGTTTCTTTCCAGGCCATTTTGCTGTGGGACTGACTATATGATGGAGTTACAGAGCAGTCCTTTAATTGTCAGGAAACAAATTCCCTCCATCCTATAGGCCTGTATTGCCCCCCCCCCCCACACCAAGGCTGAATGGGTCTGTGGCAAACAGCTTCAAAAACAAAACCCATCAGGAAACCTAGATCCTAGAATTCACCACACCCTGTCCAGACATGAGGCCTCAGTACAACTTCAGCCTTCTATCCAAAAGTGGCTTCTTGACTCCAGTCTTTACTCCATCATCTACTCCTCCACCCATTATCTGCTCCACCACCCAACCATCCCTTTACTCCATCAACTAACACTTGGCCTAACTTTTCCTTTGTTCTTTCACCCAAATGTTTCATCCACCCCTTCATCTGCCTCTCCTTCCAACCTTTCTTCCATCTTTAGGTCATGCAGTTTAACTAAACCTTCTCTCAATTCCATTATACATTTGCATTTATTCATTAGAAGACGTTTTTCTCCAAAGTGATTTAATTTTTTTTTATATAGTGCTGTTATCAACAAGTGACACAGAGCACCTTACCTTCTGCCCACTATGGTTATGTCCAACTACTGTTCCAAACTAAAACTTCACAGAAGAATACTTTACAAAGTCAATCTTGGGCCAAGTGTATCCAAAGCAGAAGGTGCTTGTACAACGCCTCCAAATGCTATTAATACAGTCAAAGAAAGAAAGAGACAGAGAACAAAGTAAAATGGAGCAACAAGTAAACAAATACATTGTAACAGGCAACCTACATAACTTATACTTGCTTTCTTTGTCACTTTATTCTCTCTAAGTGCCTTAGCTAGTGTGAGAGGAAATTTTGTAGTGGGTATTTTGGGGGTTGGGTTTGAGATGTCGGACACTGTGGCCATTGTGGTCATTGTAAGTTGTGCTGTGACACTTCGGTGAGAAAGGGGGAGGTGGAGGTGAATGGCTCCCAAGCCCCAGCTGGTCAGCAAGGCCCACACCAAAAGAGGGACTAAGAATGTCCTGAGAAGCAGAAACCCTGACATGAAAGTGTTGGTGCGAGAGCTGAAAAATCTGTTCCCCTAGGGGAGGTGGATTATAGGGAAAGAATGCAAGGACAGGTGTAGACTGGACAGTTAAATAGTAACAATGTTGGAATGTAGTAATAGAGACTTGCAATAAATTGTGTTTGTGCAGACATGAATTGAGGAAGTGTAAAAGTTAATGGGTACAAAGGAAATAAGGGGTCACACACATAAGTCAATACCCAAGTTATGCAGCAGAATACAGGAACCGACCAAATATGGAAACTGGTGATGTACCTGTAAACCTATAAAATTGTACTGAATCCTGTGTTCGGGGTGACTTTCTCCAGGAGACTCACCCATGCGCATGAACTAATAAAGGATCTCAGCAGACTCAGTTACTTGTGGTTCGGTTGATCATTTCTTTCTTCCACACTACACATTCCAGTTACTGGTCAGCACAAAACAACAGGAAACACATTAAGATGTGAATAAGAAACCACCTTTGATATTTTTGGAAGGAAATGCAGCAGCTTTGTTTGTTTTTTTGGTTGGTTCTATATGGTGAAATTTACCACAGTTATGGAAGGTTAATAATCCCCTCATTGCACCTAACTATCTGCAACATTTCCAGCAAACACAAGGTCTTAACGAAACAGAATAAGACACGTTCATGTTCAGTCTTTTTAAACAACACAGAGAACGCTGGAAGACTGTTTAAGATATCCATCACCATCTGAAATATGTACAAGATTTAGCTTGGAGCACAGTTTCTTAAGGCTTTGTACTGATTATAACCATTCCTTTTGAGTTATTTTTGGTAGCGCAGTGATTCACAGACTGGGAATTTAGACTGCAGAAAATTTGAAACTACTCTTTTTTTATACTCTTATAACCAGATAACTGCTGCAGTCTGTGAAATTTTATTTTTTAAAAATAAAATTCTTTCACAAAAAGAAGTTCTTCAGTTTATGCACATCTTACGTCTCACATTTTGTAGGTTCAAATCCAGCTCATTCTATGTGGAGTTTGCATATTTTCCCTGCATTTACGTGGGTTTCCTCTGAGTGCTCTGTGTTTCCTCCCACAGTCCAAAGGTACATATTTCATGTGAACTGGTGACTCAGAATTGTTCTTACTGAGTGAGTGAATGCGTGTGTGATGGACTGGCATCTCATCCAAGATGTAACAGGCCTCTGGTTCCAAGATAGACTCTGAGCCACTATGACCCTACATTAGACAAACAGATATTGATAATGGATGTGTAAATGGATCTATCATCAGCCAAAGTTTGGGGTTAGTCTACACCTTTCAGGCTCTAATGGATCTGTTATGCTTCAGCAAAGGTTGGACATCTGCATGTCCACAAAAGATGCACCCAACATCAAGCCTCTAGGTGTTGTAGTTTGTACTAGAGTTCCTATATTTCCCAATTTGGTTACTGATATATTTACCCCCAAAAAAGTACTGCAGTACAGCAGTAAAGACCACAACTCCTTACAGGTTAAAAAAATGAGCTGTTTGTCCTGCATTTCTTCTGTAGAGTCCATTTCAAGTAGCTGCACATGAAGAGTTCAGTCAGCTGAAGACTCAGTGCATGAAGAGAGCTTTAACATCCAGTCAACGGTTTGAGAAAACGTGAGTTGGGTGTTAAGAAAGCAAGTAAATAAATAAATAAATAAATAAATAAATAAATAAATGTTACATTCAATTTCCACAAAATGAAAGTTAATTTCCTCTTGACCAGCCCCTATGGACTGTGTTTAAGACTCAATGAAAGTGCTGACAGAGCTGAATTGAGATGCTCTTCAGTGCAACGTTCCATCACTACCAAGCAGCTCATGCTCTGTGTGCTCTAGGCTAAACAGCAGGGGGTTGAAGTAGGAACACCTACAATATGTTAGTATATCATAAACTTGTTAGTCACTTTGCTTGGCTAACTTTGTGTGTAAACTGAAAAACTGAACTACTGGGATTGAACAATAGTTTATTCTTAGCCATTATTTAACTCCCACCTTAATCCAAAGTGATTTATGGCACTAGGTTTGTACACTAGAGTACTTACAATGATTTTCTAATCATTTATACAGCTGAGTAATTTTTGCAATATTAATTCAGCCACAACAGGAGGTCAGATTCAAATCCAGGACCTTTGACAGGTCTTTCAAATGCAAGGCAATGGTTCTGATCACTATGCTGATCACCTCCTGCCCCAAATGATCAGCAGTTTTTTTTCTGTTCTGAAAAAATATGGTAGTAGGCCGTATGAATGAATAATTTGTGTAAGTGGTTTAACACTACATGTTATGGAGTGTATCTATGTACAGCAGATTCAGTGACGTGCAGGTATTGATGTACATACCTTACATGAATTATGGAACACAACAAAGATTCAGCATTTAAAAAAGAATGAAGTGAAGTTTGCAAGATTATTTTTGTTAATAAAATTTACTCAGATGTATCTTTTATGTATTTTTTTGTTTCTGTCAGTGTTTACTGAAACCACAAAAAGGTAATGCCCATAAATAATATGTCATTCATAAGCATGAGTTTTGTTGTTTATTTTAGGGTACAAATACATCCTTATGATGAGCTTGTGTTTCTCTAGAATCAAAATGGAACTGCTGGGATGCACTTTTTAAGAATTTCAGTATTATTTACTGTAACTGGGTTATGCCATTATGATTGATTTTTAATTATTCTTCAGTTTTATTACATCATTTATTATATTGTATTCAGTTTTGTCTTTAATTTTTTCATTATATCTTATTTAGATGTCTTCGTTTTTTTTTGCTTACCATGAAATTTCTGGAAGCATCTCTGATTAGGACACACAATGATGGCCTGTTCCATGATAAAACCAGATAATGGAGAGTGGAGGTTATACAAGAGATGGTGAAGACACTGCAGGGGTGGTCAGGTGGCCATCTGTGATCGGTAACATATGCTGAGATTCTACAAAATTGTAGTGAACCAGTTTTAAGCTTTCTGTGCCACATTATCTTGCCTCCAAAGAACCTCCAGCTGACTGGAAAAGCTCAGTTCCAACAGACTGGAGGGTCAGTCCTTATCATACAAAAAAGTTGTCAGGCTGATGGTCTTGTGTGTGAATTTAGGAGAGGGGGGACAAGGGAAGATTTCACAGCTCCTTAATTAATCACAGCTCCTTCCGGAGCTTCATCACAATGGTCCAATCCCCAGCAATGAGCGCAGTCTAAAGAAGCACGTATCTACAGAGCCATTTAGGTTTTCCTCTCTGTTATTTCACCACCTATTGTAATGTCACTGGATCCACTCCTAATTCAGTTTCTCAGTGTCTATAAATAAGAACACTATAATAGAGGAGTGGATATCCGAGAATGAAACTTACTTAACTGAACCTTTTGTCCAAGGTGACTTACAACATTTATAAACTGGTTTTTACTGTATAAATTCAGGGTAAGTACCTTGTTCATGGATACTAGAGCAGGAGTTTAAATTCAACCCTGGATCCTTCAGTTGCAAGGCAACGACTCTAAGCAGTACGCCACCTGCTCTCTCTGTGCACTTCTCTACTGTAAATAAGGGGACAAGTATACAGAGAAGCATCTTTCTCAGATCTGCATGAGTTTGTTCTCAACATCCATTTCCCAAAGCACTTTCACTGCATTAATGTACAGTCGCAGTGCTTTGGCTTTATCAGTTTTAACAGCGACAGATCAACAACAAACACAGCAGTATAAATGTCACATCACCTGCTGCTGCTTCTATTTTGAAGGACACCTGCTGACTTAAGATGATTCACATTCCCCACATGGTAAGGCAGCAAACCTCAGAGGGAATCTGAGGAACAGGCCAACAACCGACAAAGACAAACTGCTGGTTTTCTAATTTTCACAAAAATAAATCGGCTCTTCACACATCAATCAGGTATAAAGAAGGAAAACTAATTAAGGAGGCATAGTTAAGTTCAATAACATTTTGGGATAAAAGTCCTCTGAGGGCTCAACCCCAGAGGACACACTATGTTTTAAAACTCCTGTAAGCTATATCTGAGCACCCATCTAAAACAGTTGCCTCCACAAGGAAGATGCTACTATCTGGAACTGATCTTACTGATTTAAACTGAAATGAAGGCAAATGACAAAAATGTCTACAGCAAAAATTTGATTCCCATCAATCACATTTACAGAGTTCTTTGTCTTTCATCTATTTATTATATATTTATCACACAGATCAGAGTGGCTGCCTAGTTTATGAATGCAGCTGGGAATGTAAGTCTGTATGTGTGTTTAAAACTGCAGAAATTTTTATCACTAAGTCAAAAAATAATCAACAAGAAGTTAATAATTAAAATGTCCCTCAATTTATTTGCTGTTTTGGTGGTGCAAAATCTCAGATGTAACTAAAACTAACCTACATTAACATTCATTTAAAATTGATTTAAAATGACTAAAAATAAAAAATATGTTGTTCCCAAAGACTCTTACTCAATGCAGAGTGAAGACTACTATATCCCATAGAAAAGTGTAGTGTCATCTCTTTATTGATCACTAACACTCAGGAAGAGCTGACAACTGTAAACATTTTGGAAGTGAGTTGAATTAAGGCAGTCAGAGGCTCCAATTCTGTTTTGATGCTTTTTGTCACCATCTGTCAGTTCAGAAGGTAAACACAGGTAATTTTCACTTCACTTTAGTAAATAATGTAAAATATGATTTTAAAACAAATGAATAAACAGGAAATAGTTCATATACAGTCTAACCTCTTTATGTTTCCTTAAGACAGTAGTATGGTGTCAGCACATTAAACTACTGTGTGATTTCTTGTTGTGTTTTTGCTGTACACAGATGAGCAGCAGTCTGTGGAAGTGGGTGTGCAGGAGGACATCGTTTTCATCAGAATGGTAGCATCAGGGGCCACTGTTAGCTGAATGGTGCCATAATGAGGTAGAATTGTACTGGTGGTGACCCATTCCTTGCACAGCAAGGGTGAGGGTGAGAGGCAAGGTTGGCCACTATTTGGGGAAATAGCATGGCAGAAAATCTGTTTCTACCAAAAAAGCATGTAGTAAGATGGGAGGTTGGGAAGATAACAAGGGGCAAGATAACAAGGAAAGACTGTATTTGAATGTCTTTAACTCAACTAATTATAAGACAAGAAGCTATTTCATAACTTTTGCAATCCGGTGACAATACTTTCGGTTTGCAAGACAAGCATACAAACTCCTCTGATATATGTGGCCCTCAGTGTTTTAGGACATACAAGACATGACTGAAGAATCATTTGCTGGCAGTTTATTGAAAATTCTTGGTCACAAATATGTGAATGTGCACTCAGCTGACTCCACTGTCATAGATCCCCTGCAGGAGGAAGACTGCCTTCCTCTGTCACACTGCACATCATCTTTTGTGCCTGGCTACTGACAAGCGCTCATGTTTCCAGAGGACAAATCCTCATTACTTTTCTGCCATGAGCTTCCTTCTGGAGCTTCATCACAATGGTCCAATCCCCAGCAATGAGGGCAGCCATCCTAACCATGATGCTGAATAGTTTAGCATCCAGGGTATTGGGCTCACGAGATAATCCTGCTACTGCAGCCAGCCCAACACTGTGACATCTTTGTATGGGCTCAGGATGAACAGTATGGCCTAAACTTTTGTTGTTTTGCACATAGGCATCATAAGGGCATGGAAAGGGGGTCATGTCCTTCTCATATCCAACCATGCCTATGTACAACACCACTGAGTACCAATAAGTACCATTTTTTGCTCCCTGCCTTTATCTGACAGATTGATATGTCATAGGCTTTAATTGCAAGGCTGTTGCTTGGAGACAAAGCAGAGACTGTCAGCATAATAGAAAACCAGAGGAGCTCCTGTCTGGTACCTTAACATGTCTGTTTAAATTAAATGTCCATTAGCATTATAATTATTATTGTTTGTTACACAATATTATAGCAAATAGCAGGCAGTAGTGAATAAGTCTGAGTGAATAAATTGTCTGTGTTAGCCAGAAACACATTTAAGCGCAAATATCTGATGAAAACTGTCATGATAGCATGTCAGCAATCAAAAGGAAAAAATCTAAGCTTTGAAGGTCTCAGTCCTCAGTGCAGTGGAATGAGTGTCCTCTGTCACTCAGAACTGCTGAGTCTCTCATAGCACATCACTTTCAGAACCACATCTCATCTCTCATGACCTCCTGTCTTGTCCATAAACTTTGGGCAGTAGTAAAAATATAGTGGTGTGAGTACTTCATCCCTACAACTCCAATCCAAAGAGTTCACTCAAATAAAGAGCATAAAAATCTTACAGGATATAGTCAGTTAAAGCCAATAATAACCTTGAAATCTATTATAATAATGCTGATATTACACTGAGCTTTTCTGTTGTGGAGATGCTTCCAGTCACAGGAAATCAATGCATTAATTTTGCCTTAAGGTAATACAGCTACATCTTACCCAGGAATTATTTACTAATTCACTCTTGTCTGAGACAATTACACATTTTAAGTTTTAGTCTATTATCAGAGTAGAATATTTACTGAAGGTGTATAGATTATGTTACACACATACATGTGGTTTAGTTTCTGCAAATATTTATTGGAACAAAAGGTTCACATTGCAGATGATTCCTGATTTCATGCAGATCATATTTCCACAATTAAGGAGATTTACTATGTTTTTATGGTTTATTAACTTAACTGTTCTGTGAAGAAACGATATCCCATCTGGGGGGCATTTTCATAGCTTCATAGTAAAACAGTTTTGTACTTTGATAGCTCCCATTGTTTTCGGGATAGGCTCTGGGCTGCTGAAAGCCTGCTCAGGGTAAACAGTTCACAAAAATGGCAACTTGTGATATTATGAGTGTATATTTAGCTACTTACTATTTTTACTATATCAGTTCAGTACCTTGATTGAGGGTACAACAGCAGGAGTAAGGTTTCAGTCCCAGGTACTTTGACTGCAAGATGACAGCTGTAAACACTGTGTTACCTGCTGCTGCTGCTGCTGGATGCAGAGAGAAACAAAGGAAAGATGAAATTAACTGTCATGGTATGGGCTAAAAATAAATGATCACCTTTCACTGACAGAACTAAATAGTAGGTATACAAATAAGAACCTCTTAGGCTAAGCGGAGAAACAAAGAAATGTAAAATTCATTCAGCATGGTGTAGAGCCTTCATATAGAAAGACAGTGAATAAGAGCCAGCAGAGGGAAGTGCCTTCAGATCGGCCCTCAGGTCCTTCATGAGGAGCACAAGTGATTTTTAGCAACAAAGGCGGAAGGAGAGGGTGAAAATGGATCTGGCACATAGGCGGAAAACTGTGCAACACACTGTGGGAGGACAAGGGAGCTCAGCAATGAGTTGGAACACTGACTGCAAGTCAAGGGACTGAGGATATTTTACCCTCATTTTACTTTCTAGTTTTACATTTGAAAAAATCAGGTTTGAGTCCCTTTTCCTGCTGTAATACCCTTGATCAAGATACTTAACCCTGAACTGATGAAGTAAAAATTTCCCAGCTGTATAAATGTGTAAATAATTGTCAGTATATAAGAATACAATTTCATAGCATATCTCATCTTGAAGAAAGGTGGAAGCTAAAGGAATAAATCAATAATCATAATTTATAATATTTGCATTTGGACTGAAAAAGAAGCATTTCGGTTATTCAGAATAAACCAAGTTCAAGGGTACAATAGTGGCATTCACCTGGTCGGGCAGTAGCAGTTAACATTCTACACTACATCATAAACCATTATTAAAACATTAGTAAATTATAGTTCTGTTTGTTTAACTAACTATTGCTACATAATCACGTATATAAATGTAAACATGAATAGATGATAAAATAAAGCATAATGACTGTAAGCTACTGTGCCTTTTGACAAAATCCCTCCACATAATAGCATCTAGCATCACACTGGTTCAGATTATCTCAGACAGCATCCCACACACTCTCAGTGGAGGTGTGACACACGGCGCCGTACCTGCAGGCTGTGAACACAAGCCAGGCGACGCTCTCTCACAGTTCACAGCCCTGCACCTTAACAAGCACGACGGCACACAGCACCAGAAAGTGGGCGAAGCGATGGCTGAATGGGGTGAAGGAGAGAGCAGTGGAGAAAACACTGCACTCTAAAAGGACCATCAACAAGCAGACGCTGCCATCACTCGACATCAGCTTTGCAAGTCACGACAGACTCGGGGGTCACTTCAGCAGCTCAAAACATCTCAGGTTTCATGAGAGCCACAAGCAGAAACCTCGTGCCCAAAAGGCCTCTTGGTGAGTGGATGTCGTGACCACTGATGGGCTCTCAGCAGTTACAGCTTGTTGCACAATGAGGATTGTGTGGAGCACCCAGAGACCACACACTACACTTGTTGGATAGACCACAGTGAACAGTCAAAGCCTCTCTGTGCACATCACTTGTAAACTAAAAAAACAGTCCAGAAGATCAACATTCCATTGAACAACAAGCACAGGATATGGAGTAGTAGAACTGTTACCTTTAGACTAGGTTGGAATCCCACCTGTCATAGTAGCCTTACAACAAGTAACAAAGTACTTACCATAAAATTTCTCCATTATTTATAAGCAGCTTAATAATGTAAATTACTATGGAGAATAGCATCAACTAAATGAAGCAACAGACAGTCGCTGTAAATTGTAAAAAATGATCTGTTGCCTTGGTGGGTGGTGAACAACTGGAATCAGTCAGTCCAGTTTATGCGGCGATTGACCATGCTGCTCCTAGAGGTTTATATTCTTCAGTATGATGTCAGTCTTGAGTTTGTCTCTTTCAGTCCTTCATTGCGATAAAGCACACCTGTATGCGAAGGTTTGTTATTTGCTGTACCTGTAAATGTCTTCATGCTGCCCCATGTTCAGGATAGAGCTCTATATAATAATAAATTTTGCTGTACCGTTTTATTTATATTTATTCGTTTATCTGACTACTTTCAAGTAAGCTTATAATATCAGGATTGTATTCTAAGGTTTTCTCATATAATTATTTACCTATTTATACACTGGGGTCATTTACTTTACTTTATTAATTCAGGGTTACTACTTTGATGACAAGTACTACAACTGGATTGGAACCTTTGCCAGACAACAGCTTTAAACATTATGGTACTTGCCAACCGGCCAACAGCATCAGTGGTGAAACTGAGTGCAAGCAAAATCCTGACAACAAGATGAATACCTGAAATATCCTGCCAGACTGAGAAACAGAACAGCTGGGTCTGACCCACTCATCAAATCTTTTTGATGGTTGAAAAGGTGTTGCTGGACAGATGAAAATGCTTCCAGAAGTATTCAATATGTACTTAAATTGTGCACTACCTTTTTTACTCTGGCAGTGAGACCACTGCACCATGGTGAATTCCTCATTTTGTGGATTAATAATGACAAAAACATTCTTCCACTGAATATAATAACTGCATGAAAATAAAATTAATTAAAGTGAGCCCCTTATAGGCTGCCTTAAATAGCCCTGGGTGTCTGCTGAGGACGCTGCAGGACAAAAAATGGTATAAATTCTACCACTGAAGGGGAATTCAAGCAGAGAATGGAAATACAGTCACTTCCTAGCAGGAGAGCCCACCCTACAAATAGGGACAGTGTCGTTACCAGTGTAAATGCAGTGTAACGCCTCTGCAGTGCTTCTACAAAGTGAAACAGTTCACGGGTCTGCGGTGCTGCAGCATGTGTTTAGAGAACACATGATGAGAAGCTATTTATTTAACCCCATCCACTTCTCCAACTGATCTGCAACGAGGTATAATTTTTGCTACAGCCGAGCACTGCTGGGTGTCAAAAGCAGCTGTAGTGTAGCCATAACACTTTGTGATCCTGACCTTCTGAGGTTGCATTTCTGACCCAATTGGATCAATCAAGTTCACATGGAGTCATGCCAGCATCCACATACAGCTTGCTTGCTTTCAAAAGCATCTCCCCAAAAAAACTGTCAGAATATGATACTTTGTACCCTGTGCAGCTGCTGCTTCTGCTGAGAGTGTACAAAAAGCTTCAGTAGGTTAGACAAGATGTGGAGCCAATGTAAATACTCAGCAGCACTAAAGAACAGGGGGTTTGGATCTGAGTCCCACATGGGAGAGGGCTCTGAAACAAGTGAGTGCAGCACTTAACTACTGCTCCAATAAAACTAATGTCTGACTGGAGGGCTGCTGTGTCAATAAATATTGCAATAATGATGGAGTCGCTGTAAACCTTCCACCGTCTCCCATGGTGCAGCACATCAACGGCTACTGCACTGTGGATTTACTGGTTATTACAGGATCACATCTTGAGCCCACTATTAGAGAGCTTGTGTAATAAAAACACCCTGTACATGGGCTCCTTGTTTTGCAAATGGTGAATACACAAATTTACAAAAACATATTTTCCTTTTTATTGAGTTATAAGTGCATTTTCTTCAAATTTCAATTATCTAAAATTCTTGTTGCAGAGCGAACACAGCCTAGATTTACCCACTAAACCAGTAAATTCAGGTAAAGACCAATTCGGTTTCACTATGTTCAGAGCTTGTGCTGGGGTTCAAGAGTGTTGGTGATAAATAACAAGGTGATGAATGTTATACATGTTTATAGGATGACTCAATCAGCAGTCAGAACTGAATAGGAGTTTGTGGAAGCAAATTCATTTTATTTTCAGTTATTTTAAATTTCTTTTAGTTTACTTTAAAAGATATTAAAAATATTTATAAAAAACAATTTGTAATTAAATTTTTATTAAATGTGTCTTAGTGGTAAAGTTGACTTTAGACACAAACAGATGTCCAGTCCCAATTGTGTTCGTAAGCTGAAGAGTCAGTGCACTTTGAATTTTCTAAGCAACAAAGGAAGTTACAAGGGGAATTTTTGGAGTTCAACAAAATTTCTATGATTAACATTGATTCTTTATTGTTTCCAAGCACCTGTTTTTCTTCTAGTGTGGAGGCTAGTGGCACAGTTCCACCCACTGTTGCTCAAAGGAAAGGATGAGTGTGCATGTAAACTGGCAACAGTCCAACAGCAAGATGTCTCCCCGTGAGAGATGGGTGTGAATTCTGCAAGGCTTACAATAATATCAAACTTGTTTTATAATTCTGATTACATAAGATGGAAGTGATCCAATTTCATAAAAACCAACAGCCCGATATAAATGCAAACAGGTAAAATTGCAACCGCATGTGAGTAATAAGCTTTAAGATATATTCATTTTGAGGGTTTTCCAGTATATTTTTGCAATGTTGAAAACAATGAAAACCAACAGCACTCAAAGACAAAACACAGCTAATCCGGTAGCTCTCTCACACACCAATATAACACAGAGTGTTTTGCTGAATTTATCTTCAGTACAATATTAATGTGAAGCGACAATCTGTAAAACAGCTGTGCCAAGGTTAATTTTTAATCATATTTAGAGCAGTCACTTTAATTGCATTCTGTATTTAGTATTTTGACAGCTCTAGAGTAGCAAAAAAGAAAAAGCTGACTTTGTTCCACATAAAAAGACTTTCCACATGGATGGCAAACTTATAAATTAGTCACTTAATAATATTTCCCTAAATTCTGCAGAAAGATTTTTCAACCACGCAGTGAAGGAGGAGCAATTCTGCTGAATCTTGTGGATGAGGCTGGGCTCTTAAAAGTACAGAACACTGCAAATCATTAACTGTACAAAATAAGAACAACGCACTGAATCTCAGGTTTTGGAAGTTGTACATTTCCCACTCATTATTATTATTATTATTATTATTATTATTATTATTATTATAGGGAAGGGGTCAAGATGCCCCCAGCCTGTGGTGCTGGAAACTGGGCCTCAGGGGCCATCAATGTGGCTGAGTCACTGCCCACCTGCCTCACATCCACGAAATGAAGCATTTGCATCAGCTAGAGTCACAACTACCAAGAGGTGACATTGCCATGAACCACAGAGAGGACACCCATGGAAAAAGTGCCTGATTCGGGAGTGGAAGGGAGAGGAGGGAAGCAAGGTTTGACTATTATGTTAAAAAATTTAAAAAACATGATGTAACTGAAGGCGGACACCTGGGAATTATTGTGGCAATGCACAGAGGATGTCACCACAGAGGAAGAAGCTGCTCATCAGATCCTTTTTTCTGTTTTATTACAGATTTGCAGAGACACTGAGCCATCCTATTCCATGATCCCTCACCCCCCTGGACGACCCCCAGTACCCATTATGACTACAGACTGCTGCCCGGGTGCCACCTGCTAATTAACAACCTCAATCGGGTACAACACATGTTATTCCTAGAGAAGCATTTTGCTCTTAATAGCTACAACAAATTATCCAGAAACAACGAACAACAAGTAATCAGTATTACTTAGCCCTCATGAATATTTATGAGAGGTGATGTTGACTCTCCTGCTTTGATCGGCATCTTTGGCAGCAGCATGAGTCTGCATGTGGTGAGGATGCTGGTGTTGGCCCTGTGCATCCAGCCACTGTGAGACACACTCATGAGAGTCAGAAACACCAGCATTGCCTTTGCTGCCCACCTGAAGTTGGTACAGTGTACAGAGTAGAGGGAAGGAGGTGGGCAAGTGCGCACACATCCGTGTGTGTGTGTGTGTGTGTGTGTGTGTGTGCGTGTGTGTGTGTGTGTGTTAAAACAAGGGCATGCTGTTTCCATAGAAATGGATACGTTCTGTCAGTCCCACATGCTCATCAAGAACTTTACATTTGTGGGTGCTGTGTTTGCGCTCTGCTTTACACGAATACATCAAGCTATCACTGATTTACCTGGCACAAGTGGAGCTCTGCTGGGGGTACAGGTGCACCAACACTCTCAAATGCCTACATCCCTGGCATTAACTCTCACTGTTATCTGCTCTTCACTTCACTCATTCAGGTTAAACTGAGATGAGTGGCAGGAGCTGCTGACACATCAGTATCTGTGACTGAAAGAAATGACCAACCATGACCGTGAGATGATGGGATGAGCAGAACAACTAAAGTTTAAGCTTGATACCAAGATGCCACCACCCCAATGTGATCCTAGTGAACATCTGGCACCATGCAGCTGGGAGCATCTTTCAGGCATCACCGGGCTCTAGAGGATGTGCCCGCTATGTCTGCATGCTGCCTGCGTCCCCAGCCCCCAGAGGCCGACACAGATGGATGACTGAGGCAGCACTCTGTGACAGCATTGTCAGGCTATGGAACCCACGCAGCCTCCTCCTCCTCTTCCCTAGACTCCAGCGCAGCTATTGCTGATCTCTACCTGCATGCCATACATGTCCAACACATCTATCTGTCAAGCAAAATAAAGAATGTGTGTGCAGAGCAGCGGGGTCTCCCACTGTACTTACTCAGTGCCTGAACAGTGGTGGCGGTCCCAAACTGTAGAGGTACCCTACAGGGAGTAGGCTATCACCCAGGAAGTCCTGGTGCTGGACATCTCACAGGGCAGCCGCCGGCCAGGTCCCAGGCATCTCAGGCTCCTCCAAAACGGAGCTGCCATCTTCAGCTCGGAGCTGAATGGGGGGAAGCAGGAGAGGCACGTGGTGAATGAGCTTGGAGCTGAGCGCAGAGAGTGAGGAAGCAAGGGTAGGAGGGAGGTGTGAGGGAGCGAGGGAAAGAGGCAGAGCGAGACTGGAGTAGGGCAGAGGGACTAGCACCAACACTGCTTTGCTCACACACATACAAGCACACATGCACACACACACACCTGCGTGTCTGCCCCCCCCTCCCCAGGACCCCTATCCCCCCCACCCCCAGAACTGCAGCAGCTCTGGATAATCGCAATAATACATGAAATCTGACTCAGTGCCTGGACCCAGAGTATGTCATGCACATGCACACACACACACACACACACACACACACACACACACACACACACACGCACACACGCACACACACACGCACACACGCACGCACACACACACACGCACACAGACACTGACACTCTCATTCATCTGCACAAACATGTTACCTGTCAACACAAGTTCAGCTCCACCACTTGCCATCTTAGTTTACCCCTCTTTTACTCTGCTTCTGCATGCCTCTTCTATCATTTTGTTTGCTTTGACACACAGATTAGTGCAGGGTTACAGCTTCCATCTTATACTAGAAGGACACAGGCTTAAATCCCACCACCAGATGTAGTACCCTTGATCAACATTAACTGCACCAGTGCCAGCAAAAAACCTAGTTCTGAAAGGAGGAGGGTTAACCATAGGGTCAGTGCCCACACCCTCTAAAAACAGAACCACCAACACAAGTGACACAAAAGACTGGATGAAGGTACTTACCCTGAATGAGTGCATTAGAAATTACCCAGCTGTATAATTGAGTAAATCCTTCTAAGTCTAACTTTGTAAGTTGCTTTGGAGAAAACTGTCAGCAAAGGTGCAAAAAATAGCTCAGGAGGCAAAAAGACTGTTATGCAACAGTATTGAGGAATCCCTCAATTCAACACCACACACCTCAAGGAGAAAACAATCAAGAAACTGACAATGACTAAAGAAGTAGACAAAAATAGTACACTTCAAATGAAATACACAAGAAAGAAAATTTTACCCTCTAATTTATGCACATGAGATGCTGTCATGTGTTCTTTGGTGTGCACACTATCTCTACATCAAATCGGACCAAATGAAGCTCGGGGCTCTTCTGGTGCATGAGTAATCGGAAAGGTTTGATCACTAAGCTTGATACTAGGTGGAGTGTTTGGGGAGAATTTCTTCAGGATGAATGCGAAACTGAGCTGAGATGAGCCCAACAAGTCTGACACTAAAGCAAGAGCACTTACACATGAAAGGCTGTTGGAAATAAACAACTCTCAACCATAAACGTGGACAATTATCCCCTGCATTCCCTTTTAGAGGGTAGAATTTGAAACGCAAACTCCATTTATCACCACTGAGAGAAATAAAGCCAACTTTGTGAACTTGTTTGTAGTATGGAATACTCTGGCTCTTAACTGTGTTACAAACATTTGCATTAGGGATGTTGAAAGATGCAGACATTTTCCAAGTTATTTATTTGTCTTTAATTGTATTTTCTAAGCATTTTTTAAAAACCTCAACCTACAGTGGAGCAAACATTACTTGTGATTACCATATAACCAATAAATGATAGAGGAGTGTTAGACTGCCTTTCTTCAACTCACTTCCACAGTGTTTATACCTCATGCCTATGGTTGCTGAGAGTCTGTGATTATTGAAAAGAAGAGGAACATTGTTCATGTTTATGGAATCAGTCAGCAATCCACATTAACAGGAGTTTGTTGAGATTATGTAATTTTATTTCCAGTCATTTTAATTAGTTTTAATTTGTACCATAAAGATAATAAAATATCCCGTTACCATGTCATATACCGTCACTATAAGTTATGTTTGATTTATCATAGTTATGCCTGAGATTTTTACAATACCCACCTGAATAAATTATTTATTCAGAATAAATGAAGGTGAATAAATAAAGGCACTTCTGTCTGTTCTAAACTTTTACTAATTGTGACTTAGGAGGAAAACTGATAACATAGGAGTTACGAACAAAACAAATTATCAACAGACTCTGGTTGCATTTTGTTGTTGAGTTAAAGAACCAGAGTACAGCATTATTGCTGCCATGGGGTGTTTGCAGCAACTCACTCAAATCTCTCAAACGTCTGTGCTAGTGCCTGCTACAGACCCATCAGGACCCTGCAGGTCACCACACATCAATGGTGATACCAGACGTGGTGCTTCTCCAGGCAGGTTCTCCCTGACAGGGCCCGTATGAGAGGAGCACCAGGCATTCACTGTAGGGCAACTGGACTGGGCTGGCAGTCATGTCTGAAGTAAAAAGATGGAAAATTGGAAATTATTAAACTCAAGTGAAAGTGTCACAGAATCAAAGGAAATGACAGAGGAAAGTGATGCAGGGAACTGCCTGGTTCCTCTCTCATTAGGAGGACTGAAAGAAAGCAGTTAAAAGTGTGGCAGAGCAGAAAGGAGGATAATACAGAGAGACGGAAGCACAGCAGGAGTGGAAAGATGAGGGGGCAGGAGGCAGCACAACAGAGGGATAAATGGGTGAGGGAGCTGTTCTATGAAACAGGATAAGAGGCATTAGAGAAAAGACCTGTAAGAGAAAGCAGAGAAAAAGGCTGAAGATACATTCCCCTCTCCACAGGACTGTTCCATTCCCCACCACTCAGAGGAGTACAGACCAGTAAAGTCCTCAAGCTGTACACGGGTGTTGGGCTGTTTGGGCATGTGTTCAAATCCAGCTCTGTCTGTGTGGAGTCTGCATGTTTTCCCTGTGTCTGTGTGGGTTTGCATAGAGTGCTCTGGTTCCCTCCAACAGTCCAAAGATGTGTTTCAGGTTAACTGGTCACTCGAAAACACCCCAAGTGTGTCTCTGTATTTGTGAATGGGTGTGTGTGTGTTGCATCCTATCCAGGTTGTGCCCCTCCATGTGTAGTGCCAAGTAATTCTAGGACAAGCTGTAGACACCTGGGATGCTGACCAATGAAATGAAAACAGGTGAGAGTAATTCTGATTAAGTACCTTTGTCAGGGGCACATAAGGCCTTGCTGCCCCTGGTTACCACACCTCCCTAACATAAAAATGTCACAGCAACTAAATAAGCTCTAAAGTTTAAATCCAACACGTTTGTCCTTCATTTTGCCTTTTCCTTTCATCACATGCTAGTCCTGTGTTCTTGATAAAGCATAAAAGCTGACTACTGAGTTAAAAAACAGGCTTTAAATGTCACACTGCATGAAGAAGTAGGGTATAGTCATTAAAACACACTGAATTTAATTTAAACTGCCTGTAATAGAGTTGCTGTGCCATTAGTCTATGTGTTGCAGGTAAATGAGTTCCAGTCAGTCTCTGTCTGTTGATCTCACAAAAGTCACCCAGCATCACCTCACACCTTGTCTTCAGCAGCAGCTATGATTGGAAACAGCAGCTGGACTAAGACACAGACCTGCTGGCACAGTGACAACATACTCCGCAGACAGAAATGGAGGCGGTTTGGAGGCTACAGTGTCACTGTTCTTTCAGGTGGACTTCTTCAGAGTAGCTAGGCTCTACTTCTCAGTGTTTATCTTAATTTTCCTCCTAACAAAGGAGACAAACAGGCAACCTTCAAAATATGTATAATGATAATAACACTCAACTCCAATAATTGATGTTCAATTTAAACTTGGGTGCAAGGATCCCAATTGTATGAAATATGTATGTACACCATTCAAAATAAATGTACAAATTTTCTGAGTTGGTATCCCATCCAGGAGGTAGCCCATCCCAGTCCTGCACCCAGTAATTCCAGGACAGACTCCAGACTGCTACAACTCTGACTACGACAAGTGGCTGATGAAAATGGATAGAGAGATGGATAAAAATGTTCCATGTTGAGAGCTTCCCATAGGCATGGGCATGCCTATATGAAACAGTTCAAATCAGGAGTAAATGGATGTCAAATATGTCACAGAATCAGGGCCAAAATTAGGAAGTGGAAGTGAAATAAAGAACAAACACAAAAGCCCCACAGCTATTCTCAAACCCACCTCAAGGATCCATGTTGTATGCCTTCTGCTGCCAGGAGTGCTCTGCAGCTTCACATGGACACCCAGGACTGAATTGCTTTCTGAACACATTTTCACTACAACTATAGTATGCTTAATTCTCAGAGCAGGAGTAAGTGAAGCAGAGCAAGTCCAGCACTCTGGGTAAGAGGCACTTTGGACCTGGACCAGATCCTCCATTGTTATTTCCTTTAGTCAAAGAGTCCTTAAGCTGACAGCTGAGCAATGCTGACTAAAGCCCACAACCAAAGTCAGTGATTACAATGATTATATCAATCATCTTAATCAATCAGTATTAGTGAGACAAGCAGAAATAATATATTACAGGTCAGATAGTAAATTCCTAAATGAACTGTGGTAAAATTATGGATAACTGTAATACACTGGTGTAGTTTCAGAGCATCTCCATCTTTTTTGTGTTCAGTGTAACTCGCACCATAGTGCTGAGGTTTTCTTTTATAGGATTTGGACCCCTTTATGAATTTGATAAAAGCTAAGACCCCTTCCTAGAAAGATGTCCTTAAAATAAATTTGGAGAAAATAATCTTGTGATAAACATTCAGTTTATTTCACTGAAATTTGATTACCTTTGTACTATTATATCATAGACAGTAACAGCTTATTTATCTTTACATTTTATTTTTCACTTTTATTTAGCTAGTGTTATTCTAAAATGCAAGTCTACCTGCAGACCCCAGATAAAGAATTGCTGCCTGAAATGATGTCTTGTCCAGTAAAGCAATGGCATTAGTATCATACAGTAAAAAAACAATACTGACAAAACAGAATAAGTATAAACAAGGAAAATGGGAAAAATTCAGTTGTTTCATCTGACTTATGGTATTTGATGAACGACTTTATTGCAATTTATCTATTTATACAGAAAGGCACTTTTTAGAGTATTGATTCTAGTTTAGGGCATTGATGAGGAGTTCTATAGCAGGAGTGGATTTCAGACCAAGAACCTTTAGCATGGAACACAACACTCCTAACCACTGCACTACTTCCCAAACATATCTGCAAATATATAATCCGACAATGCAGATTTAATCAATATGGCTATTTACTGATTAAAAAGAATTGTCCCATACTAGCAGAGTGACACAGCAAGTAGCTCTGCCACCTCACAGTGCCTGAGCTGGTTGAATCCAGCTCAGTCTGTATGCAGTTTTCATATTCTCCCACAGTCGACAGATATGTGTTTCAGGTCACTGAAAATTGCCTATTGTGTGTGTGAGTGAATGTGTGTATACCTACTCTGCCATGAACTGGGACCCCATCCAGAGTGTACCCCTCCTAGCCCAGCAACAAATGATTCTGGGATATACTCTAGACCCTCCTGACCAGGACATGTGGTCCAGGATAATGGAGGGAATGAATAGGTGTCCTATTCTATAACCTGTTTCCATATCACACAAGACTCCTGACTGAATAAAAAACTTTAAGAAGAAATTAAATCGGTGTCCATCTTCATCACAAATCTAACAAAGTTTTGTTTTAAATGCAGTTTATTTAAAAACGCATCAGTTGTTTACTTATCAAGCCTTTAGTCTACCTTGACAAAACAAAGTGGCAGCTGATAGAATTTCATCTTTCAAAGATAATTGCTATTGCAGTGAACCATTTTGAAGTCCCCCTGCCAAATACAGGAAGCTACAGTGACATAAAAACAGGAAATAAAGGAAAAGAAAAAAACATGACTTTTATATCACCACTGTCGTGTGCAGCTAGTTCAGTTTTTCCATAACAATTAATAGAATATGAGCATTTTCAGAGGAGATCTGGCCTTTTCCCAGCTCTTCCAGATCAACACAACACTGAAGTCAAACCCAGCTGTATGTTCACATCAGAAACCCACAAAGTCTTGCTCAAAAAAGTCAAACTGTGACAATTCAAAATAAAAAAGGAGATATAAATTTAAAAAATAGCTGCCACAAAGTCTGTCCCAGCTGAAGGAAAACTGCACGTACATGGAGGTGCATGAACTGTCATTAACAAATGTGGCTTCAAATTGACCATTTTGTTAAATACCCTGAAGCAAAAGGCTACGAAAGTGCTGATTGTGAAGACTGTGGGGCTGAATTGTGCAGGACTTGGGGCTGAATCCTACCTCACACTGTTGAGCCCATGATAAAAGTATTCACTCTGAAATGAGTAGAAATTACTCTGCTTTATAACTAGATAAACAGTTTTTAGTGGCTCAGTGCACAAAGCTAACTGTGAATCACTTTGGAAAGACCTGCCAGATAGATGAATAAAAAATAAATAAAATTTCAAACATATTACATTTCAGGCGGTCAGCAGGCTAAATCACTCACAGTTTCCCCCCAGTTAGGAGGACTAAAGTTTCCATATATGAGAAGTCAGGGCTCAACAGGTAATGAACTGAGCATGTGCTGCTTGCAGTCTCTAGATGTTTGTAGTAAAGGCAGTCCTCTCTGGGCACATTTACTGTTTATTTATCCTCACACTTTTATTTCACTGGGACCTCTATGCCGCGAGTGCAAATGTTCCAGTTCCATGAGCCCAGCTGGTCAAGGCATTTGCCCATCCAGTGTCAGTGTGCTGGGAGTCGTGCTGCATGTTGGGACTGAATGTGGGAGAAAACCCTCTGCATCTGCATATGCTTTTCAATTTCCAGCTCTGCTCCACAGTCTGCAGCTGCAGCAACTGCTGCCATGGAAACATGGATTGGGACTCACAGACAAAAAAAAAGTTTTATTTTTGAAAAAGGTGGTTCTGGCACACTGCAGGACCACAGCGCGTCCACATGGACCCTGCCAATCCACAGAGCAACAGTGCACTTATTTGCATGTGCAGAACCACTAATACAGTCAAGATCCATGAAATGAACAAACAGTTCATTGAAACACATCAAGAAAATTATAACCAAATTGAAGCTCCGACAGTTCAATTTAAGTTTCCTCAGAAATGTCAATACAAGGTTGTCTAAATATGCACAGACACTCAACAAATTAAATACATGTTAACACATATTTCTTACAATTAAATGACCTGGGTTAGAATCCCTGTTCCTTTTGCAGAACCCTGAATTGACACTGTGATAATAGTGCATATCGTAATAATTATCAATCTGCATAAATCCCAAAAAAATAATTGCAAGTACAACGTTGCTCTGGAAAAATGCATCAGTTAAATAAATATAAAAAACACAAGACTATTCTTTACTATCCTGCTGACTATTCTCTTAATAATAAATAATAGTGGCAGAAAGAAAAAGTGCCCACATCAAATGACTTGACTTGTCACCACCGAATGTTCATCATCATTCATCATGCCATGCTTTTTATTTTTACTTCAAGGACATGAGTAATCTGGCTATTTATTTAGGGTGAACTAAACAAATTTAGAAGCGCACACCAAACCCTGGGAACAGTTAGGATACTGCGTGACTGGATGTGATTCTGCACAGCCGACGCACACCTCAGTGTAAAGGAGTGCGGCTCATACACAGATGATGGTTAAAGACACCAGCCCTGCTGCTGCACTTCCAAACCATTGATGATGACATAACAGCAACACTCCACTGGTGACGACAGCAGTCATAGTCAGGTTACTGTAGGGATGTGGTGTTAATACTCAGGCAAACTGGACAGACCTCCCTGAGGAGCATTGGCTGGCCACTTGCTGGTCAGCGTCACTTGCAGCCCCGTGTGGAGAATGCAATCAGTGATAAAACCACTTCACGCCGTACACTGCTGTTCAACAGCACTTCAGCCGCGGTCCCTCCACAAGATCCTTTTGTTCCAATATCACCAACGCACACTGAAAGCTGTAACATATATTGAGTGTAATACAAAACGTAGAGTGATATTTCTGGGACTGAGCAAGATTTCTTCATAGATTTTAGTGCTAATTTACTGTTAATGTAAATGTTATTTTTTTGATGTTATTATTAGACAAAATCTTCACAAAGTTCACCTGCTGCAGCAACTAACACCTGCCTGTGATCTCCTCAGCAGATGAGTTGCAGCCAAACTGCTGGACTAAGCTGAGAAAATGACTCGCATGGAAACTGACACCTAAATAAAAACAAATTACAGCATGCCGAACATACAAACTGGCTTTTTAAATCCAAACAACATTAGACTTTCAAGCACTGATTTATATCATACACAAGTAATACATGACAAGGTGGCACAGAGGCACAGGGAGTAACACTGGTGCCTTTCACTTCCCTGTATCAATGGGTGACTGGCATCCCAACCAGAGAGTTCCCTGCCACAACCCCTATGCTTCTGGGATAGACCTCAGACCACAATGACAAGCTGCTGTTATTAATGTATATATCAACAACTATGTCACCAACACATTTGGATTTTGAACCAAAATTAAAATCATGTGGTAGGTTCAAAAAGGTAGACTGTCTAACCAGAACAGCATGCAGGATCCAAAGGTGACTTTAAAACAGTCTTTAACCTTAATTACTGTATCAATTATTCTGCGGTAAAAAGTGGATGAAACAGATTGATAAGATACTAAAAATAAAATGTTTTAATGTGTATGTGTGAACATGAAGAAAAACAGATGGAACTTATATAGAGACACTGTGAAGTTGTTACCTAGCAACAAGGTATGGTATGTCCTTCACGCTCACACACTTGGAGCCAAATATGGAAACTAGAAGAAGGATGAGAGCAAATTTCATCTGCTAATTGATGTGCAAACAGATTTAAACATCTCTATTTTATCCATTTGATCATATGCCCTCCTCCTGAGAAAGAACAGTCATGAAGGATTGCCTCTTTGTAGTTCATAAATGCAGTGTTTTAATAACATTACTTGCATTGCTGACAGGGTGAACAAGAATGAGACAAATAAGACACCTGCAAAATGACCTGAGAAGAGGGAGTACTGGAGGTGCCTTTTCCTTCACAGCAGAGCATCATCAGCGTGTCAACATGAGCTTAATTTATCCTAAGTACTAAAAGCAATGAAATGCTAATAGACAGCCCAAGCAGCATTATTCATTGTCTAACATACAGGGACCACTGGCTTATCAACAATATACCTACAATAAATTCTTCCAGAATGTTCAGGGAACATATGTGTTCTCTTATTCACAAGGCAAAAAGTACTACATATAAATCTGGTTATGATAAATAAAATATGTTTTAGTCAAGGACGACAAAAAAAGACCACATTTAGCCCAAAATTATCAGGGAGTTATTAATACATTCTGAACATCACTCAGTACAAAGTGATAAACTGCATTTTTATACTATACTTTGTTAAAATTATAATATCAATAATACAATAATATATGACTACTATCATGAATACCGCAAGTACCTAAGCAGCAGCAGTGCAGGGAGTTAGAGGCATTGCCTTCTAGGTTTTAATACCATTCATGAAGGTATATATTCTCAAGTGATACAGTAAAAATTGTCCAGCTGTTTAACGGGGTGAAATATGTTAAGTAGCTTAGTGCAGAAACCTAACATTGTAAGTTATTTTGGAAAAAGTCAGATAATGGTTAACAACAATGAGTTTACCTTATTGTTACTTGCAGTCTCTGTGCATAGTAAAGATGACCATGTAAACTACAGATAAACATTGATTTAAAAACTAACCTACAAACTCTACTGAAATCTGTTGTAACTTCCTGACTCTAAAACAGCACCTGAAATTCATCAAAAGAATCAGCTGAATAGATTACTAAGAAATTGGTATTGAAACAATAATAATCTTATTAAATGTATATGAGCTAGGTATGGCACTGAGTGGATAGTGATGTGAACAGTAGCTGATATACCACAGTATAAGATCACTTCGTAAGATCATACCTGTGTAATGTGCCACCATATACCTTCACCCTCTGCTCTATCTAAATTGGCTTGCTTGTCTCTTAGTGTCACTGCCTGTATATTGCTCCGACCAAATGCTGCTCATAAATCTTTTTTTTTAAAAATCAAATAAAAAAAGAGTACTTCCTGTCAATAAGGATAATAAATCTGGTATTGACGTGTCATGCTTCAGAATAAGGAGACGTGAGTATGGTCTCAAATGCACATGGCCAGATGCCCTTGGGAAAAAAAAGACCCATGACACAACACATGCAAATTCAATTATTTGTTATGCACTTGATTCTACTGAGTCAGCCACAGTCCTTATGGGACACAAGCTGTTGAAGATCTCACTCTAAGATCAAAAATTAACTGTGAGCGGGAGGACAAAGTACTGACATGTGAGAGGGGAAATGAGCCATTCACCTGCAACCCTTTCAAAACATTTGACAACCACACACCTATTCTGAAATTAATTTATATAAAAACAATATTTTGTAATATGAGAATATGAGAGGGGACAGTGCTCCCTTCAGGATTGACAGTGAACAGCTTTGTATGCTACAGCAGCTGTGTAAAGGTGAAGGCATCTTGCTATCCATCTCACTATGGAAGTGAGCAGTCAAACCACAAGCCTCTCACTGTCTTGCATAACGGCCCAAGAAGCCGGTGCTTGTTCACATGAAGGGAAGAGGGAGGCGCGGGCAGGCAATGGGTCAGGCTGATGACTAAGCCACCAGAGTTACATAAGAGTCACATGCAGTGGAACACGAGCCTCAGCACCAAGGCAGCTCCGGTTAAGACAAACGCCCCCGCCAATTGGGGTGGGCGCTGCAAGGAGAGCAAGCGATAAAGCGATAAAAGAAGAGCGAAAAGAAGGCAGAGGCCTGCTGCAAAGAAGAAAGGCATCAAGGCAAACTGATTCTGAAGAACCCTAGCACGTGCACAATGTGCCCATTGGGAGAGAAAGTCCCTTGCTAGAGTATTTTACCAGTTTTATTGCCAAAGAAAAGAATGGCCTTCCCCCTGAGAGCCATGAAGAAGCAACATTTTACGCATCTCCACTAAGCCCTGAGATCACCCTTGGGGGTCAGGCATGGATAGACTTACTGCAACTGGAATTAGCACTGATTAAAAATGATTTCCAGACATTCCTCTATAAAACCTTCATATTATTATTAGGACATTTTGTACTGACAGCCAGATAAACTCTATTTGGGATGACACGGCATTGATGTTATAATACTGTGATATTGACAGCAGTGGTGATTAAGAAGTGCGTGACTGGAAAGCCAGGGTCAAAGAAGCCAGTCTGCTACACAAAATTATCTACACTGTTAGCTGAGCAAGTGCTGAAATTAATTATTATATTATTACTATTATTGTTAACCTTTAACTAGTTGATGCCTTTCTCCAAGGGAACTTACAGTGTAATAAAGGCCACAGTCTGTAATAGTGATAGATTTGCAAAGTATCTGACAAATCTTTCATACAGAAATGTGCTGACAAGTCATGGCAAAACAAGACTTTCTTAGCTGTTTAAAACAGTTTAGAAACAGGTTAATGTAAAAGTAACAACTCTGATGTTTGGTACCTATCAGCAAAACCAGTATTACATCAATATTCACAAGTTATCCAGCTAAACAAGTTATTTGACTTTTGCAAGGTGTCATTTTAAATGAAATAGCCAACAAAATAAAATGTTATTTGTCAAAGACACAAAAATACATCCACTTAATAAAACTTATTAAAAGATGTTTAAAAAAGTACAAAAAAATAAATAAAATGCGCTCCATTAGCTATTTTAGTATAGCAGCTAATTAATACAAAGAACACTGAGAAACTAGAATGTAAAAATCTTTTGTATGTTTTTTTACTAATCAAAGTAGATCGTTTACACTCGTTCATCACGAATGCTGGGAAGCTTCACTCAGAAAAATCAAACACCCTATTCTCATGCTGCACTGCCTCCTTATGGCAAATACCAGCACTGCATCATTCCACAACATGTCTAATGAAAAATGAATCTTGTCACATATGATCACTAAAAGTAAAAATTTGTCCTGAGATACATAATGTAGAATGTGCGTTGGATCCCTGAGTGACACTGTGTGGCTAGACCCATCATTTCATGAGATCAGTAAAAGCTTCTACTCCTGGCTTTCAGTTGTTTAGTTCTTCAGAGTTCACCTTTTTCTGTTAAATGGGAGTCACTCACTAATGTGAGTTCAGCATTAACTAGTTGGCATGTCAGTTCACTGTTGGCTCCTTTAAAGAATTTATTACAACCGTGATGCTGAACTGGTAATTCATATCTGCAAACAAACTCTTTCAGCATGATGACACTACAAGTGATTTGATGTTAAATAAGATACATGAACAAAAAGCTAAATATAAAGGCATGTTGTGCCTCACACTTTGCCAATGGCGAATGAAAGGGACTTTGAGCAACTCTGTGTGCTTAATTGTGACTGTTTGCTTCCATCCTTCACAGCTTCACAGTGACCTGGTCTTGAGCCTATTTAGTTACATCAATTATAAACTATTCTGAATTACTATTTATTTATTGATTAATTTGCTAGGACGTGGTGTAAGGAAAGCCAATTGAGAAAACAGTCTCAAGCCATTTTTCAATTTTATCATTATGAATAATGGCTTGTCTAATGTAGTGCTATAGTGGTCCAGAGCCTGTCTCAGAGGTAGAAGGCATGAGGCAGGGAACTTCTGCAGTGTGCCAGTTCACTGGGCAGGAATAAAGCCTTAAAAGTCAAATAAATAGATCAATACACAGAAGGTTGTATTCAATTCCACTTGCTGGGCTGACTTTGTATCCCTTGATCACAATACTTACTGTGAACCATTCCAGAAAAATAATCAACTGTCTAAAATGGAGATATAGGGCAAAACTCTTCCAATAAAAGCATCAGCAATACCATCTGAGCACTGCATAACTGGATCACAACTGGTAAACAGGTAACATTGCTAGAAGGGGTGGCAGCCAGCTAGCCTAAAACCCCAGGGTTTTTCATTGTCTTTGGGAGTTGTGTTTTATCTCCTTCATTGCCTTCTTGTTATTATCAGTTACATGCTCTAAGGCATCCAGATGGCAAGGACTCTTTATAAAAATGAAGTGAACTGATTCCCTCCACCTTGTTGCTTTTTGCATCTAACACTTAGGCTGAGTGATCAAAAACCAAACCCATAGGTGGTGCTCTTAGTTCAGCACTGACATGGTGGCATACAGTGTATGGACTGATCTGCAAAGAGCACCAGTGTCTGTGCTTCAGACACTGCTCAGCATTTTGGCCAAATAATCTCAGTAATCTCCCATACATGCACAAATGCTGCCTAAGCAATCACTTAACTAATTGTAAAAAATGACCTCATACCCACTTGCTGCAGGTCTTTGTTTAGTTGTAAGCTATAGCAGCATGACTTTTTTGCACTTATCCTTTATAAAATTTAGATATTGTTAGTTTGCTTTTTAGAAAATGGGTCTAATAAATGAATATATAAATAAATAAAAATTAAATGAAATGTATTTTTAAACTGACCCATACTGACACAGAATATTATGCAAAAAAGATGATAGCTATGATTGAAATAAATATTCAAGGTCTTATAATATGTATGATTTCTAGCAGGAAAAATTATTGGATGTGGACCTACTCAAAAATGAGGCACAAATTTTCTCCAAATGTCAAAGCTATATATTTTTAAAAGACCTACATTAGCTAAAGAAAACTTACCGCTTGTTCTTGTATAATTGTCAAAATAACTAAACATAAACAGAGGGTAAGTAGAGGTTAATTAGTAGTAGGTTTCACTTTTCAAACTCTTACTACAGTACTGTCTCAATGCAAATATTTTTTGTGTGAAATTTTAACTTCCTTCAGCTGGTTTTTGCCCAGACAATGATAAACAAACAGGCAACTTCTTAGTGAATCGAATGCATGTATGTTTTACTGCTATATCCTGATGGACAGGCAGTAAAGAAAGGCAAATGATTAAGGAGGGGTGAATCTTTTTCCTTATTAATTCTTGTTATTATCTATCTACCATTATGTTTTTATTCATACATACAGATATTTTTAATTGCTTCCTCAACACCGGAAACCACCTGTCCTGTCAGTTTCACACTTTTTAAACTCAAATGTTGTCAACAAAAACATGAATGTTGATATATGTTTTGCACTATAAGAGGATGTGCACTTTAGTAGTCACTCTAAGCCCCTAAAGCCCCTCTGGCCCATGCTTTGTCTAGGACATCCCCCTACCTTATGCCTTTGAGAAAATCCATGCAAGCACGTGGGCAGGCACAGTGCCAACTGCAAAAGCCGGAACGTGACCCATTTCTTTTGTGTTCTCACCGAGAAGACCATCCAAAGGGTCTGTGTTCTTAATTTTCCACTTTGTTTTCTGCATCCTGGCACCATGTCCACAAACACACATACAAAGAGGCACAGGGCAGTGCAGAAGATCACATACTGATGCATAAACTACATGGGCTGTCAAAGAATGCACACAGAAGTGTATGAGTTTAAAAATTCCAGATATTAAATAAAAATAACTAAATTATAGATAATAAGACTAAATAATAAAAATGCGGTTACAGAAGATAAATTTGTGTTTTACATAAAGTATGATTGTATTGCACTGAGCAATACTGCTCAGTGGGGGGAGGGACTGTATCTACTATCTAAATAAGCTCCTTTAAGCCCTTCTCTCAGACCTGCTCTCCTCTGCTGTCTGAGCCGTCTGAGATTGCCGTTCTTCTTCCTATTATCACCAATGCCTATGCTGAATGGTACAGATTAGGCCGTCCTCTAGTGTTCTTCCCCATGAGGAAGGTGCAGCATCAACCACCCAGTAAAGATGTTCTAATAAGAAATTTTTTTTTAAAAAGTTGCATGTTATTCACCTAGAAGGACTGAACATCTGAATCTCAGCTCAGAAGTAAAGATGTTACATGAAGCTGGATGGCGAAGAGAGTTGACACTTCTCCTACAGACTCAGAACTGGTAGAAGGAGAAACCACGGGGTCATCTACAACCTTTCCAACTTGTTTTTTTTTCTTTTAACCATTCTTCATCCTTTTGAAAAACTTAAGGGAGCACTTACTGTTCACAGTTTCCAACCTTTAGCACATCAGGTGACATTTTGGTGAGCAAATCAAATTGGTATGCTAGATCTCTTTCTATGAAAGAATGAATACATCTTCATACTGTCACACTTTCACTATGCTCACATCTTCACATTACTCTGGAGGAAAATAGCAGCTCAGCTGCAAATTTTTTGAATCACAAAATGTTCAGTAAAAATAGGCTTGCAGTAAAAAGATATGTTAAGCAGATATTTTTCTCTGTTTACCTGGTCTGCTGAAGAAGGGCAGACTTACAATGAGACAAAGGTAGACAAATGCCCAGAGCCACAAGAATGCTGGGGCCCTGTGGAAAAAAAGATATTTGCATTTATATATTGATGATTTTCATTTATACTTACACGAAATAATCAAAAATACCAAAATTTCAGGCATACCTATTATTTTGAGTAGCCTGCTGTCAGTGTGCCACCCCCCTCCTTGTTCCAGACCAGGCTGTAGTAGACTATTCCATGTTATTGTGCCACTACACCTGACATGAATCTTGGACAAACTGTATTTTATGCACAAATGTGTTTTGTAATTATATTGCTACACACCTGTGATAGGTTCCAACAGGCAAAGTGACTGTTGGTCAATTCTTAACCAAGGTTGGGAGAGTAAGCTATATAATACCTCTTGACCCAGTACAAACAGATTAGAGACTGATGGTAGGAACAATGACACAATCCACTTTTTAACAGTAAAAACAAATTATCTGTGTTTTGATTTTAATTATCAGACATCCTCTCCTGTTACCTGCACACAAAAAAATACTGGAAAAATATAGCTACATTTAAACAGCAACTATAAAACTTTCATACTCACAGAAACAGGTTTTTTAAATTTATTTCGGAGGGGTTGACAAATTTAGCATTATCAGTTTAAATATTAATTATATAAATTTTCAAATTGAAATTTCACAATGTCTCAGCTTACTGGTAAAGTATCACCATTCATATGAAAATCTATATTACTTTTTAGCCATTACAAGTAGCACTACAAGTTTGGTATCACATAAAGGAGTGTGTAAAAAACGTTGCTTGTCTTTAGTACAGTGCACTTAATAGTGAACCCTCAAATGAACACCTTACCGCAATGGATATCTTTTGCAGGTTGGAACAGCCAAAATGGCTCTTGACTGATTGTTTACCTGGTGAGGCAGTTTTTTTCATACCTTGAGTCAGAACAAATCAGTTGGAGATCAATGACAAATGCAAACAAGCAATTTGCATGTTTCATAAATTACCTCGAGTACATGATTATTTTCTCTCAGATTAATATACATGCAAGATACAACCTTGGCCTTTGCAGCAGCGCTTCTACTAAGCAGCCCAGGGTCCAGTCAAAAAGCATTTTCACGAGTTCTGATTGTTTAGACTAATAAGTAAAGAAAAGAATGGGAATTAGGATTGATGAGGGTCTCATTCCTACCTTTGTTGTAGGCCCCCAAATAATTAATTAAATTAGCCACTGCTACTAAACATATTTTAAGTCAGATTTGTCAAAAAAATGTCCAGTTTGGTACAGCTGTCTATGATTCTCATTTTCCTCAACCTCTCTGCAGAATTTCACATAGCCAACTCCAGCATCCCCCTTAGCTCACTAAAACAGTTTAGAATCAAAGGCACATCACCAAAATAGTTGGATTCTTCCCTATCAGGTTGATATCACGAGGTGTTTAGATGTTGCTCCTCCTCTTATAATCAATGTCTTTCTGCAGGTGCTCCTTGTGGCTTAGTGCCTAGCCCCTTACTTTTCTCCACTACTTCCTTTAGCTCTGTCACTGCCTCTCCTGGTATTTTTCTGCCGCTCTTGGCCAACATCTTCCTGAATTGTCTTCCACCACTGATTCAAACCAGAAAAGTGTTCCATTGTGCTTCATCTCCTTATTTTTCTCCTTTGACTTCATGTAGGCTGCATGTATGATGCTCAAGACCCTGATTAATACCAAAAGGACAATCAGAGGATTAACACCTTCAGGTTCTAATGAATAATGACAGCTCAGCAAGAGCATAGTGTGCTTCCACCTCTTGCCACTTGGTCCCATTCACAAGGAATCTAAAATTTGAAGTCTGTTGGTTCTTAGTTTTGGCCCCAATGTGGTAAAATGAGTCGCCTTTCTAGAGCTGCTGAATATTCAAGAAATGTATCAAAACCCATCTATTTCAGAGCCATTTCTCTCCTGATCTACTGACAGCTACATAAATGAGTCCAATACCATCTGCTATTATTTATGTATTTGTTGTGTGAATGTCACTACTTTTATAGGCAGCTACATGAGGGATGTGAACCAGCAAAATGGTGGTACCAGACAAACAAGTTTTGCTCCATTTGTGTCTAAAGCTGCTATTGATGCACTGTTTGGTGTGAGTTGTACTTTACTTTGGAGGAAAACATCTAATAAATGAATAAATATAATTGTATTTGTAAGCATTTCCTAAAACATAGTTAAACAATTCTACTGTGGTGTTTAGAGGAAACAGAAAGGCGGGGTCCTTGAGCGTGAATGGCCTCCCACGCAGACACACCCCTGTGACGTCAGAAGGCTGTAAACGTCATGGACAGCTTTCACTACGCGAGATGCAGCCTCTCGTGGGCACCTGGGGACAAAAATTAATGCAAATAAAGATCATTTAAAGTAGGAAGAAGTGAACTGTTGAGATGTGGTTATTTAATACAAGGCAGTGGGTTCTAAAATATAATTAAAAAACGGAGCAGTAACATCGGTACGTCAAGCTCCAGGTACCGGTCCAGACTGTGGCGATATCTCGCGTCGCCAATAGACTCCCGCTTCTCACGGGTTACGCTGCACACGTCAGCGGGCGCTGAGGGAGGTACTGCCGGGCTCGCGCATTCAATTTTCGAGCTGCTCGCTTCCAGACGGCGGCACCACCGGATGAGGACGTGGTGATGACGGACAGACTCAGCGCTGTCCACCGAAGAAGCGGAGAACGCGCGCATGCTACAACGCTAGGCTCGCGACCGGACGGGGCGGGGCGAGTTGTTTTTTAAAAGCGGCGTTAAAATTGGATCTGTAACCCGCCGCACCGGGACCGGATCGGTACATGTCTGCATAGAATCAAGGAGACGGTCGCCGCGAGTCGCTGTGGGAGTAAGATTGGGGGGCCTAGGGCGGGTGGAGGGCTCATAAACAGCCCTGTGTGCAGGTACTGTTTTTATTATTATTATAATTAGCATCAGTAATCATTATTATGGGAAATTGTGCGCGGAAGCACGAGTGGCGCAGACAGGTCCGTGTTGCGCGGGAGCCGTGACAGCAACGAGCACCGTGACGCAGACCGTCCGCCGCCCATGTCCGCCTTCTGCCTGGACCTGCACGCGCTCGCGCCCGCGCCGGCCACCGCGCACACGCCCACCGTTTCAGCACCGCTGGAGCTGGACAGCGACCGCATGGAACGGCCCCCGGAGCGCGCCGCTGAGCCGAGCACAGACCCGAGCGCGTTCCGGCGACATCCCGGGGGCCTCGGCGCGGCTCTAGAGGAGGAGCTGGCCTTGCTGGTCGAGTCGGCGGCCTCGGAGGCGCCCGCGGGCGGACAGGAGCCGGACCTGTTGTCGCTCTTCCGGCAGAAGGAGAAGGACCTGGTGATGGCAGCGCGGCTTGGGAAGGCGCTGCTCGAGAGGAACCAGGAGCTCAGCCGGCAGTATGAGAGGATGAACAAAGAGCTGAACGAGAAGCTTGAGGTAGGAGCTCTGCCTTCTCTGGTAGCTAGTAGTGGCTCTAGCACCAGGTTCCATTGATATAAGAACCCCGAACATCAGCACCACCACGAGGATCATAATCATCATCACCACCATCACTACAATCATTACAACCACTATCCTCACCATCCCAGTCTGAACTCCAACTAGCATCAGGACCTCCCCCACCCCCAGCGCCAACATCATATCCACCACCCCAGCCCAACGGCAACTGCCCATCATCAGTCACCAGGGTCATTACCCACCCCAACAAATGGGTCACCTCATTTAAAATGTCCCAGCTTTGGAAGTTCACCTGAAACAAGTTTTTAATCACCAAATCATCCATTTTACAAACAACATTTAAGATAAATGAGTAAAGTGAGACTCCAGGAGCTTTGGGTTAATCGAGTAACTGCACAAGTAACTGGCTGTGCATTCATTTATGGCATTTACTTAAATATGAGTGATGCAGGAACTGGGTGCTGTCCTGTTTATGCCCAAGTGTGTTACTTATTTACCTTTAAAAAGACACATCACTTAAAAAACACTAATAAAAAATAAGATAATCAACCCCTGCTATTGTTATTATCTGTCCAGTTTTTGTGATAAATATGGACTGATCTGTGGAATACTGACATGTTCCTTTCAGTCCTTCATTGGCTGAAACTGGGTTCTTCAGATATATTAAGTTAAAGGAGAAAGTATAAATTATAGGCTCATCATCCATATATCATAAATGTAGTATAAAGTTAGTAAGGGAAATATTGATAGCATATTATTCAAATCTGACTGTCCCATCATTTTTCCTTGATTAAAGTGGGGACTGGCTCAGGGAGGACGGGGTCAGTAAGAAGAATACACATCTGTTGACACGTGCACGACTTCATATGGGTTTTATCTTTGTTGCCAAGAACAAGGATCAGTCTCATGCATCATCTGATGGCCTTTCTCAGCTCCAAGCATGTGCTTGCCACTTTCATTTCTAATAGAAACATCTCACTTTAACATGATGTAGTTCCACAGCTCATTTAGAGGTCAGTTCATGTATAAACAGTGTCTTGCCTCCCTGTTTGCTTCGTTTCCTACCTGCTTTCAACATGTTTCCAAATTGTTTCATATGTTTCCTAGATGACTACAGCCCACATCCTTTTTCATACCTGCTTTCTACATATTTTGTCAGTTTCCAGCTTGTTTCCTTAATGTTTTGTGCCAGTTTCCTGTTTTTCTTTCCTGCTTCCTAGCTTTCTCCTATGTGTTTTGAACCTGTTTAAAACCTTTTCTTACTCATCTTTTACCCATTTCATAACTGTTTCCTGCTTTTTCACTGCATTTTTGTTACCCCCTTTCTACATGTTTTATGCCTGTTTCCAATCTGTTTCCTGTTTCTTGCCTTTTCTTTACATTTCCTGCATTTTTTCTACCTGCTTCCTATATATTTTATCCCTGTTTAAAGCATGTTTCCTGTCTTTTCATTCCTGCTTCCAGCATGTTTCTTAAGTGTTTCCTAACTGTTTAGCATGCATTTCTTACCTCTTTCCTATATATTTTATGCTTGTTTCAAATGTGTTTCCTAATTGCTTCCTGTTCATATCTGGCTGTGTTTCAGTCTGCAAAGTACCCATCCAATGACCTGATTAGATTGTTTTTGTGACAGAGGTTGCATTCAGAGGTCAAAGCTTTGAGCATTATGGTCAAAGTTATACTCCATGCTTATTAAATAAGATGTGAAACAAGTATTGCTACCCTAAACACCCTTTGGATTGCAATTGGGGTGGTCAGAACAAGCAGACCCAGATTTCGAACAGAGGCCTAACCTGTACAAGTCCACATTGTTCGGCAGTATGCCCAGTGCCTTTCTATTTGTCCTTTCTTTCAGCACCTGGAGCAGGAGAAGCACGAGTTGCGGCGACGGCTGGAGAGCCGGGAGGGTGAGTGGGAAGGCCGCGTGGCTGAGCTGGAGACGGATGTGCGGCAGCTGCAGGGGGAGCTGGAAAGACAGCAGGCTCAGCTGCGTGAGGTGGATAGGGAGAAGAGCCGCACTGTATCTGAGCTCTCCGAGCAGAACCACCAGCTCCTGGAGCAGCTCAGCCGGGTCAGTACCACTCCACTCAGGAGTCTTTTATTAACTCAAGAGCTTGTTTTTCAGATTAGCTGTGTTGCCCACTCTAGTGAGGATGAACTTATTCCTGGTTTGTACTTTTGTGTTTTCACTTGGTCTGTCACACAGGGACCTGCTGTAGTTATCAATGCTGCACTGGACTCTGTTGGAAATGAAGCAATAAATTGCACCTGGCAGAGGAGAGCTCATTTACTGAGGGGAATAATGAGGAGGTGTCATCCGGTGAAACTCAAATGAGGCAGTTGTGCACAATGCAGATTACTGTGATCAGTTTAAGGCGACTGTATTCACTGTGATGTGATTGTGTTCATTTTAAGCTCAGATTCCTATGCATCCATCCTCTGTGTCCTGAGGTCAGAGCTGAGTGCTTTGGCAGCCTGTTGCTTTTGATTGGAACTTTAATAAATCTCCAGTCGGAAGAGACAGAAAGACAGACAGAGAGAGCCATGAGAAAGAAAGACAGCCAGTCATTTCTTGTACCACAGACAGATGGAGAATTGATGGGAATACGTTTTGTGCTCCTGTTTCCTCTTTGGTTGTGTCTCTATGGTCATGCATCATGCTTTAACCTGGTAATAGAAGAAAAGGATGTTGGAGAAACAAGGTTAAGAACTAGGAAAGAGTGCGCAATGTGCTGCATTTGCACACATGTGGCATGCAGTGATTGTCAGTGCACAGCGGCAACATAAGTCCAATCCGTGCCAAGCAGAACATGAAGGATCTGAGTCATCCTTGCTGAAGCGAGAGCCACAACAACAGGATCATTCCATAAAGAGTCACATGCATAAAATATATATAGAAACTCACACGCGCATACACAAACACAGAAACACTGTAATATGCCCAGACACATCAGCATAATTACAATTAAACTGGAGCTTTCAGACTTTGACGGTTTCATCAATTAGGTTGATTGCCTGGCACACACCTTACGCACCAGTTGTTTGCACACAGCCAACTGTCAAAACTTTCTCTGTATTATTCATAAGTTACTGAAGCTTCATTATCATCATAATTTCCTTACAATTAGCATTTTTCATTTTGCTCATTTGGCAGGTCCTTGTGAGGTGTATATGGCCACCATAGCAAAATAAATCCCAAAAGTCAGACAATCTGCACAATTTTAATACCTGGTGTACGGTGTGTTATCACTGGGCTACCATGCTGCAGCCATGTTTCTGCAAATAAATAACTCTGAAGGCAGACCCACAATATTACTATTGATTCATTTTTCGCACTCACACCTTTGTCCAAGGCGATTTATAATGCTAGGTGCTCTACATTAAACTCCCTATAATCATTTGCCCATTTATACACCAGAGCAATTAATCCAACACGAACTAGGGGCAATTCACCTGAAACTGGGCTGTGCTGTAACATAATTGACAGACTGTAATGTCATGTTACAAAAATATGGTTATATTTATCTCTGAGGTGCTTTTGTCACTAAAAGCCATAGCTATTCGAAAGGAAAGATGGATGTGCAGAAAGGCCCAGTGACTCAGTCCAAAGACACACTAAAATCAGTGCAGCCCTGTGCCCCTTATAGGCAAACAGCACAGCTTTAAACCCAAAATGAGACAATCATTGATGAAGGGAGAGTGATGATGAACTGGACAGTATGATAAAAACAGTTACATATCTGGATTTCCCTGTCAGGAGGAGTTTCTTCCTCCTCTCGATGAGGTTTGATGGAAGTTAGGTACTCATTATGTCCTGCACCTTGAATTGCTTATAAGAAATGGATGAACTCTACAGATGCAACAGAGGAAAGATTCACAAGGCCTATTTGTTGCTGCTATTTGGTGAAGGAAGGTTTGTTGGCTGGCTTTCACAAATGAAGCCAGGGTCTTCAGAAGATGAGAAGCCATACTGGAGACTAACAATGTCATGGTGGGAGGAGGTTGAATCACTGTGACCCGAGAGAATTCTTGACGAGAGGTTATGGTTGGTGATGCTCAGTATCTTTATGTCATTTATTATTATAAGTATTGCTGTTATAGCTGTTTAGCATATTATTTAAAATAGCAGAAATACTTTTGCTGCAGCAACTCATGCTAATAATGTTATTAATGAGTACACCAAAAGGCCTTCTTCTAAGATGTCAACCAGCAATGTTTATGCTGATGATAC
The DNA here is from genome assembly GCA_900497675.1 of Arapaima gigas. Classification (NCBI taxonomy): domain Eukaryota; kingdom Metazoa; phylum Chordata; class Actinopteri; order Osteoglossiformes; family Osteoglossidae; genus Arapaima; species Arapaima gigas. The sequence goes on from UFQX01000012.1 coordinate 967,563, forward strand.
TGTTAGTGCCCAAACTTTTGTTTCTCTGTTTATTTGACAGGATTCTGTCCTGATTTGAAAAATGCTATTTTTGAAAATATCATTAGGGATCTTTTCAGAAGGAGAAAGATCTGGTGATCACCTCAAAGCAGTAGTAAAAGGTCAAGCAGAATAAGGACAGAAAAGATGGTGGAATTAAGTACATTGGTCAATGGAAAGAAGCAAGTTTGAGCAGATAAAATGGTTTTTTTGGAAGGGAAACTTGATTAAACAGTGAATACTCTGTTGTTTTGGAAAGAGTGAGAAGTGAGAAGGTCTGGTGGGTCGTAATAATGAAAATTAGTCAGAAGAAGGAAGGTTTTGTTCAGGAGGGGCTGGAAATAAGCTCATTAGAATGTCCTACACTCCAGCAAGAGCACTGCTATCTTCTACCATTTGCTGCTTGGTTTTCTTACTCATGACAGACCCAAAATTAAAAATCCTCTGGTTCTAAGTTATGGCTTCAGAGTGCTGCAAGGAGTTCCCTCTATCCCTCAGAACTGCTGAATCCTTCCTCACTGTCATTACCTTCCTGAGCTTTTGGCACTTTCTTGAGTTATTCTTTCACCATTTTTTACTTTCATTTATGAATTTCTCTGTTCATATTTCTATAGGAAACTGTTTAAATATTTCTGCCAGGAAAATGGTGGTATAAAACAAACACACTTTAATAACCATGTGTTTGTGTCTAAGCCCTCTGTCTGTTGTTGGATGCAATTTTGTTTTCTCTGTGCTGTATATCACTTGGGAGAAATCATCCAAAAAATTCGTGAATGTAAATGTAAAGACATGCTGAAGTTAATGTGTTTGTGGAGGAGTAGGATGGGTAAGAATGAATGTGACAGTGGCCTGGAAAAGACAAAGGATATGATAAGTGAACAGATGCTGTGAGGGGAAAAAAGATTATCAGATGAAGTTTAATTACCATTACCTAAGGATTATATAACCTTCTATTTTCACCATGCAAACTATATGGTCTTCTTCTGTGTGTTTACAGGAAAACACATAATTATGTTCGTGTGTATGGGTGTGTGTGAGCCCTCTTTCCAGTGGCTGCTGGGAAGGTATTCCTGCCCACCAGCCAACAGTCTACCCACTGGCATCTGATTCTGTGTGTTTGGCACACTGGACAAGAACATCCAGCACTGATAAGCCTGTTACGCCTAATTAACAACCTTCCCCCACCCCTGGAATCAGTTCGAATTTTAGACAGACGCACAGAGGTCACGTGGCAGCACTAGTGGGAGGCAATGAGCTGACATGCTGTCAGTCAGCCTGGCTAACATGCAGGCGATCCTCCTGGACTCTGTGGGCAAGCTCCACACCCACCACCCCCACGCCCAGGAGGCAAATATACCATAGAAAACCATGGAAACAGATCCTAGCTGCAGACTGAGTGATCCAGGATCCCACCTCTCCACAGCTGGACTGTTTTTAGCACACATCGCACCCACCACAGGCAGTTAGAGTAGCATGCGGCAGGGGTACACAGTGGCTCCTTGCTCTCTTCCTCTGTGGAGTACAAATAATCTAGAGGTGGTTTCCTTACATGCTGCATCAATTACTAAACTCAAAACAAAACTTCTTGTGTGATCCTTAGAAGGAAGAAAATGTTCAGTCATGGCAGAAATCACGCGCTGTAGAGATCTTTCACCTGCCCTGAATGTGTTAACAGTGTCTAGGGATGGAGAGAAAGAGAGCTTTTCCTACTTTAGATAATAAAAGCAGCACCATTTGCAAAAACAGGGAATACAAAGCAAAAATCTGTGACCCTCTTGTACTTGTCAGTGGTTATTTTGTTAGTATTCTTAGCATTAAAATGGATTTTGAAGAATAAAATTTAAGGGAAGTGAAAGGAAGTTTCTATTTCTCCAACAAACAATTTATTCATTTATGTGACCCTTGTCCAAATCTACTTATAATTTTAAATTGATATATTAAACTTGATTTTTTCATTTGTGTAGCTGGGAAATTTTGACTATATTAATTGAGAGTGAACATCATGCTCAAGGGTAGGTGATGGGATTTGAAACCAGGCCTTTTGAGTGGAAGGTGACAGCTTAAACAACTACACAACCTGTTGGCTTATCTATGCACTAGGAAGTTCCTTCAACTGAATATCATTTAAAAAAACATTTTGTAGAAATAACCCATATTAAAAAGTATATAGAACATAGGAAGGCAAAAAAAATCAAATGTGGTAAAGTTTATGTTTTATGAATAATGAAATTGTTTATTTTGGCATGTATATGGAGTGGTCTTTCAGTGAACTCAAATGGAGTTGAGTGTAAAAATGTATTGTTGATGTAATTCTGAGACAGCTGCTGTGTTACACAGTCTCTGTGTCACTTTCATCTCTCCTGGAACCATACTAGCCTTACTGGGACTAAAACAGAGGTTTATGTCAACCCATTGCTCTTTGCTTCTATCACATACAGAAATAAGCTCATATAGAAGTCTTGGACAACTGGGATAGGAGCTGTGTTAGCCCCTCATGTTGCCCAGTAACCCATAAAGTTCAGATTTGCTGGGCTAGATGTTGGACATTATACTCTAAAACAGGGGGGTTCATGGTTAGATTAAGGAGCTAAGGAGTGGTATGATGGGAGATCTACTGGATGTTCAGTAGGAACGTCACTGTGTAGCCAGTAGCCTGTCAGATTTGACAAAGATCACAATATGACTGAGGCTGTTTTGGAAATATTGGAAGGACTGTAGCAGCTTGAATTGTTTATTGTTTACCTCTTTGGTATAAAAGGAAGTAGAACAGTAGGGAGGATAATTGAGGAAAATTTCATTGTTGGTATTTTCCCACAGGTTAATCAAATTCAGCAGAAGCTGAGAATATCTCTGTGAGTGTATAAAGACATGTATGAATATAGGTATTGCATATTCTTCTGAATTAAAGGAAGAATTGTTGTTAAGTACTGTCCAGTTAATGTCAACTAGTCAACTCTTGTTGTCACAAAATTCCTATGGAAAGTTATGCCCTGTACTTGTATCCTTAAAATGACTATGTTAAAATGGGTGTGTCTATTATCACTGTGACTGAATCCATCCATTTGATTGCTGGTCATCCTTTTTTTATTTTTCTTCCAACTTTTCAAATCATTACTGTCTTTTCAAGAGAATTGTTGTGACCAAAGTATAACTTCCGTTTCCTCATTTGTGCTTCTCGAGAATTCTCACCTGATTTGATCCAAAATCATTTTGTTTGTTTTCCTGCCAGTCGATGGTGTCCTTAACAGGATATTAAATGTCACTATAATTTTCTTGGAAAGAAATATATGTGCCTGATCCTGTCTCCATTTTCCAGCTTGTGTGGCATCTAGGACTGTTTCATCTTTAACCAACACTAAGGAACTACAGGGGATGGGGACCAGGAATAGAAACAGTGACACAGGACTCTTTTGCGAGTTCAACACACCTCTGATGAGGACATGGCCTGTCTCACAACCTCACAGCAATTTGATCCACACTGAAGCTGTGAGCTCTGTCTAAACTTTGTGAAACCAGAGCCCCGGCTATCCTAGGCCACCACAAAAAGGTCTTTTATTAGCATGATACCTTTCAGCCATTATTCTGTCTCTTGTCTTCATAGTAAGTAAAGGTCTAAAAATGCTTTGAAGATAAGAGCAGTAACAGGAATAATAATAACAGAACTATAATTCATTTGCAGGCAACTAACAAACACATAGCATACATACCTGTAACTCTAAAACAGACAGAAGAAGAAAAATCATTAGAATTGCAAAGAATAGAAGACTTCAGTAGAAGCATTTCTTCATGCAGATGCTTAAGACAGACTGTATACTTTGTGTGTCTGAATCCACCATGTTGCTGGTTCATATCCCTCAAGTAGCTGTTTATGGAAGTGAAATTCAAATGCCAAATATATCAATTATAGTAGAATAGTAGAACTTTGTATCAGTTGCAGAGACTGTAGCAGAGGCTGGAATACCAGACAGGTGGGTATTGGAGTTTTCCAGGTGAGATGTCACCACATACTAGACAAGGAGTTATCTAGAATTACATTCAGAGTATATGGGTGGTGAAGTAGAGATATCTGGATCAAGATAGTGGCTGCAGCAGGCTGGGAGATGCAGAGACTTGAGTGAGTTGTTACTTCCAGGCTTTTGACCAACAAAGTGGATGAGTGAGTTGTCAAGTTTGATGCAGTGCTCACAGATGGATGAACTACCAGAGGGATGGAGGAGTTCAGTTTTAGAACAGCTGAGTTGTAGACAATTAATAGTCACGCAGGTGAAGATATGTGAGAGTTACAAATGAGGAACAGCACCATCCACTGCCTTCAGAACAGCTTTAGTCCTCCGTGGAATGCTCTGATTCAAATTCCTAACCAGATGTAGTAAGATTCTGCACTGTTTAATCAAGAAAAAATACCTATGATTCTTTGAAAAGTTTGGAGCTGGTACATGAGAACAAATCTTAAAGAAATATCTTCCAGGAGGAAAGCCGCCAGTTTATTGAAGAATGAATGAGATACCACTCAGAAAAGCATTTGACTTCACGAGCATTTTGAGACGTTTCATCAAAAATATGGGAAAATGGTGGGGAAACTGTTCGTTTCCTAGGACATTCCTGGTTAGCTGGCTAAAATGGCTTTGTATACCTTAGTCATTATTTGACCATGCAGAGCAACCACTGAATCCAGCGACACCCTCATGATGTCTGTTCATATCATACAAGATACACAACGGTGTTTAACAGATGCTGGCAAACATCATGGATAGGAGGTATATTTCACTTGTCTCCAAATATAAACCTTTGTGTACTCAAAAAAAAAGATTAAGTATGACGCATCACACTGTAAGACAATTTTCCACCACTGAAGGGTTCACATCTTGTGGTCAATACTTCAGGTTAGGCATTTTTATACAATGGCCTTGGAAACAACCAATTCCTGAACAGAACCCTATAAAAGCCAGCGTTATAAAGCTCACTGCCCACGGTTTTTGCAGAAACTAGGTTACAGTGGACTTGGTTCAATTTTATGATAAATTTGAAGGTTGTTACATTGTTTAGCAGCTGTCCTACTCTGAAAAAATGGTGATGCTTGGAAAAGTTAACAGAAATGAAAGGAACACAATGACTAGCAGCCAGAGGAATTGTCTCAATCTCAGTGAAAATGGACCCCTTTCCACATTGGAGACACATTCTGGAAGCACTCTGTGTGGTGAATAAGTTGCCATCAATAGTACCTGCAATTTGTTAAGGACTGTTTGGTCTCTTGCAGATGGCTGCCTCATGTTAGGGTACGAACTTGCATATGCTGTTCATCAGACCTCTTTTATAGATGACGCATATTATTAATTGGTGTTTAACTTCATATGACTCATCCATGCAGCTGCCTTTGAAATCCTGAGTTCATCTGGTGTTTACAATATTGTATCTCCATTGTAGAGTATTTCACTATACATTTTTGCCAGACCAGGAAACTGCAGCAGTAGAACTAAAAGAGGGGTCATATATATTTTATTTGGGCAGCGAGGTCTGTGAACAGTTACAGTATTATGTTGCACCTGACTATGAAGACCAGGCCAGGTCTCAATGGACCTAATGTAATCACAGTCCATGTGGGAGGGTGAGTGAGGATCCAGGGGAGTCCTATAATAGCATTACTGCACAGGTCTTGTAAGGAGCAACCACCAGCGAGAAACATGTTTTTTGAAGTTACATTTGAAAAGGTAATTGAATCACACCTCCAATCCCATGCCACAGGAAGTGCTGCAGTTTACCTCCTGAATTCATAACAGGGTTTCATCGCTCAATCATAAGCACCTACACAAATTCTTTTGCAAATTAAAAAAGACCTTTTAGAGCCTGCCTCATTGCCATGCAGTGCTTCCTGTTCCATGCGTACTGTCTACACAGGGGGAAGTTGTTGAGTGTGAATGACACAGGATTGGGAGGGTTGTCAAAAACAGCTGACACAGCAGAAACATGAATGCAGATGGTTTCTCAAGTTCTGGTTAGCTGTATAGGTCTCACCAAGGGAAATTTTCACAATATGCTAGCCTCAGCTTTATTGTATATATACCCCATTCCTTATCCATATTAGTAGAAAGCTGTGATATGAGATTTAACAATTAAACCAGATTATTTTTGTAAGCCTGTGATTTTGAGCAAACAGTGGATGACCAGAACTCAGAGGTCATTCAAAAGTTGCTTTTAACCTAAACTGCCAGCCCAAGGTTGCAGATGCCAACGAATCTTACCTACCTGTCCTTTTGTCACCTCCTATTTGAGCTGGTGTAAACCCAGTACACAACTAAAAACAGCAGAAGCAGGCATTGCAGTGACTTCCATGAGGAAGTTGAGAAGACGTGAGCCTTTTGGACCTTTTCCGGCATATGTAAATGTCAGTAAACCACTCTGAGAAGGTAAACTGAGACCCCTTCTACTTTACGGTGATTTGATCCCCTCACTAAACTCCAGAGTCTTGAATTGAAGGAAGCACATCTCTTTCTTTCAAAGATCCTTGAGAATTTAACACATTCTGATGCTGTTGTAAACATGACTACTTTGGGCAGGTAGCAAATGTATGACATTAAAGAATAGGAAGTCATTTCCTAGGGTTTATTTTCTGTTCTAATTCGATACCATTTAATTTTTGTTTCCATCCAGGGATAAATAAACAACATAACCAGTCATGTTCTGCTGCCCTATATTAGTCCACAGTGCCCCTTTTGGCTGGGCTGCTGAATTACACTTGCAAATAAAAACACAGCCCTTTAATGGTTGAAATCAGCTCTTCTTTTAAGTAGCCTTGAGGACATTTACACAAGTTTTGTCAGTCTGATTCTTTATAATATGTCCATAACTTAGAAACAGAGAAGTGAATGTACCAGAGGATGAAGAGCTAGCGTGAAAGGGGGTCTCAGGGCCTCTGTGGGTAGCTTCTGTGTCCTCTGTTCTTCTCTGAATGTAATATGTTTTATTTCCAACATGTCTCCATGGGCAGCCTGTTAAAGAACAGGCTTTGGTCAAAGGCTGTGTCAGCATCGGCCACAGAGTCCTTCCCACCCAGGTCTGATGACATGAGCTGAATGAAACACAATGGGACCTACTGTTTTACTGAGGTGTAACTGATTTGCACTGAACTCCAGATACCAAATGTCCCCACATCTCTGATTTCTCAGAACAAGACCTGGGAAATACCTTGTTTAAAATTAAAACAACAAATATGTCTTTGGAATTACACAATTTACACAAAATAGTAAATCTTAATTTTTTTCTGTATGTTGTGTTAATAGACAAAATTGTATGCTATTATAACCAGGAATTATATTTAGTGTAATTATGTTAATGTGGCACCAAGCAATTTGTTGTCATGTTTACACCTCAGATGTTTTTCATATAGCACACATATTTAGTAAAATCTTACAAGCAGAAGTGTTTTGTAGTTAGTGATTTACACACTGGAATGACAGACTAATCAACTCTTTGTCCTTTTGGGGCCATCAGGAAGAGACTGATGATATCAAACATAAGGGAGGGTCTGCTGCATCTCCACCAGCATTCATATAATCGTAAAAAATATGCAGGGAGAGAACAATGAGTAGTTGCCAGAAACACTATCTTTCTTTGCAGTTGTTGCCATAACAACCCATGTGACATAACAAATTCCATGTGTAACCATAGGAACGTGTCTCTTTGTTGTACCGCACAGCCAAAACAGAGAGCAGGCTGTGCAAACACACACAAGCACACACAGCCAGACTGTGTCACAAACTACTGAGAAAGTGCACAGTGTTTCTTACACTATTACAACAACCATGTGCAGTGATCAGTTGCATCATTGCTCCAGATGGCTATGAGTGCTTTCTCATTTACAAGTGAAAGGAACAAATGAAAGAGAGAAGACTAAATTCCAGAGCTTTTTCAAACAAGCTGGAAGATGCTGGAGTTTCATAATTTTACTTTGCTTAAATTAAAGGTTAAAGGGAAAATCTTTTATACATGATACCTCCAGCAGCTCTTTCAGCCTCTTATATCACATCCTGTCCCAACCTGACCTGAGTCAAAAACCAGCTAAACTGACTCCTGCCCCACACCATCCCAACACCTACCCCAGATTAATGCCAGATCAGCCCCCACACAGTCCTGACAGAGGAAATACTGAGGGTGTTTTACTGTATGCCTGCTTGAGGTATGCAGTGTTTCAAGGATGATGTGAACCAAACACAGAAGCAAGACCTTTGTGGACAGAGTTGGGGGCCCTTTTGGAGAGATTCAGTTGTGTCATGAATGCCTGAGCAGGACTAGTTGGTTTATTATGGTCTATAGAGTGGTGAGATTTTGACTAAACCTAACTTTAAAGTGAGTGGTGTACTCTGGGGTGGGGGTCCACCCTGGGTGCTAGGTTCAAAGGGATTGCCAGAGCTGTAAAAATTATTGAGGAAATTAAAAAAGTTTATAAGGGCATTTATTCAGTGATTAAAACAGGTGAAAACAAATAAATTAATTACTCAGGTTCTTTACAGAAACCTGTCTGTGAGCACAAGTGCATTACAGTGCCTCACGTTGATCATCAAGATTGCTATTGAAAGAGATAAAATGCTTTCTCACATCAAATGAAAAATATGTTCTGATAATTCACAATTCAGGAAACCAGGGCTGCACCACAAACTTTTATGAACTTTTATTCATACCCTGCAAAGCTTTTTTTCTTTTGTATTAATCAAAAACAACATATAAAACTACAACATGTACAGCAAACTTCAATTCTAGCACAAATTCTTAGTTCTCTTGCTCCTAAACACGCAAATGCATGGTGGACACCAAATGCAATGTAAAGCATACAGAGGGTGGCAAGCAAATATTTCAAGTACACATATACAGTAACCACCCCAGTTATTAAAATTTAATTAACATAACTGCAATTTAACACAGTACTTAAAACACTTATTAAACATAACTGAACAGCACAAAAAGCATGCAACAAGTGAGGATAAGTGCATTTTGAGGTAAGAGATCTAAAGATTTGTGCCAGAATTAATACATACAATATATAATGAAAAAAAATATAAGCAAATTCACTGACTGATTGTTTTTTGCCCAGGATTAACATCCATTAGATTAGGTTTGGTGACATATGGTTGTTACTATTAATAATTTTGCCAGTGTATTGCAGGGCGAGGTCCCAAATTCCTTAGGTACAGCCCAGCCTAAAGTGTTCAGTCATGCTGCATGAGTCGCTGATTCAAGTTGTGGAATGTGTTTCAGGAAAAACTGAACTGGCACACAAACGGCACACTGCTTGACCTTGTGGGACACTGAACACATACAGGTGTTTAAAGTATATTAAGGGGTCTTTTTCGGCTTCATCTACCAAAAGTACATATTTAAACACAACACGTCGAAATATAAAAATACATTAGTAGACATGTGCAGCAATTGTATCTGAAGGTATTAAGAATATATTTTCTGCTCTCTGAAAAAAATCCTTCACACAGTGACATAAGTTACAAATGCCATGATATGAGTAAAGAAACCTCCTGGATGCTCTTTGTGATGGGTGAAAAGTAACTGAAAAATAATTCCCACACTGACTACTCTGTCAGTAAACTGCTTTGCTTGAGTGCTGTGTTGAGGTTTGGACCATATTCTGTATTCTGTACATGCTCTGCAACCTCCAGACCTCAGATTAATGTAATCAGATTAATACATGTGTACCGGCACTCTTGGCACTCCTCTCTCTGTATGACGCCTTTGCCCCTTTGGATCAATTGCTCACCTTGCAGGATTTGCTCTGGCTTCATCTGTGTGTCTCTGTTTCCTTGTGAGCACAGTTTGTCTACTAATGTTTCGCACATGTTCAAGAGGAAATCTTGCAGACCTGCATACATGTGTTGCTGCTAGTTTTGCTTCAAAATCTATATTCTAATCCTAACCAGGCTTTGCTATAAAATTACACATTCAGACTCATCTGATGAAAAAGCCAAGACCGTCAAGACTCATCTGAAAGTAAAATGCAGTCTAAAGTTGCAGTTTTTTTTAGCTAGCTGCTTTGGTGGCTGTTTGCATTTTTCTTGCTACTGGGAATTCAGGAGGAGGGATGGAATCCTAATTATATGTATTTAGCGGTAAGTCCACCTTGTCATGCCTGCTGAGCAAACTATAAAAACACCCAGGTACTACACAGAAAACAGTAGGTGGGCATGCTGTCATTTCATTACCAACCCAGGCAAGAGCACAGTAATTGGGCATTTGTTAGCTTCACATACCTGGCGCTGTGTGGGATAATACCATGATCAGCCTGGAGCACTGACCTTTCCAGCAACCATATCCAACCAAACATGCGGAATGCAGACAATGTCACCAGACAATGTCAGCAGTGATACAGCCCAGAATAGCTCTAGCTGTATAAAATGGCATTGGAGCACAAATGTTCCTCTCTCCTCTGAGGAGTAACACATTTAGAACATTGGTGCTTCAGACACTCTCCATGCTGCTGGAAAGGAACTCATTCCCATTTGCTTCCTTGCTAAGGCTGTTCTGTTTTAGCGGGACAGAAGCACTGGATACCCACTGTGCTGCTGTGAAAGGTGTGTGTTCCTGTGGTCCATTGTGGCACAACTTGGACAAGCAGCTTCTGACAAGCTAGTAGAACCACTGACCAGTAGCCATGAAGGCATGCAGTTTATGGCATGTAGCATGTTTGCAAACATTTTATTGTGAGTGCGGCTTCAACAAATGAGACCATTTTAAAGTTTTCTTTGGTTTCCAGGTGTCAATAACAAAAAAAGAAAATCATTTCTGTAACTCTAAAGGCTTTTAAGATTAAGTCTTAAAAATAGTAAATACAGTTTTGTCAAAGGTGGATGAGAATGTGTCAATGGGATGGATATAGCTCACAGTTTTTAGTTGGGGGAGCTTTGGCTTAGCGGATTACACAGGCTGTGTGGTAGATGAGGAAACTAACAGGCCACTGAAAGGTACCAGATGCACAAGTTCAAAGGAAAAGTCTTCTGTAGTACCAGAAAAAAAGGGTGAAGACTGTAAGCTGTCTAAGTTGCTATGTTTAAAACCACCTGCTAAGTAAACAAGCAGCAAAGTATATGAATGCTTCTTCAAGTGACTGGGATGCTGAGTCAAAGGACAGGAGATTTTTTTACAGTGTGATGCTTAGGCTTCCTGGTCATACAGGTGTGTGTATTAGAGGGCCTTTTGATTATGTCATTTGGTACTGAAGTATTTAATAAAAATGAGCACACTGTACTATTTAAAAAGAATTCTTTGATAAAGAATACAGTGCTGAATTATTTAATAATGGTATGAATAATATACTATATTGTAGCCAGACCTAAAATAGCTCAAAAACATCAAGAAAAGAAGTTACTGTATGGTGGACTACACACTTAGAAATAATTACTTTGTCACTACTATGTTTCAACTTACATTTGATTCGAATTACAAATGGGTCTTAGGTCCCTAATTCAGTCATAAGTTGACAGTCTGCATACAGTTCTTCATGCTCCAAGTGCATCAACATAACCTCTAGCCTGCCGTACCTGTTGCCCCTCACTGGAATAGTATCTTGAATGATAGCAAATCCCAGGTTGTATTTGGGATACAACACATGTGAGTAACCAGAGATGAAATCCCTAAAAGCACCCTGTAGCATATCTGCCAGCAAGGAAACAGACTAAAAATCTTTTCTACAGACCTGGCTTCATGAAAGGATCTAGAAACATGGATGCAAACGCATACAAGCACTGTGATTCATGCTGCCTAAGAGAACCAGCAAATGAATCATGATAACCTGAATATTTATCACAGAGCACAGTTTTTAAAAACTTTTCCTTGAAAAAATATTTCTTTGGAAAGACACAAGTTATTATTATATTTAATTGCCCTTTTAAAATATACTGAATGTTAAGAATTCTTCAGATATAAGAAATTTGGAATCCACCTGAAGTCACTGATTCATCAAAGACTGAAGTTCAGTTTTATTTTTTAATTGCATTTATCCAGAAGCAGTGAATTTGCATAATTGTTATTAGTAGCAAAATAACTTTGTTCCTTGGTAATCCTTAGATTGGAGGAGAGTGTTCAGGATGCCAGAGTTGCTGGGGTGACTACAGTTAGCCTGACTCACAAGTTCCTGAGCAAAGTCACATTTATGTTAATAAAACCCTATTAGTCCTAGTGGACCTTCACAGGCAGTAGGAGAGCCTCCAGTATGGCATGATTCAGCAGGAACCAATCACCACCTCACAGAGGTTGTCTGCACTGCAAACTGAAGAGCAAAGATGGAAGGAAAAAATTAGAGCAACTTTCAAGTCATATAGAAGACCAAACAACAGGGAAAGGATGGTAGTGGTCAAAGGAATTGATTTTTTTTAAAGAGGTAATAACTGTAAAACATCTACTTAGTTTGTCTTTAATTTCTTGGTATATTTGTACATTCAAAAAACTATGTTTTTTTTTCCTGATTTTAATCTAGCTCAAAGGGTAAAGCAGCAGGAACACACCAATAAAGCATCAAGGCAAACATTTTATAGGTTCCTGTTTCTGTGGACTCAGGTCTTCAGGCTGCTTGAATGCTCCCACCCACTGCAAGGTGCTGCAGGTTATGGTCCTGGGTTGGATCTCTGGTCAGATAAATCCTGTACAATAGCTGTTGCCTGTTTTGGGAACAGGAACCCCATCCTGCAAGCTCCACCCCCAGCAGATCTTCATGTAATTAATGCACAATAGTGTGATGCTATAGTTCTTTCGGGAACTTCTGGGACAGTGTGCCATCTGTACACAGAGGGTCAAGCGTCCATGGAGCTGCCAATGGTACCATTGTGGCTGTCCTATAAAGCGTAAAACTGGCCCAGGGAGTGTACCATCATTACCACAAAACACTAGCCAAACAACTCAAGAACACTGGGCTCCAGAAGTGGACGCTAAACAAAAAATCAGGGCAGCTTCTCCCCACATTGGCTGCCAGTTTGTCACATGATCACTGCTTTAACAGTCAACCCTTGTGCCATGTAAAAAGCAGGTCCTCCTCATTTTCCCTTCCATGCCATACCATGCTATGCCAATAAATCTCTAGTGCTGAGAAGGACCACAGTGTACAGGTAGCCTTGTTCCATTCCAAAACTGTGTACTTTTTTTGATTTTAAAGATTGTTTTGTTGGTTTTCTTGCCAGAAGCCATATTATTTGAGGTTTAACTTGCAGTTAAGTAACTTGCACTGGTGCTTTGCATCATTATTTCTACATTCATCCTGTTCCAATACACCTCTCTGCATGGCACAATTCAACACTGCAATGCCTGCGTTCATGTTTTTATTGTTTCTTTCAATACTTTTATTACTGCCAACTGTTCTGCCCATCTCCATTCCAGTGAGCTGCTGTCAACCCAGTTTCTCTCTGGACATCAATAAAGTATATTTCATCTTATTTGATCCTCTCGGTGTGGTCTGTAAAATTTTTGTAGGCTTTCTTGATATCTTCATGGGTAATTCTCAGAGAGCCAAAAATGGACCAAAAAGTAATGCTGACTTTGATGTTCAAAGAACGAGAAATACAACACTGATTTCTGTAAATCAGCATTTGTAAAAACAGCATTTGTAAAATCCTAACAATTTGAAAGGAAACACCCTCTCTGTAATAGCCCTGTGTCACTATTATGAAAAGGTAATTAACATTACCTTTTTGTATTTATATGACTTATGCTGCAGCCAGATTGTTTTTCAAGTGCTGTAGAATCAATGTTAACTCTTGTTGACATTGAGCTCCTATGGAAAATTCTGTCCTTACTTTGTGTGCTTAAAAAAAAAGTTGTGTCTACTGTGTCCATCAAGTGTGTAGTCACTGTGATGAATCCAACCATTTGGATGCTGGATGTCTTCATTTTCTTCATCTTCCTGCAACTTTAAGAAGTATCAGCATCTTTCCAAAATATACTGACCTTCTCATGAATTGTCCAAAGTATGATAACCTCGGTCTAAACGTTTGTAAACTGTCTATGGTGTCTTTAAAATGCTGCTGTAACACCACAGTTCAAAGGTGTCCGTCATTTTCCTGTCCAGCTTTTTCCATGTTCAGGTTTGACATCAGTCTAATTTTATAAACAATATTAACAAATCTATTCTTTTTTCTTGTGGAGGCATCTGCACATTTATGTAAACCTGTTCCAGAGCTTTCACTGTAATTCTGCTGAGTGTTTGTATTAGCATGTCTCTTGACTGCTATATCCTTTGTTATTGATCATTGGTTCCCAACAGGCTAAAGTAGTGCATGACTTCTGTCTCTGCCACCAATACTAAAGTTTGCCGCTTTGCCAGTTGCTATGATTTTACTTACCTTCAAATATAATAAAGTTACACATATTAAATTTGTAATTTTGTTCATTTATAATTTTGATGACTCATATTTTATGTAATTCGCCACATATAATGTCTAATGTTCCAAATGTATTTGTATGATATTCATAGCATAGTTTATACCAGGCAATTGACAAGTTTCTGTCATTGATTCTTTCCTTCTGGACCGGATCAATAGAGCCTGACAACAGGTGCAAGGTGCTCTTGTGGCATTTCACTTGGCCAGATGTCTTTCCCTCCCCGTTATTCTTTGTGCTCTTTAGAAACTCAAGAAACTCTTGACATATTTACCATAAGGCAAGAACCATAAACAACGAAGCAACAGCTGGCATTTCTGGGTGTTTGCGGAGCTTATATTGAACTATGACCACTGGAGAGACAGAGTGGAAAAGAGTGAGAAAGTGACAGCACTGAACAAAACTGTTTGGTGTCTAATAATCATATACTGTGTTGTGAATCAGTGGACAGTGTAGGAAAGGTAGACTCCAGTCCCAGTTGCAATATGTTTAGTACTTCATAGTAAACTCTGTCACACCTGTTACTGGTCTAATGCCATGCCATGTGTGCATTTGTCCTCCATAGGGGGGGTATAAACATGTAATGTGTAATGCTTCACTTTACAGCTTCAGAGTAAATGAACAGAAACAAGCAGAAAAAAAAATAGAAGTGTCTGAGAAGTATGTGTGCACATGTATTAGGGTTTACTGTGCTGTTACACAGCAGATGTAGAGAACACAATGAAAAACATTATTTGCAAACTGAAAAAATTATAATATCAATAAGTGTAACAAATGTAGACAACACTGTCTAGGGGGCTACTCTACATGAGAATATGTCATCACTCTAGAGCATTTGCTTACATTGCTAAATTGTTTAGTTATTAACTAATATATTTATAAAACTTTATACATTTTGTCAAAAACTGAAAAATATGATGCTTGCCAGTGCAATACTTTTAAAGCTGTCTGCAACTGGAAAGACTATGACTGTGTGCTACATATATGTCTATGTTTTATACTCTCTCTCTCTCTCTCTCTCTCTCTCTATATATATATATATATATGTGTGTGTGTGTGTGTGTGTATTTATACAGTACTGTGCAAAAGTTTTAGGCAGGTGTGGAAAAATGTTGCAAAGTAAGAATGCTTTCAAAAATAGAAGTGTTAATAGTTTATTTTTATCAATTAGCAAAATACAAAATGAATAAACAGAAAAGAAATCTAAATCACATCAATACTGGGTGTGACCACCCTTTGCCTTCGGAGAAGTCTGGCCAGAAGTGGCCTTCATGGAAGAATTGAGGCCAAAAAGCCATACCTTCGATGTGGAAACAATGCCAAGCGACTCAACTATACACGAAAACATAGGAACTGGGGTGCAGAAAAATGGCAGCAGGTGCTCTGGACTGATGGGTCAAAATGTGAAATATCTGGCTGTAACAGAAGGCAGTTTGTTCGCGGAAGAGCTGGAGAGCAGTGCAAGAATGAGTGTCTGCAAGCAACAGTGAAGCATGGTGGAGGTTCCTTGCAAGTTTGGGGCTGCATTTCAATAAATGGGGTTGGGGATTTGGTCAGGATTAATGGTGTCCTCAATGCTGAGAAATACAGGCAGATTCTTATCCATCATGCAATACCATCAGGGAGGCTCCAAATGTATTCTGCAGCAGGACAACAACCCCAAACATACAGCCAATGTCATTAAGAACTATTTTTAGTGTAAAGAAGAACAAGGAGTCCTGGAAGTGATGATATGGCCCCCACAGAGCCCTGATCTCAACATCATTGAGTCTGTCTGGGATTACATGAAGAGACAGAAGGACTTGAGCAAGCCTACATCCACAGAGGATCTGTGGTTAGTTCTCCAAGATTTTTGGAACAACCTCCCTGCCAAGTTCCTTTAAAAACTGTGTGCAAGTGTACCTAGAAGAATTGATGCTGTTTTGAAGACAAAGAGTGGTCACACCAAATATTGATTTGATTTAGATTTCTCTTCTGTTCATTCACTTTGTACTTTGTTAATTGATAAACTATTAACACTTTTATTTTTGAAAGCATTCTTACTTTGCAGCATTTTCCACGCCTGCCTAAAACTTTTGCACAGTACTGTGTGTGTGTGTGTGTGTGTGTGTGTGTGTGTGTACATAAAAATGATTTTGTCATTCAGAGCCTAGATGACTCAACCAACTGATTTGTGGCACTGTAAGGTTCTCGCAGTGGGGCCTATTGTTGGGCATACACCTACACACTGAAACAAAGCTTCAGGCTGCTTTTTAAGGAGCTCTCATACAATCTGTGGCCTTCACAGAGCACCTTGTTGATTCACGGCAGTAATAGGAATCCATTCATTGTCAGGGGGATGAGTTGGCTGGGAAAGAACCTGGGTCAAGGAAGCTCTGCTCCATCACAGTAATGCTCTACAGTATAACAGAAAACCGTAGTGCTTCTGTCTCTCCTGTCATTTTCTGTTGAAATCTAACCAAGGGGTCTGTTGCTCTGGTTAAGGGTTAAAAGCACAGCATGAGGAAAAATGTGATGTGAGCTAACTTCCTTTTCCATCTGATTGCAGGCTGCAGAGGTAGAAAGGCAGCTGTCGTCTCAGGTCCATTCGCTGCGTGATGACTTCCGGGAGAAAAGTGTCTCTACCAGTCAGCACATGTCACGTCTGGAAAGCCTGCAGGCAGAGGTAGGGCATTATGGAATTTCTGCTTGAGTGTTTCTCCATTGCAGTTCTAGTCAGTACATTAATGTAAATATAACATTTCAGATTCATGAAATTTGTTTTTATGCATTCCTTTAATGCCTATTAATGTGTCACTGTATTTCTAAAAACTCTTCTTAATAGTTGTAGTTAAATATGATCAACAATACGCAGGCTTAGGGTCTTTGCCACAGAACTTCAGAGGAATTAAGGTATGAATAGGACAAGAACAAAAAATGGAAATACACTTTTATTGAAAGCTTGACTTTCCTCTACTTGCCTTTAAAAGCAAGGTCAATGCTAATGATTTCTTAACGGCACTGACTGATCAATTGATCATCTTCTCCCCTTTGTGGCATTCCTCTCATGCCAAGTGGGTTGTCTCTCAATGTGTGTGACTTCCGCAGCGCACATGTGATTATCCAGCAGTTTGTTACCAACATGTCGACATTTCCAGCCAACACATCCCCAACCCAACAAAGCCTGAGACATTGTTTCCCACCTCCTGCAGCTAGGAAGCAATACAACATCTGATTGACCTTGTCAAGGAGAAATGGTGCCACATCCCTCCTGCAGAATTCCAGACAATGGCCGGAAGTACAGTGGCACATGCAGGCCCAAATGATCACATATTTTGGTCCAAAGAATAAACATATGCAGACATATTTTTGTCCCCTAACTTCATATATTCACACTGATATTTCTACGTCTATGTGTATTGGGTACTACCTCTGGTTAAACCTTTTCTTGTTCTCACCTAAATTGCTTCCATTCCTCTGTCTTGTTCCCTATTTCACTTTGATTTTAAACTTATTCACATTTGGAGCAGCAAGGACTAGAAGTAAGTAGATGCATATTCCTCATCTGCATGCCTGTAAATCATAAATCAGAAACATGTATGGACCTCAGGTTTGGACAACACAGATGTCGGTATTGACAAAGTGAGATATGAGAGCATTCAGCCAGGCAGTGACAGTGCTTTGGAAACCTGTGGAAGCACACTGTGGTGTGTGAAAATGGCTGTAATAGCCAGCATGGAATGGGCATGAAGTGTGCTCATGGAATATTGGCAATCCCACTGTGCAAACCTGAGGAGAACACCTGTTTTTCTGTGGTCTTCATCTTTATGGTGCTCTCAGTTTTTGCTTGCTTGTTTGCACTCCACTGGACAACATTTTGTTTGTTCTCTCACCCCCCTGGGCAAAATTTACCTGGCAGATTGTTGTTGACTGTTTAATTTCTATTCACATACAGTGCCTTTCATCAGCAGTTCCATTCAAGGCAAAGTTGGTTTGGCTTTATAATGCAATGTAGAACATGGTCTGCCTGGGCTTGCAGACCAGTATTTTATGCAGTTATTGACAGTCCCTGCATGAAACCCATTTCAGAGCAGAAAGACCCCACATCCTGCCTAGGAGTCCAATCATTCTCTCCTATTGGAAAGACCCTGCCTGCTGGACCAGTCACCTAGAAAGACCTTACCAACGGTCTAGGGCACTAATCAATGTTTTTAAAAAACACAACAACCTCTTGCCTGGGTCAGCTAATCAGTCCTGTAGAACCCCCCCCCCCCCTCCCCCACTGTCAAAGAGATTAATATATTTCCAAAGAAGACCCCGTATACTGTCTAGGGGGCTAATCAATTTCCTCTCTTAGTATGACCGTGCTCACTGCATAATGGTCTAATAGATTTCCTAGAAATACTCTACTGCACAGGGTAACCTAAGAGAATAATCAGTATCGTATAAATGTCCCACCCCCTATCTAAAGACTAATCAATTTCCTAGAAAGAGTCCACCTCTTGCCTACTCGGACAATCACCCTCTCTTTCAACTCTTATAGGAACCTCGATATTTATTATGGCCACATTTTCTTAGAAATGTAACTCCTAATCAGGGAACATTCTCCAAGAAGCCATAATTCCATATGTTGTTGATGAAATCATAGAAATCCAGCAACTGTTAAGATTTGAGTGTGACCTGACTGGTGGCTTCTACAGCAAGTGGGAACTTGATGCAAAAACCTTGTTGAAATTTCAGTGAGAGAGCAGTGTCGGAGAAATAACAGTTTTCAGTAACATCACACCTCACGATCACATGCATGAGGAACATTTCCATTACCTATTAATCCATTTTTCCCTGTTTTTTGTCCATAAATGCAAGAAATTGGACAATGTTATTTTTTTCATTACATTGCAACACTCCATAATTTGCACCATTGTAGAGCTTGGGTCACCTGTTCTGTATGAGTTCTTGAAAGTGATAAGGGAAAAAAGTTTTAAAAAAAGCTGTTAATCCTACAATTACTTTCCTTGTGCTTAAGAGTGATGACAAAAGTTATGTTATTAACCAAAACAGAAAAAAAAGTTGGGCAGGTGGTGTATTGGTCAGAGCCATTACTTTGCAGTCCTAAAGTGCTGGATTTAAATTCCCATTTTTGCTGTAGTACAGTTGAATAAGGTATGTACTTACCCTGAATTAATACATAAGAAAACCTTTCCATATACATGGATGAAACTGTGAGACTGACTATCAAACACACTAACTGACTTTCAACCGAGGCATCAACAGAATAAACAATAATACAAAGTGGACAAAAAGCCAATATTCAAATGCAACTAGACCCTAGTGTAGAAAGTTGTAGAAAGATGGAAAGTCATGAGCATGACTGCATGACCAGGGAACTACACTGCTATAAACCAGGAGATCCTTGCAATGAAGCCTCATCTCCCCCCTCCTTTGTGCAAAGCTCCTTCTCATCATACCAGCCTCTGTGCTGCTGACTATATTTAGTGTGAGAGGTACAAAGCGTGGGTTCTCCCAAGACTGCATGAGATATACTTAGCTATATATAACCTAAAAATACTTTTATAGACATTGTTTATATATAAACATGTTTTCTGTCTGCTGGTGTCCTGAAAAACATGCCACTGCACCTGTCTTCATTTTACTGAAATACTAGGTGGACAAGTCTCGGAAAGATCAAACACTTTTTTGTGAAGTGAGGATAGTCCTCAATGCGATCCTGTATCCTGTTGCAGAGTTGCATACATAACTGCTCCTGCAACTGCATCTAAAGTAGGTTAGCAGATGTAGGTCACAGCAAACAGGAGGAAGATAAACATGGTCGTTCCCCAAATGGAGCCCACTGTTTGCCTCAAGAAGCGGGAGATGTGGCAAGTTCGTGTCACACCACTACCCTTTCCTTGGATGGGGTGCAGCAGAACATCACGATTAGAGGTTCAACATAAGTGCTCCCCTGCGGGTAGGTGACGAAAGTCCAGCGCTGCCCTGTAGGGGGTCAGCCAAGTCAATCTGTTACAAAATCTACATTTGAAGAAATCACAGAGAGACTTTCTGAGACTGCAGAAAGCTTTAATGTTGGTGGATTTATAACTGGGGACAGGAGGTGCTGTGGTGGATGGAGCCCTCAGCTTGCAGTCTAAACTTACCGGGTTTAAATCCCACCTCTGGGTGTACTACTCTTGTTTGAGGTATTTACCCTGAATTGGTAGAGTAACAATACACTCTGTTATCAGTGAGAACTCGTCCAATGTGGGGTTCAAGTAGGAAGATGCCTTGCTGTACAACTGGGTAAATCCCGTTTGCATTAATTCGTTTACTGGATGCGTTTCTCCAAAGTAATATACAGTGAAAACTACATAGTAATTTAGCTGGCACTTTTATCCAAAATAACATGCAATAGTAGCTACACTACACTATAGGCAACACTGGACTAGCATCCACTCTACACTATACTACACTAGAGTCTGACCTACAATAGAGTCCATGACACACTACATTGCACTATACTCTACACTACGGTGGGAAAACGTGCAGCACCACGTGCTCACTGGGAACTTCTTACCAGGAGGCCGCGGGTCCTGGGCAACGCGCATTCCTCACAGTGTGGGTGGCGCCTGTTAATCTTCTAAACTGTCCCGCAGAGCTTGGCCCTCGCGAATTACTCACCTGAACGACGGAGTGTGGGGAATTTTAACGGTGCACTGCTGCGTATTAAAACAAAGTCTCTGTTTACCGTAATTCAGCGCCAAGGGTCTCCTGTCCGCAAACTACTTAAGCCCGCTGTTTGGTTCATTTCTTTCACGGTTGAATCGCTTCCTCTGACTAGATAAAGATGCTGTCGGAGCGCAAGCAGGAACTGGAGCGTCGCGTGAGCGCCGCACTCGAGGAGAACGAGCTGCTGCAGGCCGCCGTGGACGAGCTACGCGAGCGCAGCCTCGTGCTGGAGCGCCAGTGTCAGGAGAAGGACGTGCAGGTGGGGGCCGCTCGCGCCGGAAGACATTGTGGGAAGGTTCCTCAGAGATGTAAAAACACAGTTTTATCCTTTAAAAAAGAGCAGTTTTCGATGTGTGGAATGTGATGGTGAATACGAAGTTTTTCTAAAATTACAGAACTGAAAAAATGAAGTTTATCGTGGCGAAAAGTAATACACAGCAGGACACAGTTTTTTTTTTTAATTTTTACTGACTTGCACTTTTTAAAATAAAATATCTAGATGTACATTGTAAATGGATAACAAGGTCCTTTTATGTTGGATGAAAACATCTCGAGCAAATACAGCTCAGCTTGACAGCTTCTGACCTCAAAATGTTACCGGGTAACATTTTATAAATGATTAATTAAAACGGATTAATTGAGACGTTAAGATTGTTACTTTGAAACCAGTTGGAATCACTATATTTTTTTAACAGTCCATTTTAAAATATTGTGCTTCTGGAGAGTAACCTACAATAGTTGAAAGTAAATTTGTTTCTGTTTAATGATTCTCATTATTAAAATTAATCAGTAGTTCAGTTAAATGCACATTTGTCAGTGTTTTATATATGTACAGAGAAATGTATATATGTACATTGTATTAGTTTTCTAACCCTTTCATCAATAGAGGTACACTATTTTGACAAAACCTTCAGTTGAAGACAACTGAAAATCCACAGCTCATATGTTCCTTCTAATAATTTGAGTTGTACCAGTTTCTCAACAGCTCAGCTGAATCAACAACCAGTCATGCTGGCTCCTAAGCTCTAGTAAATTTATTACAAAGAGTAAATGTGACTGAAGTGAGCGTGTTATCCTGATGTTACTCTTGGCGACAGCTGCGTCAGAGCCAGGCAGAGCTGCAGGAGGTGCGGCTCTCACACCGGCAGCTGAGCGCACAGCTGGAGGAGCTCACTGAAGAGCGGAGCCTGGAGGGCCTGGGATCGCATCCCACCAGCCTGCTGTGTGAGATCGAGCAGAGCATGGAGCAGGAGGAACTGGAGCAAGAACGGGAGCAGGTGTGGTGGACATACACGTGCACATATCTGGCAACATGTGTACTTAAGCCTTGTGTAACAACTGTTTGACTTGTGAATTTTCAGAGATACATTTTTCCATCTATTCCCTTCACTTTTCATTTTTCAAAAATTTATTGCAGAGTGAAGGCGACCTGATTTTCTGCATCCAACCATTAGTTGGCAAAAAAAGGCAGCTAAACTTAGTAGGAATGTGAGACCAGATGAATTTGACTTACTTTCACAGTATTTACAGTTGGTGATGAGTAGAATAAATTAGTCATCGGTTCACAATGTATAGCTTTAGCTGAGGTTTTCACCTAATCCACGAATAAATCAAGAGAAGTCCGTAATATTAAGCTTTTAATTGATTGTGCTTGATATAGTGATAAGGAGTTTGGATTTACAAACTGAGTTATAACAGACTTCCAGTACCAGTTCTCTTTGTAAGTTGAGAACCCATTGTATACATGCACACATGGAAGTGTAAATGAACACACTAGAATATAAACAGTATGCACACAGATGCTGTTATGTGGACACTGGCACATGGATACTCATGCACACTTGCTTTATATTTATATATATATATATATATATATATAAAAAAAATTTGTTCACAAATATATCCAGTTGTTCTGCTCAACATCTGAAGTAGAAGCCAAGCTCAGGCAAGCGGGTTTCCAGTGAGATGCTATAAATACTGTAATGCAGCATCTGTCAGCATAGTGTGCAGTGACAATTTGTATTTCTCTGTCTGTCTGCACCACCACCCAGCTGCGGCTCCAGATGTGGGAAGCCTACTGTCAGGTGCGCGCTTTGTGCTCCCATCTGCGAGGGAATGATGTCACCGACTCGGCACTGTCCACGGATTCCTCTATGGACGAGTCATCAGAGACATCCTCTGCCAAAGATGTGCCCACAGGAAGCCTGCATGCCAGCCTGCTGGAGCTGCGCAGGCTAACGCAGAACCTGCTAGATGGCAATGAATCCACGGTCAGATTTAGTGCTGTCACAATACATGCTGTGACACAAGCAGCAACATAAGTGCTGTCACTCATATTGAGGCACAAAATAAATTATGAAATTATTATATCTAAACAGTGACGCACAAAAAAACCGCTCCTATTGGTGTGAGTGAGCATTGTCCATTTGCTGATTCCAGGATAGGTTCTGGAGGGCTGTGACCCTGACCAGGTTAAATAAATAATGAAAATGAATGAGCAAAGGCTTGAGCATGTCTATTTATGTGCGTCCACTTGTGTTTGTGTGTGTGATTGTACATTTATATGTTTGCAGGGGTCTCGGCGTAGTGATGAAGAGGCGCTCGAGGACCAAGTACGGAAGCTGAGTGAGGAGTTGCGAGAGCTGAGGGTGCTGTATGAGGCAGAGCAGGAGAGAGCTCGATGTAGCCAAGAAGAGGCACTGCAGCTCCACAATCAGGTCAGTGTGAAGTATAGCTCTCCTCTCCTTTCAGGTCCTTCAGCCAAGCAGATGGTCACCTGTCTACAGACTGTTGTGTATGATGACTATCTACCTGCCTCCAGGTGGCACTACTGTCAGTGGAGCTGTGTGCTGTGCGGGAGGAAAGTCAGCATCTGCGGACAATGGCAGAAGTACGGGAGCCCAGTGAACAGCTGCAGAGCGCCATCAGAGACAGAGATGAAGCCATTGCCAAGTATGCCAGACCCTAAAAAGCAATCATGGTCACTTTCAGAATGCCATTGAAACATCCACAAAGGAAACACCAATGCACAGTTTCTAATATCACTTAAAGAAGAGGGACTGAAAAGGTTTTGACCCCAAGAGGCTAGAACAGATTGTGTCTTCATAAAATCTGGTACTTTGTACAGCTCATTGTTGAAAGTAATATTTGAATGTTTAGTACCCCCTTGTGGTAATAAGCCATGAATGCACAGGTCTCCTTACCACCTCGAGATACAAGTGCAGTTTGTATTTAGCAAAAACCCAGTAAGATGTGTGTGTGTGTGTGTGTTTGTTTGTGTTCATTTAGACTCTGAGGCAGTACACCAGGCTGTGGTCTGCTGCTGTGTTTAATGTTTTGTCTGGCTGTTGTTGCCATGCTCAAGAATGCTTGATTGATGTGACTAATTCCAAACAGCAGAGTGCATAGAGGTCATTTTGAATTTGGCAGAAGTCTCTCCCTGCTGCAGGGTATTGACTTGAGTTGGTGACTTTAACCTTCACTATTGATCAATAGTGATATGTCACGTGATTGTGTACATTCAACCGGGAGGAAAGCAGAAAGGATCAAATGTTGCTGCCTCACAAAGCAGATGCTGTACTGTAATAAAAACAGATCAAAAAGTTCAGCTACAGACTGATATCACAAACTTGTTTGAAATATTTTGGATGAGGCTTGTTTTCTCCTGCACCATTTTACCTCACTCTAAATCCCTGTCTGAACCTGACCACCCCTGTTTCTGCTTCACAGAAAGAAAGCCGTAGAGCTGGAGCTGGCTAAGTGTAAGATTGACATTATGTCCCTGAACAGTCAGCTATTAGACGCCATCCAACAGAAACTCAATCTGTCACAACAGCTGGAGGCTTGGCAGGTAGGTCAAAGGTCAGGGGTCAGGGGATCTCGCTGTAATGTACAATATTTTTGATATTTTACATGACATATCATTCATTATTTATTCTGGGTACATATAATGTAAAACAGTGTGAAACTCCTTTCCTGACAGCTGTATGTGTTGGGATTTTCTCCAGTAGCTTGACACTTAATTTTGTAAAATTGAAGATTGACACATTGTGAATACAGAATATTTTGTGTCTTAGTGAGGAGTGGTGAACACATGAGGTCTAAATGAATAATGTAGTAATTTCAGTAGGTACATGTTGTTACCAAAAACTATATAAGAATGACCTATCGAGAATTGACTCAAATTCTAGCACTTTTACCTGCTCTTATAAACGAAGGCAGGTAGCAGAAAAGGACATTAAGGGTCCCCTCCCACTACTGCTGTACAGATAGAACTATGGGAGTACAGGGCTACTTGGACTCATTATTTAAACTAAACACAGATGATGTGATTTGTTTTTACTGGAATGTGACACAGAGTTCTGCGATAGCAAAGCTTTATTACATCGTTTGGCTGGAAAATGTAGTTTAAGTTGCCTGCAGTGTTTTACCTATGTGCTTCATCAGCGCCCCCTAGCGGCTTGTCAGAATCACTATATTTGCTGGTTGTAGAGAGGAATGTGTTTGTACTCCAGATGATCTGTGTATGTGTTTTGGAAGAAGGATGCACATGTGACCTTTCTTAAATGAGACAGAGGTTTGAAGCAGTAGACAAGTGATGGTACTAACAACCAGACAATTTGGGAGAAATCCCATATATACCCTAGCAAATTATTTAATTTCTTTTTTCGGATGCCCACTTCTTAAGAAATGTTGCACCACAGTGTTTCTTTATTTCCTTTATCTGTTTAGAGCTGTCTGTATGCTCTCCAGGACTGGTTGAATGTGTGGGGGTGGATCCATGTTGCTGTCTGTGATCTCCTCACCTGTTCCTTCCTCCGTCTGTAACGGACAGCTCTCTCTCCTCTCTCTCCTTTTTTCTGTTCCCTCCCTGGCTGCAGTTCGCCTCTTCAGGGCTGTTTACTGTGTGGCTCTTGTGGTTTTTGATCTAGTGGCCTTTCTCAGCTTCCGTACCACCCTTCCCACCTTTGTGGTAGCCCCCCCTCCTTCCTTCCGAGGTGAGCATTTGTGTGCCATCTCATATCTCCTGCCCTGTCTCCATCCAGGACCATGCTGCTTGGTCCCCCTGAGTCCCATCCCCTCAAACTGCATTGAACTATTCCAAGCCATCCCACACTCATAACAGTAATGTGTGGCCCTTCCTAAGCTGTGCCACACAGAAGCCATCACCCAAATCCTCCCTAATCAGTCAATCCCAGCAACCTCTGCCTTCCTTTTGGTTCATTCTGTCTGATGACCTGTCTCTCTGCTCATGAATCCTGCCATCTCAACTCGTACTCTATCCCCTCCCCCCTTACCCATCACTTATGCTTATCTTTTTCTGCATGCCTTCTCCAGGACGACATGCACCGAGTGATTGACCAGCAGCTGATGGACAAGCACCAGGAGGAGTGGAGGGTGTCACCACACTCCTTCTCCAGCTCATCTGGGAGGCGAGGCTCCTCCTTGGAGCCACCTTCCAGGAGGCCTCAGCGCTTTGCCAATGGGGACAAGAAGCTTTTTTCTTTCTTTAAAAAGAACTGAGGAGCTGGGAAGAGGGTTGGGGAGAAGAATGGGTGGCAGAGTAGGATGGATGGAAGAGAGGGAGAAAGAGAGAAGAGTCAGTACAGGCTATGACACAGAAGTCAGAGAAACAGATATCATCACCAACTGGCTAAAAGCACCATGATTTTTCACTTTACCAGTCTCCTCATATATTCTGAGTTGAAAGTGGGGAAGGGTGATTTGGTGATATGTCAGAATGCTCAGAGCTTCCCTCTAGTGGACAAAATAAACACTTTCTCACTGGCTTCTGCTAGCAGTAACAGGAGGCTCACAGCTGCCTATGAGGCTTCTTATACCAGCGCCTCTCTGTGTCTCTCACTCTGCCTGTATTGTGGGAAGGGGGAGGAACCAGGTCTTGTGGGACAGGCTGTGGTAACTTGCTGCTGCCAGGTTCAGTCATCTTTCTCAGGATCCCTCAGTCAGCGAAGTATGCAGATGCCTTGTGGCTAAAGGCCAGAACAGAAGCAGAAGTGTGCGGGTCCTGCACAAATGCAGCAGCTGTATAGTGAAGATGATGCTATGTTGCGTGAAGGGCTGTCAGTCAAGTGATCCGCCTATGTCCTGCAAGCAGAGGTTTCAGGTATTCAGCAGAACAACAGGTGGACCAGAGTGACTTGATCCAACATGTAGCTGGACCACAGTGGTCAATGTGAGTAAAAGCCAAAGGTGGAGTGTTGGAGCCTGTGAGCAAAAGAGCACCGAACATCTGATTCATTGATCAACCGTCCATGTATAATGCGATTGGCAATCCACTTAAAAGGAATCTTTTTCACCTTAATAATTACAGTAAGTGTGATTTTGTTTTTTTTTTTCTCTCTAAGGACTTTAAGCTCATAGCAAGGCCTTCATCAGCAGTCAGGTAAAATAAAATTAACTCTTCTATATGGTATACCTATGTGTAATGTCTAGCAGAAATATTTATATGTAAGCAGTATGAATTTTTTGTAAGATACATTTTCTCTGATCAGGGGGTATTCAGTGATGACTGAAGCTGGCAGCAGGGGGGCACTGGCTCAGACTTTGGTTCCACTTTTCCTTCAAGAATCTTTGGGTGAATAAGGAAATTGGGAGTTGATCAGTTAGACTGAAATGAATGAATCCTAAATGACCAAATTCCTGAATCACTGTTTACACTGATATTCTGGGCTTTGGACCGCCGTGCCCGCGAAAAGGACAAGCGGTTAACAAATGTGAGGGAGTGAATGAGCGTTTACACTGAGAAAATGAGGAACATGAGCTTTTTTTTTTTTAACAATACAGTATACTTGTTCCATGTTAAATAGTATATACTGATACAAAGAGAGAGACAAATATTTATGATAAAGTATTAAATGATTATGGCCCATTTACTGGGAGCAACTTGAACCTCTTGAATGAGGTTGACGTGTAATGACTCTTGCTCACACTCCTGGCAGAAACGTATATTTGGGGTCACAGAATGTAGTTTCACAGTCAGATGCCTGCAGCATAGATGTTCTGCTGCCGTCAGCCGTGCTTCTCAACTTGCAGGATGGTCCATCTGCTGTGGCTCGAGGTGAGAGGGCACTCTGCCTTTGTCAGGGGCTTCCATTTCAGCGTTACCTGCCAAGCAAGGAGTGTACCGTGGTATGGGACAGGAGAGTCGACATGCCTGAACCGAGCTATGCACACCTCACCTCCCAGTCTCAGCAGAGGCAAGTATTGGAAAGGATGAACCCAAAGAATGACTTTTTTTATTTTAAAGTAAAATTGTCTGGGAAAATATATTTATAGCTCTATACATTTTGAATGAAACAGAGAATTTTCTAGAAAGATGTATGTGTGTTGTACCTTTGTTTTTACAAGTACATGTTTACAGGACATACAAGTAGGATTTACGGACAAATAGGAAGGTTCAGAACATTGTGCTGCATGGCCTTGCAGAAGCAGAATCGACATTCCAGTCAGAGCTGCACAAACACAGCAGGCGAGACAGATGAAGGTGTTGTGTTTCCCTTTCGTAGCACAGGTGTGAGTGGTGTGCCTTTCCCAGTCTGTGCTGAACTGCCCTTGCTGCTGATGCTCAGCTGTGATTCGTATGCCACAGGCTGGCTGCTCTTCCCAGGTTCTGCCCTGAGGGATACGCTGCTGTTCTCCAGTGGCTTCTCCATGGACCTGTAGCTGCTGCGACTGCAAGTGGTCTGTACTACAGTACCAATCTGTCAGTCACTGCTAGCTGACACGAGTCCCTGCAGCCTCAGAACATGCTGAAAGGAGGGATACAGTCAATGTAGTTTCTGTGGACAGGTGTAGAAGCCCCCCCCCCCACTGGCCAGCTGGCAGACTCCTCTGCTCCTGAGAACTGGTGGGCACAGGTGACAGGGTGTTGTGTCTTCAGCCTCAGTGGGGCAGGAGACGAAATGTGACTAACATGGAGGGCAGCTGGAACCAAAGCATCAGCCGTTCTTTATACTGCAGTAGACAGTTTACATCCCTGTTTAAATCACCCGTTACTCTGACACCTTATTTAAAGGCCATTTTGAGACAATTGTATTTAATCCCCTTTACTATGTCCTTTAAGGCTCTGATGTGGCAGTAGCTTTACTGTGGGTCACAATGTCCATTTCACACTCCAGGTTGAGGACAGCTAGACAAGTCCATTAATGGCCACATTGCTGTCACCCACCCTAAAGAAACCCCAAATTGTCTTGCTGTATAAAGCAGGATGCAGAAACCCAATGTCTTTGCTGGGGGCTGTTTAAGTTTTTCTAGCTCCAAATCATCCAACAACCCTCAGTGATGCTATAGAGCCAGTTGAACACAGGGGTCCTGCAAAACGTTTTTGACATTATTCAAAAAAGTGCAGTTTAGACCCCAGGTGACGGATTCGTGCACTTTTTTTCTGATTGAAACAAATACTAGTCAAGCTTGAGGAACTGAATAGTTTGTACACTGAAAAATCTCTTTTTGTTTCACTTATTTTAAAATTCCCAACATACGGTAGTAAATTGGCAGGTTTGTGCTCAGATGGATGTTTCACTTCAGATGAGTTAACTACATCAAACAAGCAGTGGATAAAAATAACAGGGCTGAAGCATTTGAAACTATGATTTTGTATGTTTTGTATGTAGATGCATATACATATTAACATGGAATATGCACTCGTGAACTGTACTGTAACATAGGCTAGTTTTCTATGATGGAGAGGTCTTTGCTAAATAAGAATGTCTTGTTTGTATATAAAGGAAACTGGAGAAAAGACCAAGATTATGGTTTTTATATACATGGAAGATGCTTATTTTTTAGTAATGAAAAAACTAAATGAAATACATTTTTATATAGAAATTTGCAAAGCAAAGAAAACATCCAATGAATGTGTTTATGTGGAGGCCACTGTGACAAAATAAATGAGAAATGGAAGAGACTTTCAAACAGCATTTTGCTTGAATTCCTTGTAAACTACAGGAACGAGGATCAAATAGTTATTTAAACCCACAGGACACAAACTGTCCAAAATGTGTGGAGCAGCTGCTGAAGACAAACCAAACCATAACAGCATTTTACAAGCCAGCGGTATGGGGTTCACGTCTCTTCACTACTGAGAAAATGCATTTCTACGTTTGTTTGACATCACATCCAGTTGAGGGCTCGGTGCAGCTTCTCCCTGCAGCTGGGAGGCCATTGCTGCCACAACAAAAACAGACTTGTCACATTAATTTTCAAATTTTTATTACTGATTAAATTCATGAAGGGAAGAAACTGAATGATACATCGTAGTTGTCCAGTGTACATCAAACACAGCTGAAAAAGAGGATGTTCAGCCAAACACACACACACATGTAGGTACACAGCCCATACATACATGCATGTGTGTCTAAATATGTATGTATATACTATATATTAAATATACACACATACACAAATATATTTATATATACATACACATGAGGATAGAAATCACTTTCAACTGATGCCATTTCGCATCTCTGCCTGGCAAGTTGAAGGTCCAACAGCATCTCTGCACCTATGTGGCACCATTGCCCCCTGTCTGACCTCCTAGTTGGCAGTAAAACTGCAGCTGTTGCACCTGATAGTTGCCATAACAATGAGAATGGGGGGGTACAGGTATCCGGTGCATGGTGTCGTTGTACTCCTTTATGTCTGAGCAACCAGCTAAACAGAACTGTCCAGATGTGCTCCTGAGACCGGGACTGTTGCACAGAGCAGCAAGGGGTCAAACCCTGTGATGCCCCATTCAAACCACTTGTCCCTTCTTCAGACCTGTAATTCAAAGCTATAAAATTAGAGGAAAAACATTGGCAGGTGGTAGTCAGTCAGTTCACCACCTCCTGGAACCAGGGGAACATTAAGTGGTAAAATATAACCTTTCATGGCATGTAGGATTCACAAGATGGGAAACATTTGGCAAAACGACAGGGATGAGAATAAACAAATCACCAGCATACTGATGACAAACTGATCTTTTTAAAATTCTTTAAAAAATGATAATCTGATGATCTGTTAGACTAACATCATGATACATACAAGTGTTTGGAGATGCAAAACAAAACGTACAAAAGGCTGTGACCCCCCCCCAAACCCCTGTGCTCTGTTTCCCCAACCCAAAGATAACCCATTAAAAAAAAACAAAAAAAAAAACAAACATGTCCTTCTGTCCAAGTGCAGAGTCCTGCATGGTGTGGAGTAAAGAGAAAAAGAGGTGCTCATGAAGGATGCATCTGTAGATGGAGATCTGAGTTCTGGGATCCTCCCCTAACATGGAAGAATCAATTAAATAACATGACATAACTGCTCCAAATAAAACTCCCTCTGCTTCTCCTAATAAAATCTGTACATTTCTTAAAGTCTTTGATTCAGCTGTCCAAAAGGGACTTTTCCATTTTATTTCTCACAAAATTAATAAAGAAATTATTAATTTAGTTTTCTTGAGTCCTATTCCACAATTAGTTGAAGGTGTGTGTGTGTGTGTGTGTGTGTGTGTGTGTGTGTGTGTGTGTGTGTGTTGTTCTTGAAGCCACATTGTTAGCAGCATTTCTTCTTCCGTTTACTGTTCTTGGTCAGCCTGACCACGTCATTCTGTTGCTGCTGCTGTTGCTTGGCAACCACCTCCTTCTTGGCCTTCAGCACCAGTTCCGTTATGCAGTTGAACATCTGCAAGTAGAGCAGAAACACACACATATTGCATTCTCTTGTCATGTTATGTTATTGGGAACAACACACATGGCCATTGTATCAAAGCTCAATGCAAATTATTATGAAAGTAACTAGAAAATTTAACAAAATAATCAAATTGGGGATTGTACAGATAAAGTATATGACTTGTCAGCATTCAAACAAAAATGGAATAAGAAACCTGTTCATAATTCAATCTGTAACTATAAAGTTACTAGATATGAGTGGTAAACACTGTGGAACTGAGTTTAATTAAGTTGGTGCCAAACTCCTGTTTGTCACTGTTCTTTACTGGCCTCTACCAACTATAAGGATAAATGTCAACAAAAATTTAAGGTCAGAATATGCAATTATACTTGTACTACATTATTAACAGATAACTCATTATCCCCTCCTTAGTGCTAGTTAAGGTTTTTCAGAAGGCCAACTTCTTAAGATGATACAGTTGAAAGGAAGCAGTCAAAGGAACTGGACAAGAGGGTGGTGCTCACAACCAAGACCCAGTGTTCAGGACAAATGGCCATCAGCAGACCAGATGAACAGGCCCACTTGAAACCCCCAGAATCCCACCCACCTCCTCCACATTGATGTTCTCCTTGGCACTGGTCTCAAACAGGCGGATGCCCATCTGCTCTGCAAACTTCTGAGCATCATTTGTCTCCACCACCTTGGAGTTGGGGTCGTCATTCTTGTTGCCCACTGGGAGCAGCAGACACACAAGTGCAGCTGAGCATTGCGCACACACACACACACACACGCACGCACGCACGCACGCACGCACGCACGCACGCACGCACGCACGCACGCACGCACACACACGCACAACTGCAGCGCAACACAGCAAACCACAGCAGAGCTGCCCCACTGCTCACCCAATATTCGACACACGTCATCGCAGTTCTGGTTGATTTCGTGTAACCACCGCTTGACATTGACGAAGGACTCTGCGCTGGTGACGTCATAGACCACTATTACCCCGTGCGTCCCCCTGTAGTACCTGGTGAAGGACATGGAAATAGGGTTCAAAGGACCTACATTGCAATTTCCTCAGCAACAACAGAGGCACTAGGTGGTTCAGCAGCAGAAAAACCCAAGTCCCACTTTCAGGAATGTAACTTCAACTTTAAACCGTGTGTGAATGCGGTTTGCTTATTTTGTAAGTGTGTGTATTACCTGCTTCTTGCTGGTGGTACAGAAATGAGTAATAGAAACATTAGCTTATACTTAGATAGGGTTCAAATTCAGGAAACCTTAAATTAGTAGTAAAAATGTAAATATTCCATGGTGTGGAGGCCTTTGTTTACACCCGTTTAAAAACTATTCACACATCCAACTGGTTATTTTAAGACAATAAGATGAGTGTCATCACTGACACGTCCACAAGGGGTGCTATTGGCACAGTCGTATTGCAGTTTAACTCAAAGTCATGTTTAAAATATTACTCAAAGCTCAGGGAGATGGAATACCTCCAAGTGAGGAAAAGTCACATGTTGTCATTCTTCTGCAAATGGACCCCAGGGGCACTACTGAGTACAAACACAAAAACCAGCATCGTGGATGTGACTCCATTGAACACCCCCTTACTGCGCCCTGACGCAACACTGGCCTCACAGCAGTGCAGTAAACACAGTAACAGGCAGTATGATTTGTTTCAGCACCTCAACACAAATAAGTGGTAAAGTGCCAAACACCTCAGGGGTCAGACAATAATGGAAAAAACATCCACTTCAGAAAAATTAGTGGAAAACCTCCAGTAGGGAACCTGTTACATAAAAATGAATTTTATAGGTATGAGGAAACTTCTCCTCCCTGACAGCTCTTGGAATTGACTTTGGTCCAAGGAACCCAGAGGCTCCTTGTCTCTCACAGGATCCAACTCAGGGGGCGGAGGGAAGAGCTCCTGTGCTTCACTTTGGAGCAATGTTCTCCACTGTGCCTCAAGCAGTCAGTGGTTCATACCGCAGGTCACACATGAATATAAACAACTTCTGATGATCTCAGTATAGGGTACACATGCACACTACTGTTTTTCTTCCCCCACAAACAAATTCATGTTGCCTTGACTGAGTGGGGTTCCAAAGCCCAAAGTGGACCATGCTTGCTCTAATGAGGCACTATGCTGCACTACTCAACAGCAACATCAACACCACGCTGTACCACTTTACTAACTTTGAAGCTACCATTCCTGCACATTACCCCTCTCTTCCAGAAAAGTTCCACCACACAGGCCTATAATTTGGCCTTAGCAAAACAGCAAAGTCCAGGCTATGTGATCGCTGAATAGACACAATAATCTCTCCCTCTCTCTCACACACACACACACACACACACACACACACAGCCCCAAGTTTGCGGAATCACATCCTTCAGGATATGAAGACAATCAGCTAAAGTCAATATTTACACTGGGCCTCAACAATCGCTTTTGTTGCAAAGGTCCATAACAAAAGACTGCTGCACTTCCATCTCATTTGCACTGCAATGAATTACCTATAAGGCAGTGCTGTTTCACTGATTCCTTAGGGTGAAGATCTCTTGAACACTTGGTCGGTGCTAGAAACAAACACCCTGAACTTTATTTTTGACTGGAGGGGAATGCAGCAATGGTGGAAGAGATCTGCACTAAGTGAAAGACACTGGGGTCCTGCAGATGGAGCAGCCATTATAAGCATCACCTTCCAGTCAAAGGACCTGTGTTTGAGTCCCCCTCATGCTGTAATATATTTGATCAGGGTACTTACCCTAAACTGATACAGTAAAAATAACATAGGTGTCAGATAAATGAATAGTAAAGTAATAATATAATTTCTATGGTCTTCTGCTGTAGAAATTCCTATTCTGCTCCATAGTCAAATGTGAAAGCCTAATAATGTCTCAAACAAGAGCCTGAAATGTCCAAGGTTCTGAGTCCAACATGAGCAATACGTCATGAGTGCGGCAGTTGAGTTTCCCTTCACTAGATGCATCTTTAAGGAGGAAAAAAAGCAATAGAGCCCTCAGAATGTCTGCTTTGCTTCATGTTCATCTCCATGTTCAGGTCTGCGTCTAGGATGGCAGTTCTACACCTGCCTCCTTCTCTGGACCAGCTACCAAAACTAGACACATTCCACCTCTTATAGACATTTCCAACATTATACAGCTGCACCAAAGGATTTGCTATAAAAATACAAAGGAATTGCAATAAAAAGATGCATGTAGGTAGTTCTACACTTCTTTGCACCAATGATTTAAAGAGCCAACAGTCAGCACAGCACTGCAAAACAAAGGGTGCTGGAGTCAACATTTGCAATGAAAAGGTTAAATGTGCAGTGCCCCCCCCCCCCCCCCCCCCCCCCCCCCCCC
>UFQX01000012.1:1002712-1198543 GCA_900497675.1 Arapaima gigas
GTGCAGTGCCCCCCCCCCCACCCCCACTGGCACTCACGTGGAGGTGATGGTACGGAAGCGTTCCTGGCCCGCTGTGTCCCAGATCTGCAGCTTTACCTTCTCCCCATTAATCTCTACCGTCCGGATCTTGAAGTCCACCCCAATCGTGGTGATGTAGCTACCTGCACTCAGGCACAAAAGGACACACACAGACATACTTTAAAGTTCTTCCAGTAAAGCTGTAAAACAGTGTGGTAATCACATGTAATAAAGTCAAAACTGAATGAAGAACTCAGAATAGCTTTTAATAATTTAAGTAAAAAAATAAAATCCTAAAAGGCTCATTGGGTAACATGGTGCTTAAAGCCTTTGCTTAAACCCTAAAGTAACAGAGGTTCCAATCATTGCTCCTTCCTGAACACTCCTGAACTGAAAGCAAAAATTACTAGGTATATAAATGGATAAATTACTGTAACAATGCACAAACCTAACTTTGAAAAAAGTCAAAGATAAAAATTCATAAAATAACGCTCTCAGCTACCACCGACGATTTTAATTCATCACGAGTTCCAGAAGAAATACAGATGATGTTACCCTGCTAATCTGCTGTGACATAAAGGTCACTTTCTGAGGGGGGCTTCAAGCAGACCATCTACAGTCAAGCTACATGAGCTCTGCACAAGGCACGGTGATCTGCCAGAGAAACAGGATGAGAGCAGGTTTTCTATTTGTCTCCATGCTCATCGGTGTGACTTGACTCATTATTTAGAGATGTCGTGACCAGTGAAATGTACAGGGCTGGGACCAGAAGGCTTTGCAGTCCACACCTGTCCTGCAGTCCCTGATTCAAGCACCACAAGGTAACCTGACTTTGATCTTGTCAACAAACACTTTACTCAGAGGGACTTCATACACACATATACACCGCTTGTACAAAAGCCACTGTGTGAAAAACACAAGCGGTGCATACAGACATGTGATCTTGCTCATTCCAGTCCTTTATTCTATTCCCATTTCCTCCCATCAGACATGCAGGACTCCTACCTGAAAATGTGTTGTCTGCAAACCGCAAGAGGAGACTGCTCTTCCCCACACCTGCAAAGAAGAAAAAGGAACATGCGTGATGCATACACCACAGAATCACTTTCAAAGACAGTAAAGACTTTTAACCTTTGTGTGAAAGGAAAGTTTTGTCAAGCACTCCCCATTGGCTCATTAAGACAAGTAAATATGAACAAAAACAGGACATGCACTGCCATATTTGGGCATATCATGGTAGAGTGCACCACACAGATCACAAGAGAGTTCAGGATCATGAAAGATGGAATGCAATTCACTCAGCAACTGGATGCGCATTTGGTAATGTCCAAATACACAAAAATATTACCACACATTCTTCATTATATTTTCAAAGTCTCAAGCAGAAGGTGATGTACAGGACTTAATTGCATGTCAATGAAATGTAATTAAACAATCAGCTTCTATTGGACAAAGGGAAGGGAAAAAGATGTCAGTAACCCACTCAACCACTGACACAGCATTTAATTTCATCTGTACTGAACAACCAATGCACATTAAAGTAACAGAAACTAAAGGTACAAGGACACTTGTCTCCTGTCACACATCTCACATCTGTGGAAGTTACACTACTTCAGTCACCACAATCACACAAGCAGAATTCAGTGGGTTGCTACTTCAAACTCCCTGTCCTATGCAGAAGACAAGCACCCATTCCAGGCAACAGCTATGGAGATTCAACACTAAACATCACTTATTAAACACTAAATAAGTGATGAAAAGGGAACTACCCAAAAAAAAAAAAAAAAAAAAAATCTTCACATTCCAGCATGGGATCCTAACTCGAAGCAAATACAGAGCACTGTGTCCTGAAACAGTACATCACCAGTGCTGCATCCACCAAACTATTCAGGTAAAAGGATCTCAAAGACTGCAACATGAAAAGAGAATCCAGAGGACATCTCAATCAACGTGCAGCCCGTGACCTTCTGTAGTGCGCAGGCCACTGCTGGACCTCAATTCCATTAGTGGTCTCTACAGCTGCAGAGAGCAACTGTCTGTAGCACAAATTATTTTTGAATTTTTCATGGAGCGGGAAATAGCATCCAGGGATTTCTGCATGAACAGGAGTTTAAAAAAAAAAAAAAAAAAAAAAAAAAAAAAAACTGTAAACATATATGCAGCGCCTTAAGGTATTCCACCTCCCGCTGATCACCTCTCATTTTACAGTCTAGCACTCACTCATATTTCTGTAGTTATATTACAAATTAGTATTTTTATTAGTATTAAAGTTGCTTGCTTTTTTTTGAGCTCAAGAAGCCATGTTCACAGAGTTGGATTGACATCCAACTTCTTGAACATCAGGAAAAACAGACATTAAATCTGCAAGAGACAACACTCTACAAGAAGTATCAGGGAAAATTATTTCACTTCCTTTCAAAGTGCCACTTTCAAGAACTCCTGGCAATAAGGATCTTCTATGAGGTAAACTTTTTGTTTGTTTTTTAAAGAAAGTGAACACCCTCCTTCATGTGAGGCCAGAGTATTGAATGAATGTTTAAATGAGGTATTTGTGTCACATTTTTCCCATACATAAAGCAAAAGTTTATCAATGGTGCCATTTATTGCAATACTGCATACAAGATTTTCCATTCAGCATGGGCACCTGACTGAGCTGTTTTATCTCCTGGAAGTAAAAGTAACCACTATTTTAATGAGGTTACATCAAGAGCATTTTTTCTTCTGATCTTTGAAAATAGTAAGAGAAATAAGGTAGTGTTAATCCTATTTGTGAAGTAATTCTTGTTTGTGTCCCAGTTCAGATATGTTTTAATAGTGATAAATAAATTGGAACAGGAATACTTATGAACTAACATGTGTAAACTTGTTCATGCATTAAGAACTCCCTGTGTAAATAGCCAGCAAAACAGCTAACACTTCAAAGGCTAGCATATAGCCTATACTCTAACTAGGGCCTAACTAATACCATATCCCAAATTCCATTCAGCTGTTCTTATGTGATGCTGAAAGAAAGACACCAATTCTGCAATTTGTTTTAAACCCCAGTTGGTGTGAAACACACAAAATGCAAAATACTGCTTAAAAACACTACAGACAGACATCAAGATTTTATTTATATAGATAAAAGACAAGAAAATTACTTGCATTTTCACTCCTTTGGATTAACATTGTAAATTGAGTAAACTGAAGAAAAGAGCTACATAACACAGGGGGAGAAATGGCATATACTCTGCAGAGATCAATATCTTCAGCACTGCACTAGCTAGAAAGAAAGAAAGAAACCACTTGTGAGAAGAGATTAGTATTAAATCATTCAAAGATTTGTACAGCCAAATGACAGACCACACAAACTTGTGAAGAAATACTTTATTCAGATGAGACTAATGGTGAGTGCTTTGGTCAAAGTGAAACTGTGCTCAGAACAAACTAAATGTAGCCCAACTAAAACACTGCAATCATAGAGCAAGCTGGTGGGAGATCAAGCTGAATAGTAAAGATGGAGAATTATATTGCCATCTAGGATCAGAAGTAGTCAGAAACCTTATAAACTAAGTGAAGACCTTGAATAAATCAACAAGGGGTCCATGCTGATCAAAAGTATCACAGAAAAAGCAGAGATTTTAACTTGGAACATTTATACTCCAAAGTAAAGACTTAATGCTAAAAAATACAAATGAATTCAAATCAAGGAGATCAGTAACCTACTAAAGACAATTTTATACTCCAACCTCTGTGGGGGGAAAAAAAAAAAAAAAAAAAAATCAGTGGAATGACTGGAAAATTGCTGTCTATCAACCCTGTCTTAACCTGGTAATAATTAAACAAATCTGCATGGAAGACCAGGCAAAATCTCAAATTAAAATATGCAACACTCATACAATCTTATACACTGAGATTGCTGCATATCTACAAAGACTGTCTACTGTTTGACATTTACATGTACTTAATGTTTTTTCTCTAAAGTAACTTACATTAAGCCACGTAAAATAATATAATCATTTAAACATCTGGACAAATTTTACTTTTTAGGGTACTTTGCTCAAATGTACTACAGTAAGAGGTGAAGAGGAGTTAAACAATCATTAATATCTCTAAAAGGGAAAGAGATACAATGGCAATTTAAACAACATGAACATAGTAATAAAACCACAGTTTCGTGCATCTGCTCCATTTTAGGGGGACTGAGTGACATCACAACCCACAAAAAATAACAGCTTATATCCTAAAATCAAAAACGGAACAAATTTTGATTTTCATGGCACAAAAAGGCACAAACATAGCTCTAACAAAATTATTTATTTTTTTTTGTAGGGAGGGCAGCTTCACACAGCAGGTGAAAGGTCCTGCATCCTTTGCGCACAAGGAGGGAGCTGTAACACTACAATGCTACCTACCATTTGAAGGAAAAGGCAAAAAGAGAAAAAATATCTCTCCACAAAAATTTTCAGAACGTAACTACCTCTCTTGAAGACATGGTGGATGTAACAATATAAGTAAGCACTAAACTGTTGGCAACTCCAGCTAAAAGGACTGTGATGGTGGTGGAGCTGCACGTGAAACAACAGGTTCCTTCGACCTAGGCTAAAGCTGTTCTAGACAATGAGGAGTGTAGTCCTCTGTAGAACTACTGTAGAACCACTTATTTCAGACATATAACCTGCTGAGACTAATTCATTCACCATCTACAAATAGAATTTTCCAGTAAATATTCAACAGAACTGATGAAATATTTACCTGAAAGTTTCATGTGCAGACAAAACAACTTTTCTAGTTAGTCCAGTATGAAGAGAATCAGTGATTACAAAACGTCATGTTACTGACTCACATCCATATTTAACTGCAGAGCATGACATTCACTGAAGTCAAACCTATATCTCTGTAATACTGATCAGCACAACAGCCAAGACTGTTTAGACTTCAGAATAAAATAGTGACTGGACGACTGCCAGTTTTATTTGTGACTTTTCACTTTTACCCTTAAGTCAAAATGTTTTAATACAGATGTAAAGCAATTTATTCTCAGGTTAATTTCTGTAATTATGTGCAGTGTTCCTCATCTTGTTGATCACCACTAGTGAGGGACACCAGATATGAGTTGTAAACTTTGTAGCTGAAAGCTGAATTAAGTCTTTCCCACATTAGTCTGTTGATGTGCACTCTACCACCATCTATAATTTCAGGGGTAAACACAGATCTTGTTCATTCCACAACAAATTTACAAAAAGTTATTAAATGCAATATAAAAATGTTACTTCTTAACTAGGCCATTTGTAACAAAGAGATGGTATACAAGTATGTTGGTATAATCTCTAAAATATACACGATTTCAATGTATGATATATAAGCCATCTGATTTTCCAGTGGGGGGGTTAAATAATTTGTTTCTCATTTTCATAAGCTACATACGAAAAAAACTGACTCATCAACTACAGTTGCATCACTCTACCTGTTGTTGCAGTTCTCCTGCACAACCCCTACATAAGATAAATGGCAAAGCACTACTGGTTTATTAAATCTGTTCAGTTCAGCCAGTAGTTTATCGTTTCCACCACTGTGACATTGCTTAACTAGTCAATGTTACACCCATTCTGAAGATCACTTGTTCAGCCTGAGACTGACAAGTACACAAGAAACTGAATCAGTCAGGTGGGTAGAATAACTCAATTTGTAAATCAGAAATGGTGTGAAAGAAGGTCAGAGTGATGAAAGACAGTGAAAAACAGGACAGAGGAGTAAAGAAGAGTAGGAGGGAGTGATAAAAGGTGGGTGAGGGAACAGCAGAGAAAGCAAGCCAGCATCTGTGCCTCTTTATGGTCTCCGAGACAACTCCTAAGTCCAACACGACTTAATTCTCCGTTGTCATAGGAACAGCAAGTGCCTCCACATGCACAGAGTACACACATGCTTAGGCATCTCACCATCTCTCTCACACACGTACGCACGCACACACGGACGCCACACAGGCATTACAGCTGCACTTTTACCACATTGTCTTCCCCATTTCCCATGATTATAGTGAAGAAGCCTCTGAATCTGAATTTCCCCCATACAGGAGACTGGCACCGTTCCTACCCGGACTGCCACCGATTCCCACAGGGCCACCTCACCTGTGATGCTAATTAGAAAATGGGCTCCATTCCCCCAATGTGGTATTACACTGGTTTCCCAAATAAGGAGCGGTTAAGACCCTGCAGTCACAGATGAGTCAAAGACAAATCAGACTCTAGATAAGGTGCATATTAATCCCAGGTGTGTCACTTATGAATGACTTGCAACTCAGTGATATATACACAAACATACATACACAGAATATGAACACCAACGCCCCAACCTTAAGAAAGAAGCAACTCCAAGACATCATAGTTGAAAGCAGCTACCTGTAGCATTTTTGACCTTGATTACAAAACCAGTTCCAAGTTTGCCTTTGAAAGACCACATATTTTCATTTTTTCCTTCATCATTTCATATAAATTGAAATTAACCATCGACATCATCATGATTCTCATAACTGAAAGGTTTAATCTTGCTACTAAATTAAGCACCATAAACAAACATATGCTGTGCAGAGGTGTAATTCAAAAAACAATTTAAAGAACCTGAACCAGCGGGCTTCCACGAAGTTAAAACCCTTAGGTTGAACAAGAGAAACAAATGCAGGACTCAGTCTGCAACCCAAAACACAGACAGAAGCAAGGACTTATTTAAACTATCTCATGCTAGAATTAAAAAAACTGTCTATAGTAAACGTAATAGAATGGATTTAAGACTGAGGTTTGTTAAAGCGACTGCAGGGATTTATGTTAGGGCCATTCTGAAGCAGAAAAAGCAGAAAGTGAGGAGTAAAAGCCTCAAAAACATCTTTACATATCAAAGATCACAGAACCCTCACAGCCTCAAAGAGCATAAAAATCCTCACAGATCAGACACCTTCTGTGTTGGCGCCTAAAATCTCATCTTCAGCACTATTGACACTAACAGCAATAACCATAATACATACGCAAACCAACACAACAAAGATTCGGTGCGTTTGCGGGTCAATTTGCCTTCATATGAAACTGATGAGATTACAAGTTAAAAAACCTGGGACGTTAAAAGGCGCAAAGATGTTGATAAAGATTAAAACAAGAAAGTGAAACTGAGCTGAATGTGTCTGTTGCTGCCGCAGTCGGATCTCTCCTCACTTCAACACACACAACAAAGTGATCAACAGTACGGTGAAATACGAACTAACCGTCTGGCCATATTAATTAAACATGTAACCGTCTGTCAAACCAATGTAAGCTAGTCACGTTAGCTACCGTAGCTACATCCGGCCTGCTGGTTGACAAGCCCAGCCCTGTGGGGGGACCCCCTCCCTGGCGGAGAGCTCCCCAGAGCAGGAACTGGCCATGGCGGGCCGTTCTGGGCCACACGAACGATTGAACAACATATTCATTCACTATACACCGACTGTCCGGAGCCGCCAGAAGCACAAACTCCAAGCCGCTTATCGGTACATTAATTTGAGCTGGAAGAGAAACCCTTCGAGGCCTATTTCCCGTCACGCATCCCCGGGCTTTCCTTACCGCTGTCACCGATGATGAGCAGCTTGAAAAGATAGTCGTAGTCCCTTGCCATGCCGGTCGTTGGTGGGTCACCCCCGCCTTTCTGTCGTTCGCCCCCTCGTCTTTCCTCACCGCCCGAGCACTGTGGCCGGAATTTACCAACACCACCCCCAGAAAAGGAAAAGAAACCTTTTCTTTTGGTGCCCGTACGAGTTGTTCAAAGCTGGCGGCTTTTTCTACGGGGTTTCGCGGCGTTAGCAGTCCTCTCCCTCCGCGGAAAGCAGCCGGAAACTCCGTTTCCTTCTCAGGCAACGTCGGCGGCCCGTCTTCCCTGAGTCAATTCAACTGCGCAGGCGCCCCGTCGCCTTTCGTTCAAACCACCGCGACGTGATTGTCCACGCATGCGCACATTCGTTTTCTTCGAACGGTACCGTAAATATTCGATAAGTGCGATTAAACTTAAGTGTAAAACCTTAGTACAAGTATCAAAAATGTTTTACCTGTATC
This sequence comes from Arapaima gigas, assembly GCA_900497675.1. Taxonomy (NCBI): domain Eukaryota; kingdom Metazoa; phylum Chordata; class Actinopteri; order Osteoglossiformes; family Osteoglossidae; genus Arapaima; species Arapaima gigas. The sequence goes on from UFQX01000012.1 coordinate 1,010,782, forward strand.
ATTCGAATCAAGTATCAAGTACAATTTTGTCACTTTTGGACCAAAATACTGTCCCAAAAAAATGGGTTGTGTGCGCAATGCTGGACAACATAATGTAAGTACTATACATGGAGTTGTAACCATAGGTTGTAAGTTCAAGCCTCTCTCCTTACTTCTACTGTAGTACCCTTGAGCAAGGCACTAACCGTGAACTGACCCAATACCCCGTTGTATAAATGGGTCAAACACTTCAGATGTTATGGATAACTGTCAGTAAACCATACCGGTGTATTCTGTGCTGTGACTGGTGAGATGTACTACATATGACAAGTTTCTGTTCAACTGACAACACAACATATTTGTACTGGAGATCAAATATCAGCCCTAATTAAACAATTTTAGATACTCCTCCCAATTTATTTAAAACTAAAAACATCAGATCCTGCTCATCAATATCATTCTAACCCATTATAACACATGAAATCATTTATTAAATCATGTCTCATTTGTGTTTCTTTTCCTTTGTACAATGATCTCTGAGGGTTAAATTATGGACTATGGTATTAACATCATCCAAAGATAAGTTAGCATGGATTGTTCAGCCCCAGAGCAAACTTGTCTTACACACACACACACACACACAAAACAACAACCAGGCAAAACAAGGAGAGGAAACTTCCAAACTTCAGTAAAGGCCTCACTAGATACAGTAACACCCTTCATAGCCACCAACAGAATTAGACAAGGGACCTGATTTTGGAACACATTTAAAACTCAAATATAGAATTGGCAAAAAATACTGTATATTTTGGTAGCCTTTGCAAACTTTTAGTTTTGAAAATCCAACTGTGGTGAAATCAAAAACAAGCCTGGCTCAGCATGTGAGAAAAAAACAAGTTGTGAAGAATCAACTTTCTTCAGAGGGAGATCTCTTCTTAAGCTCTGTTTGGGATACAGTGAGGACATCTGGAACCAAAGAGGGAGCTTGCCTGTGCAATTATGAGTTTGATTTACAGGTTGTGGAGATGTTTATCTTTAACTGTGTATCAGTTTGCGCGCGTGTGTGTGTGTGTGTGACTGTGACACTCGGCCACGGTCACGTGAGGATGGTGTCATCAATCTCCTCATTGGAGTCCGGCTGGCTGGCGATCTTCCTCAGGGAGCGACGGCTACATTCAGCTAGCAGTTCATTGCTGGCTGAATCCAACGTGGCACTGACGCTCTGAAAGGGGGGAAAAAAGGGAAGGTTGTCACCTCAACATCATGGCAATTAGCACATTTATATGTATCTATAGGTATGTTTTAGCACTGACCTGCATGAGCTGCTCTCCCTGGCGCAGCCGCAGCAGGCTTACAATTGAGTGCTCGCTCTGAGCTCGAACACTTGTGTTCTTGTCCTTGGTATTGTCCAGCAGGCTCTTCAGTAGGGGTTTCATCACACTGGTATCCAAGGCAGGTGTACCAGGATCCCGACAAACCCACCAGAGCATCCGCTCTGCTACCAGCCGGATGTCACTGGACTGGTTCTGCAGACACTGTGTGGAAGGGACACGTTAGAAATAGATTTCAAGTTCTTGCAGAAGATCTTCCTATGAAGAGGTCCCATCCTCACCTTGACAAATTGTGTGACGATGCGAGGGGACACACTGGCTCCTCCTTCTGTAATGATCTGGTGTTTCATCAGGAAGCCCATTGCTCGAATTCCACTGGTGGCGATGGGGATCTGGGGAAAACAGGACAAAGAGAAGAGGGAGGGAAAGCAAGGTCACCAGACAAACGAGGAAAGCATAAGGGAAAGTAATCCCTAAACAAGCACACAAAGTGTAGGCAAGAATGCAAGCCTGCCTCATATCCTTACCCTGTCTGCTGTGGCACTGGCCAAGATGGCATCCAGCACAGTTGTTTTGTACTCAACCCCCCAAAGCTGCTCAGGGGCTGACTTGACAGCAACGGCAAGCGTCAGACTACGCCCATGGCGAACCATCCAGTCCACGCCAGACATGTCTGCTACAGTGGATAGGGGAGAGGAGTTACGGTTTTGCAAATCTCTGAAATTCGCAAATTCCTAAGCAAATCTATACCAAAATATACAGAAATTCATTCAAGAGTAAAAAATGCACATTGGTGAGTCTACTGTGTCCTTCAGCACACGTACTGCAGTAGAGGGAGGCAGTAGCAGAGGGTAGAGAATATGGGAATGTATTTAGTCAATTATGAGACTTTTTTGTCCAATGTTATACTCCTTTGTTCATTTTACAACATTTTACAGTGTTTTTACCCATTTGTGCAGCAAAGTAATTTTTGCTGTATCAGTTCAGAGTAAGTACCTTGGTCAAGGGTACTACAGCAGGAGGTGGGATATCAACCAGTCTTTGATGGCAAGGTGATGACTACTCACTATGCTACCTGCTGCCACAAGTATAAATGAACAATAGTGTGTGTATACTGCACACAAACTTGCTGAGTATATCACCTTCAACAAGCTGCATGAGTGCACACTACCATCCACACACATGTATAAATATGTGGTATTTATGAGCGCATCCATGCACAGTGGTGTGTGTGTGTGTGGGGCACACTCACCCAGCATGTGCTGGGTCAGGAGAGCCCTCAGCTCATCCTCCGACAAGAAAGCACACAGCTCCCCAATGCACCCTGCTGAGGACATACGTGTGGCATCCTGTGGGACAGAGAGTGGTGCAGGCGTAGTGAGGCAGATAGCAGAACCCCTCCCCCACACAATACTAGATCACCCACATCCTGCTCAGAGACATGCAATCGGCTGGCAGGATGTCTGAACATGAGGGAAGCCAAACCAGACATCATCACCTCATCTCTACCTCTGTTTCTAATGATAGACATCTGGTAAAATTTGTTAAAAGATTATTAATTTTTCAAAGTAAACAAATCACCTTTTCTTTTTTTATCTTGGAAAATATTTAAGCAATTTTTAAAGCTACCAGATCAGAGCAGTCCACACATATCTTTTCAAATATTTACAAAGTGCAGACCTTATAAGAACTTAGCCCACATACCTCATCGTGTCCCAGCATGCTCAGTAACGTAGTGGTAATATTCTTGCGGATGGCTGGGTCAACCTTTGACCCAGCACCCTGGATGACAAACCTTAATGCCTGTAGCATGGTTTCTCTGTTGGAGAAAAAAACAAGTGAAGTTGAAAATTCATGAATATTACATTTTATTGCTTTTAATTATAGCTTTCACAACTGCCCACCTGATGCCGGAGTCCTCTGCATTGCGAATGGCAGATAGCAACTCACTGAAGAGTGGGTCCACTTTACTGTGGATGATGACCAGCTGGCCAAGTGCCTCGGCCGCCCTCAGCCGTACCGCCCGACTTGAGTCCTGCAGTGCCTTCAGGAAGGTAGTCTGCAGCTGGGGCAGGAAGGGCTTCAGGGCAATACCCACCTAGGGAGACACACAGGCATGAGGGTAACACCATGGTTGCGTGGTGGGAGCAGATGACCAACCAATGTTTACACAGAGAAACAGTAAAACAGGGACAGACAGTCACTTACCTTTGCGAGCAGAAGAGTAAGCGTCTCCAGCAGTGCAGTCTTTACCGTCCAAGAGAAGCGGTCTCCAAGAATACGGATGAGAGGGCCAGTGATGTTAACCACCGAGGGTTTCAAGGCCTCAGGTGAGGTCAGCTTGATGACCATGCCTAGTGCTTTTGCTGCTTCCTCCTTTTGCTCTGGGCTGCCTGTCAATACTCCCTCCCGCAGAACAGGCAGGATGCATGTCACCCCCTGAAAAATCGACACACACATGGACATACCCCTCAGGCTTAATGAAATCTACCCATTAACTGGAAAAATCATCTGTCTACTTAAAAAGTGAAAGGAAGATTCGAGTTTGACCTTTTTGGGCAGGCAGAAGCCAGGGAGGTGCTGCCCTTTGGCTTCAGCCCCGGCAGAGCGTATATCCCGGTGCAGGTCATCAATAAGAGCCAGCTGGCTTCCTGCATCCAGCTTCTAAAAACAGAATTACACGTGTTGGTTTCCACTTTAACAACAATATAGACACACAGATATTATGTTAGTTATTTTCGCAGCAGGAGTTTTTATGTACGTTGATTTGCATACTCTTTTCCTCTTTACTTGTTTGTAGCTATATCAGAATAATCAAGGTCCTAAGTGTTGCCAATTTCCTTAGACAGCAGTCCCCCCCTTCCCTTCCACACCTTGGTGATGGAGTTAATGGTATCCCAGCTCTGGTGCAGGACCTCGGGGTTGGAGTCATTGAGCAAGCGGATGAGGCCAGACAGCAGGGCACGGGTGTGGGTGCTGTAGTCAAGGCGCGTGCGGGCAAAGTAGGCATTCAGAATAGTGACAGAGGCCTGGCGCCTGCCCGCATCGGAACCCCGTGTTGCCTCCAGCAGGTCTTCAATAATGATGCGCTGTCCTATCTCATCCTCCACTGACAGGATCACAGTCTGACAACTGTTCAGTTCCTGCAGACAGAGGCAGGCACACCCCAAAAACTTCACTACATGACTGACTTCTTCAGGTCAAGACAGTGTGCAGCAGCCAACCACAGCACAGCCTGAGAGTGTCAAGCAATTAATATTTTTGCACTGATCTTTTACAGGATGTGACTAAAGTTATACAGTCTTTAGTCTCCTCATCTTTCTCTACAGTTCTACAATCTGCCAGGAAATTACTTCTTTCAACTGTCACTTCCTATAAAAGGAACCCTCAATGCTTCTTCTTCTTATCTATAACCTTCCATTCACTGCGAAACCCCCTAGGTCTTCCCACTCCTCCTTCTACCTCTTTGGATAACTTAGCTTCTTTCTTTATTAACAAACCTGAAGACTTCCAGCTTGTTTCCATCCCTCCCTCATTCACTATACCACCCAACTTCTTATCCAGGCTCTAAGCTGGATCATTTGAAATTGCCAAATTCTGTCAGGTCATCATGTATTTGCTATAGACTCCCTCCTCATTGCAACAAACCATTCGTCTGCTCTGGTCTCACCACTGGCTTCCACAGTCAGCATCCACTTAAAGACTTACATCCAAATGTACCAGTCACTACATGGCTTTGCTCACTAACCCCCGTTTCTATTTCTTTCTACAATCCTCAGCAGAACCCCACTCCTCCTTGTCCAGCCTTCTCTCTATGTGGTCGTCATCATTTTTTGCTGACAAACAACAGAATGCACTCCTATACAACATCAAGAGTTCTACCAGTCTTCTGACTTCCTTTTGCTTTATTAAGACTCGGCACTTCACTTTGCAGACCTACTTTAAACTCAAGACCTTTCCCATGGTATTTCACTGAGTTCCTTGTTTGTTCACAACTGTTTGAATATTTATAGGGTGAGTAATTCTCGTTACAAATTATATCCGCTTCATGAAATGGACAGCATATTTCTGTGTGGGCAAATTTCAGTTTAGAAAGGACATTACCTGCTGTCCCTCCTCTGTGCCCAGCTTGCCTTTTAGTGAGGACATGAGGGCAGGCAGGATGACTCCTAGGTGGCGGGTCAGGGCATCCCCTGCAACAGCTGACAGGAAAGCCAGCACCCGCGTGTTCACTGGTGGTACAGTCAGCTGACAGACACAGGGAAAAAAAGAAGGTACATTCTGTCACATCATACAGACAGAATAGGCACTGCCCTTCTCTTTGGGAGAGTGGTTGCTGTTTTCTGTAGCCAAATTTCTTTTTTGTCTTTCTCACACAGAGTACTTCTAGTCCTTCTCTTGCAGACTAACTGCTCCCCCCACCCTCCATGGTCCCTCTCAGAGTATAAGTAAAGAGCCACTGAAGCAGCAGTGTGTGGTCAGGGCTAGTTGCCAATTCCTATTCCATTGAGAGGGGTGGGGACAGACTCACCTTGGGCACCAGGTAAGGCAGCACGGAACGACTCTTCACAGCCATCACCTGCTTGAGGCCATCTAATGCAAACTCTGCAGTCTCCTCATCATCCTGTGAACCCAAAAAGATCAAGGTGTTATGTTCATGAACATGTCACTCCTGCAGATGCGCTCGGATAGATTGGATCACTCTCTGTGTGTGCGCAAGTTGCTAAGTGCGTCAGCATACATGGTGACTCACCAGCTGGCAGAGCAAAGCAGGCAGAATATCATCAAGCGCCTGGTGGCCAATGGTGGCATGCAGCTGCTCAAAGGTCTTGGCGGCTGCCTCACGCACCTCTTCAAGAGGGTCACAAAGTGCCTTGCGCACTGTGGGCACCAGCGATTCTGAGAACACCAGCACCTACAGGTGGTAACAACATAACGCAGATCGTGTTAAATGGTAGTTACTGTACAACAGAAGACTGCAAGAGGAGCATGTTACTTGGAGTACAGAATTTTATAGTGTTTATAGGTCATATATGGTGTTTGTGAGTATTGCTGATAAAAAAAAGATCGAGTTGATGAATCAATCAACAATCAGCACAAAACAAGTAATGGTAGATCTCTATTCTTTTTAAATTAGCTGTGATTTAAATGTAGCTTGACATTAATGAAAATATTAAAATAAGTCTGAGCATTTTTTAAAATTTATTATAGCTGTAGCTTAACCTTTATATTGAAACTATACATGGAGAGATATCTGTATTAGTAAACTTTAGTTAATTGTAACAGTGGTGAAATTCACAGACAGAATAACAGTTCCAATTGTGTTTGTAAAGTGATAAGCCAATGCATTCACTTGAGGCATTCAACAACTGACCGCATCTTTGCTTGTGGATTTCATGATCTCACTAAGGCCGATGCACACGCCCTGCCGCTCGTCACTCTTGTCTGAGCGTAGTCCCTCCTCTAAGATGGGGATGATCTCTGGCAGTATCTTCTCCCCTAGCTTGCGCACTAGGTCCCCCAGTGTGCGTGCTGCAATCTGTGCATAGAGGTACACATGCATGGCACAGTCCTTCATATTCTCAATATACAGGCAGCTGAGGCTGTTGATTGGTTAAGCCTGAACTGGCTCAGCCTGTAAAGGAAGCAGACTAATGCAGAGGAGGGCCCATGCACTGATATAATAGGTAGGAAACAAGAGCTGTGGTTACAGGTACCGTTCTCTTATCTGGGCAGGTGGAGGCCAGAAAGCCCAGCAGCAGGCTGAATAAGGTGGGCAAGATCTCCCGCAGGGTGCGGGGTGTGTTGGACACCACAATCTTCCAGACGTGCAAGGAGGCCTGTCGGACTACAAGCTGTGTGTCGGAGCGGCCCATATAGAGCCCAGATAGGACCCGATTCCGTCTCTCCACACCTAAGGCTTTGATGATGGCCTGGTAGAAGAAGACATTAAGGCCTTGTTCATAACATAAACAAAGGCAAAAAACTTAACATTAACTGCTCAAACTGCCACAAACAGCACTCAAGCAGTGAGCATTTTTATGCAAAAACTTTCTTTAATCTAAAACTGACTATTGGTTTTATATACCACCAGTGGTCAAAGGCTACTGATGTCTCAGAGTGCAGACTGTAGCACATCATGTAGGAGAAACTCCTACTGCACAAACTCCAATTAAGGGGTGAGCGACTAAAAGCTCCAAGAACCTTGTTTGACTGTGCGGTGCCAAAGTTGTCATCTTCAGATGCTGTCTCTGTGGTCATCTTCCCTGTTACTCCAGAGATGTGGAACAGCAGATCACCCAGGAGCTGCACGGAACTGAACCTGGTGTGACACAGGGCCCGGTCAAAAAAGGGTAGAGGTTTTGAACCTACATGCTTTAATATATAAGATTGCAAATGCTGAGCTAACATTTTCCCAGTTTTGTGTATGTTTCCATTTTGAATGTGGACCTCTTTTAGTGAGTGCATGTCTGCATACACACAGGTATGTACCTGATCCTCCACAGGTCATCAAATAGCCCCTGCTCAAGCTCAGGAAGCAGCAAGGCGATGGCCGTCTCTGCATACATACTGATGATGCGCTGGCCAGCCCGCAGCGCTGTGTCACGCACATATTCATTCTCGTCCGCCAAAGCCTGGGGAGGTGGGGAAAGAAGGAGTTTGGATGTTAAAAACTTGAACAATTTTCCACGAAATTCTACAGCTTTTTAATTTGTTTTAAGGATAATTTTTTCTGCATATTTATATTTATGCATTTGGCAAATAAATTTTTCTTAATCTGAGAACAGCATAGCAGGTGAGCATATTCATGTTTTACCCCAATGACAAGGAACGTCATCTACTCTGTCCTATACATTATCCAGGTCTCCTAGAAACAGATTAATTTTTCCATATTTCCAGGAACTGGCTTCAGTCTTTCAACTATAAGACTGCATAAACTTTGCTTACTACATTTTTTTTCAGAAAATAAGTTAAACAAAATAAAACTTATTTCCAGCTGATGCAATATAGCACAGCACATTTTTAAATTTAAAATTCTGGAAAAGCTTCTGAGGTAAAAACTACAGTACTCAAAAAATTAATCCACTGGACATCAAAATAATCCTGTTACTGTGAGGAACAAATGGTAAAAAATTTTGAACCCCAATCCCTTCCATTGGATTTGATGCAATTAAACAATGCATTGCTGTTGAGGCTTGGGAAGAAATGTGTACTGTAAAACTGTGAAATCACGTGCTGTAGGAGAGCAAGACAGAGACAAATATGGACTTGATCACACACATGTAAAACCAGTGACTGGTGAGCAGAGATGAGTGAGAACTGACATGAGTGAACATGAAATTAATACCCAGTACAGTAAATTTCCAGTAAGTCACATTTTAGAAACTGAAGAAGCATCTTTAAAAACAATTTTAAAAATCAGAAAGGGATCCAAAGAAAGAATACATTTCATCTAAGGATGAGCAACAAGCCTTTTCAGCCTTAAAGAAGCAGTCTTCATGTGCATTAGCATAAGCTGTACCTTAAGAATGCAGGGGATGATAGGTCCCACGTAGGGTGTGAACTTATCTCCAAAGGTAAGAGGCAAGTAGATAAACATCATGATGTAGCCATCGCGCACATGGGATGCGATGTCCACCTTGCTTGCAGTCTGCACCACGTCAGGCATCAGCTTCTCAAGCTTCTCCACACCAAGGCCTGCCATCACTTCTGCCAGGCCTGTAGAGACAGAAAGACATGGGGCATGGCATACAGTGATGGAACCAGGCTGAAGTTTGGGTTAAAATGCTGCAGGAGGGCACACCCTAGTGGAGAAAATGCAAGCACAGGCTCACCTTGGGCAGCACCAGAGCGATCCACAGAGCTCTGCTCAGAGGCAAGAGTCTCCATCAGCCAGGGTAGCAGGTCCTCGAAGCATGAGTCACCCATACCTTTGACCATGGCACCTAGTGCTTTGGCAGATACTGTGCGCACCTACAACAAGTCAGACAGGATCACACCCAGGACACAGGACCAACACCAAAACAATCGCTTGTAGATGCCCTATCAAAAACCTTTCAAAACTGAATTTCTCTTTCAATCTATATGGGCCAGTAATTTTACTAAAAATGAACTGTTTAATCACTTACTTTCTTCACTTTTCTATTTAGTAAAAATTCTATTTTTAGTGATAGAATGTGACTTGTGTTCAGAATAGATGGGTGTAAAGAGCACCCAAAAAGAACAAGTGTGGGAGTGTCTTAAACTCATTTTCACAGTCTTCAGTGCTCATGTCAGGCGTTCCCGAGCGTTGGTGATAACATTATATAAGATGAACTAGTGAATAATCACCATTAAACAACAGTTTTTTTCCTGAGTATTTTAGTTGTAATTTAGTATTTTAGTTTTAATCTCAAAATAGTGGAAAGTTTTTGAAAATTTCGTAGAGTTTCTAGGATGCTAGAGTGGCACTGACAACTCTGTTCCGTATTCATAACATTCACCACTTCCTGTTTTATACCATGAGCTGAACATGCCTGTCTGTGTTAAATGTGAGAGCACAAGAGAGTAAAATTGCAGAACAGATTCGGAGGTAGGAAAGTGGAACATGTATTGGACATCATGTATTCACCTCAGGCACAGGGTCCAGCAGTGAGGCCTTAAGTCCTGGGATGACACTGGGGAGGTAGGGGGAGAGGTCCTGGAGCACAAGCACACAAAGGAGGGAAGATGTTACCCAGGTAATGGGGGTAATCAAAAAAGACAAGCTGCAGATGAATGTGTACCTTCTGGTCTGTCAAAGAATACATGTTGCCAATGATCTGAGCTGCCATTTTGCGTGTATCAGTGGAACGGTCCTGGAAAGCACGCTGGACGATAGGCATGATAAGGGCCAGTGAGGGGGCATCGATGAAGTGGACGAACTTGGTGTCCAGCAGAGTCTGCAGGCAGTGCTGCGTCTTGCGGGAGGGGTCAGTCAGGGCGTCCAACAAGATAGGGGTGATGGCTGGTGAAATGGATGGGGGTTAGTGGTGATCACTGGCTTTAAAATACCCAACATTGTTATGGGCAGCAAATCAAAAATCAACATAATGAAATGGAAGTACTTCACTGTGAGTTTTGTCATAGTCATATAATATTTGCATAACTCAGGCTGTCTTCAAGAATTTTTGAGCAAATAAAATCCTATTTAGCCTGATTATTATTATTATTATTATTATTATTATGTACATACTCTGGCCATCCCAATTTAACATCACCATGTAAACTATCTCAGCCCCACAATAAATCCTTGAAAATTTGATCTGCTCGGGAATTATGGGAATTCACAGTGTCTCACTTTTCTACATAACTCCAAAGTTAGTAAGTCAGAATCAGTAAAAGCTCCTCTCATTTTACACATTTACACTGAAAAATATTGGCTATAGCTACAACAAATAAAAATATTAAGACTTTATTTTAATACTTAACTTAATGTGTCTGTGGGGGGTTTGGGTGCCTACATATGGGGCACATATGCCAGGTTGGGTTCTCACCTAGGATCTCAGGGTTCCGGATGACGGAACCTATCTGCCGCAGTGCCTGCTGACCGGCCTTCTGCACCTTGACATGGGAGTCAGTGAGCACTTCTGTGAGTTTCGGTACGATGCTGGGGAGGCAGGAGGAGAGCTGCTTGGGGGCACAGTAAGCCATGGCTCCAAGCAATTCCACTGAGCCTGGAGGAAACGGGAGGGAGGCACTTCAGTGTCAGTTAACACTCATCCTGCACATCACTGTGTTATATACCTCTTGTAATAAACATGTACACACCATGCTAAATAAACACATAAACACCAATAAACACTTAACTCTACTTGTGAACATGAGAGAGACACAACATCTCCTTATAAGTCTAAGTTCATAAGTCTGGCATGCTTAAATTTACTATTGGCAATATGTAAAACACCACAGTAATTAAATGCAATAATTCATGCCAAAATCAAGTGATTTTCACAATTTTCTGATCTTATTACACTTTGGTTTAAGTAATTTAGCATACAAACCAAAAATGCATCTATCCATTTTTAGCACTTAATCCTGAGCTGGATCATAGTAGTCCAAAGCCTATCCTGGAGTCACTGGCTGTTATGAAACTACTTTTGGAAGTGACCGCAGTCCATCGCAGGGTCACCACACACGCTCACATTACAGACAATTCAAACTGGCCAGTTAAACTGAAACACATGTCTTTGGACTATGAGAGGAAACTGAAGCACCTGAAGGAAACCCTTAGAGGCATGGAGAGAACATGCAAACTCGATAAAGACTAAGCTGGATTCCAGTTCAAGCCCAGGTACTGTGAGGCAGCAGTGCTACTTTCTGACCCACTGTGCCACCCTAAACTTTACTTCAAAGTCTTTTTGGGCAAAAGTGTGAAATAAATAATTACGTAAAATAATCATTTCTATATTTCATTTCATACTAATGTTGTACCTTTTCTTACTAGCACTATCAGTACTTTTCAGACATACGGTAGTAAATACAAAACAGCACAGAAGAACAATGGGATAACTGGCAAACCACAACAGCAGTAGCAGTTTGGTGGGATTACCCAGAATGCTATCTGTAGTGAAAACTGAGTTTACAACATGGTTGAACTTCGGACTAACGTTCTAGTGCAGGAACTTGTCTGTTTCTCTGAAAGTTGCAAATTCAAGGACTTTACGGTAATAAGAAGAGAATTAGAAGGGGGACTAAAGTTAACTTAGGCCAGCTGCCTTTCAAGGGAGATGTTTTGCTTTGTGGGAAGGCCACACACCTGCTTTGGTCCTCCAGGACTCCTCCTCCAGTGCTACCAGCAGGGAAGGCAGTACCAGTTTTACACCATGTGCACTGAGGTTTCTCATCACAGCTTTGGCACAATCATCTGCTGCCTGGAGGGGGAGAGGTAAGAGAGTCAGATACTATGTTGTTTCTCTGTGCATGTTCTTGAATCTGCTAAAAGGGCCTTCACCTCTCTGACATATTGGTTCCCGTCCCCGAAACAGAGCAATAGGTGGGGCAGCACATGGACCACATAGGGTTCAAAGAGTTTTCCCAGCATGTTGCAGAGCATCTCAAAGGCAAAGAGCGCACCTGCAAAGTCAAATGCAAGAGCCAATGTTTTATTTCAAATATCAAGTGAAAGAAATTCCATCCCCTGAGTGCCTTGGCAAGGCTGACCCTCTCTTCGCCGGAAGTTCTTCTTATCCTGAATGGCATCAGTGAGAGTGGTCATGATGTCCTGCTGCTTCAGTGCTAGGATGCCAAGACCCTTGACGAGGCCTGCCAGACCATAGGCCGCACCCTTCCTCTCTGCATACTTGTCGCTCTCCAGCAGAAGCTGTAGCAGCTTGCGTACCATGCCCCCAGCATCCTCCTTGATGGCCGGGACCAGTGGGGGCAGGCAGCTGGCCACAGATTCTTGGACCTAGAGGATGGATTTGGGGATTGCAGGAGAGAGGTTAGATGTTAATTTCATGGAGGTAAATTTCCATATGAACCTGCAAGTATCTAGGTGCTCACTTGTTGGGATGGTGTAGACAGGGCTGTTATAAGCTTGGCCACAATTGGCTTGACCCTGGGGTCACTCTTGTCAAGATGTTTGGCCAGAGAGCCCATGAGGATGACAACACTCTGGCGCACAGAATCGTAGCTGGCGTCCTGTGGAGCACTCTTCAGGAATTCTTCAAAGACGGGCAGAAGGGAGCTCACATTGTCCTAATGTACAACACACCCAGTTCATAATGTGACTAAACTTATCTGTGGTTTTCACTTTTTCAATACAAGTCACTAAATGCAGCTGTAACCACATGAGACTTAGACAAACAAAAATGGGGAGATGTTTAGATTTTCTGAACTATGCAGTGCAGTAGGCAAAGAGACAGAAAGTGGCATTACCTTGCCATGGGTGTTAAGGCCAGACAGAGCAGCATCCAGCATGCAGCGGCGCACCTCTGAGTGTCGGTCATTCAGTGCATCCGGCACAAAGAACAGAAAGAGAGGGGTGACCTGCGAATCGTCCAAGTACTGGGCCAGCTTGTTGAGAGCCAGAGCAATGCCACACCTGCAGATGATTACATATATTTTAACAACTGGCTTTTGGTGAAGCAACTCAAAATTATACAACTTGTTCATGTATAAAAGTAGTAATAGATGGTGGCCTGGATGAGGGGAATGGTTTGTTTTACCTGGCTTCCCACTGGTCTGGCGGGGCTTCTGAAATGACCCGTCCCAGAGCATCCAAAACTGGGGATGGCCTCTGCCAAACAACAGTGAGTATATGACATTAGAACCAAAGGGCTGTATCAACCAGCTTTCATTTAAGATCTTCAGAAGCTTAGTGTAACAGGAATCTGTGAGTGCTCACATAAAGCTTCTGGTGGTAGAGCTCTGTGAGGCGGGCAAGGACAGCCGGTGCTTGCTCACGGTAGCAGTTCACAGCATTCGAAAGCGCTTCCGCCCCGGCAGCACGCACAGCTTCCTCATGGTGAGTCACATCATCAATAAGCAGAGTGCACAGCTCTGGGACCAGCTCCAGACACAGGGACTGCCAAAGCCTTGAGTTGACAGGAGAAGGTCAGAGGTCAGGTAACTCCAGTGCAGGAAAGATTCTAATAACTGTAGTACCTCAGAATTTAATGTATCAATTTAAATGACTGAACTGACCAACGCCACCATTTGCCTCTGATGGTCTGCAATGCTCTCTAACCACTGGGCAAAATAGCCCTCCCACTCACTTGTCTGCCAGCATCCTTCCCTCCTCCTCCACATCAAAGCGGGCCACCCAGAGCCTACGCAGTACACTGAGCCCGCTGCTTTCTGAGCTATCTGTGGGCAGGGCCATCTCCAGCTCCAGCAGCCCCTGTTTGGGGAAAAACAGGGTTACACAGAGAAGATGTCCTGACCCTGTTCTCCACACTCCCATCACCACCTCTTTAGACACCCCTTCTCCTCACTCACCCTGAGGGCAGCATCCCGTACAGAGAAGCATGGGGACAGTAGAGCCTTCAGCAGGACATCAACCTCCACTTGCTCAGCCAGAGCACAACCCTCTCCACCCCCAGCACTTGCACAAATGGCAGTCAGGCAACGTGAGGCAAGCACCTGTGACAGGGACACACCCGCAAAAATGCACAAAGATACAAACACAAGAGAGGTCTGAACAATTTGCTTTCAATTTCACAGAAAATTTCTGCAGTATTTATTGTAGTAATCGCACAATGCAGAGTGAAACCAAGTCTCCTCAGAATTAAGCTGACAATATAAGCTCAGTTTTGAAATAAAACTCAATTATTAAAACTCATAAGACAGGACGTTCAAAGGTTGAGATGGATAGAGAGTACTAATATAATGTATCTGAATTTAATAGAACTCAGAGAGAATATAGATGAAGTGTACATGTATAATTCCAATAAAGCAAAACTGAGTTGAGTAAGTAGATGACGGATGGGTCTGGAATGCCAAAGTCCATGACGTCATGAAGTATCAAACACAACTGAATGACTGAACGATGACAGATACATTACTGCAGATCTACATCATATATCTGAAGCAGTCTCCATACCTGCAGCCGGGGGGCACCAGTGGAAATCACCTTGGTGAGCAATATCAACATGTTGACACGGGGCAGCATTTCTGGGCCATACTGAGCACAAAGAAACAAAAACGCATTTAGATATCTATCTCTGTGCAATTCCCTTTGGCTCAACAGATAATAATATGCTTTTCCATTCCCTGAAGTTGCAACATACTCAACACTGAATTGCCAGTTTAGACAGTATACCCCTCACCTTCAGAGAAATTGTTAATTCCAACAAACCATACATCACTTCGGTGTGTGGTATAAATCATGGAAAAATTTCGCAAACAGACTGAACATAACCATTCAAATCACATCCAAATACAATACTAGTGCACAGAACGTCACCTCAGAATGCACCATTTATCGGGCATTGACAGGAGTGGGCTACAACAGCTGAAGTGCTGATGCTCTCAGTGCAGAAAGGGCATCTCCAGTGCACACAGGAGCATGGGTACTGCACCGTTGAGGAGTGGAAAAAAGTTGCTTATCGGCTAAAACCAAGTTCCTTCTGCATCACGCTGATAATAGGGTCAGAATTTTGCACAAAATACATGAGTCCACAGAGCCCTTCTGTTTGATGCCAATGGAACAGGCTGGTGATGGCAGTGTGATGGTGTGGGGAATGTTTTCCTGACACACATTTGGCCCCCCAATACCAATTGAAGAATTTCTGAAACTCATGGTGTAATGAACATCATTGCTGACCAAGTACATTTGTTCATGGTTCATGGCTACAGTTTATCTACAATCAGATGGACGCGCATTTCATCACCACATGGATCTAAGAACACAACCGTGAATTTTCATTGCTTCAGTGTCTTGCATAGTGGTCTGGATAGATCTCAGTCCTATGGAGCATCTTTAAAATAAGGTAGAAAGAAAGGACTGTCCAGTGCAAGATTGAGCAGCCATTCAACAACTATATAACGCAGTCATTTCAGTGTGGTAAAATATTCCTGCACAATGCGTTCAGCATCTTGAAGAATCCATGCTGTTCAAGGAGGTACTACACGCTGCTAGATAGCTGTACCCAATAAACTGGCAACTCAGTGTGTATATACAGTGTATAGTATTTACTACTTTAGAATTAACATATAAAAACTAATATATGTAACAATAATATAATAATATAGCTGACATAGCCATCGTCTTGCAATTACTATCATTAGTAATATTTTTTATTACGTGTTCCTTGTATACCTCATCAACAAGCAGGTCTGGACTGTCAGCACGGGCACGGAGTTGGGCATGCTCATTGATGATCTGCAGTGCACGGACTAGCATGCTCTCTGCCTCCTCAGTATTGTTGGGTGTCTGACTCAGTACAGCATGCAATAGAGGAAAGCAGAAGGAGAAGGCAGGTGCCGACAAAGGCTTCACATCTGCAACGGGGGAGGAGAAGAGAGCAGAACCTGAAGCCTCACAATGCCTACATCATAACACCCTTCAGTCCAAATTATGGGGAGCATAGTAATCAAAGTAGTAGTCACCTTGTGCATGATAAGTCATATATGCAACTACCAGGTACTCAAATACCCATGGAAAAATTCTACTCTAAAATAAATAGACAAAGGTCAGTTAAATAAAAATAATAATGAAAGTAACTCTAGATAACATACTTCTCTCGTAGATGTACAATGAATCTCACACAGTCTGTTCTTTGCAAGTTCTATTTTCATACTTCAAATATAATACCTCAAACTATCAGAAATGAAACTTTATAAACAACTTTATTTGTTTACAGTTCTTGTGCTGAAACATCAAAATGGCCTCTGGGAGTCCTCAGTGCTCCTCACCAGGCTTCCCTTCACGTTGTGGCACTGTGTGGTTGTGCAGCAGCAGGACTGTACGCTGGGTGGCCATGTTCAAGTCTTCCTGGAGCCAGGCCTCATCCAAAGTGCACTGAGGCTTCAGGAGACGCAGGGTTACTTGTCCCACCAGCACAGCTGATTGCAGGAAATAAAATAATACAGGTACCAATTACATGACAGGGTGATTTAGTAGATAGCATCTTGGAGAGACAAAAAAAATCTCTCAACAAACTGTGAAGAGAAACAAGGCAGCTATTGAGTTAATATGGATAATAGGTGGCTGGAAAGGTGGAGAGATGTGCAAAGGTGTTGAGAAAATGAATGGAGAGATGGACAGATAGGTAGAGGCAGAGAGACAGACACAGATGTACAGATGTCTGAACAGATGGACAGGTGAATAGACAAAACGTCAGGCCGTGTACCCAGATAATGCAGCTCCTTGGGCATGAGGCAAACCCCAATGTCCAGGAAGTGCTGACGCAGGACAGGCGCTGCCAGAGGCGAGTGCAACAGGGGCAGCAGCACCTGTAGGACTCCTGGCAGATGCCAAGAGAGTCGGGGAGGGCAGCGGCTCAACAGCGTCCGCAACAATTTGGCTGTGCTCTCTAGCTTAATGTGTAGCTGTGGGGGACAGAAGAGGGAGGGGCTCAGGAACTGAAAGTGGAAAAGCCCCTAAGGATATACACTAATCTAAACTGCTTTGTATGAACAAAGTAAGGAAAAGCATTTTCATCTGTCCTGTAAAAATATGCACTACAAGCTAAATCTTTCACTTAAGTTAATGTTACAAATACAAAATTAAACATAAAATTCTATAAAGTAATAAGATGGTATGGGATTTCTCAAGCCATACTAAGAGTCCTGATGTTGACACTGGAGGTCTGAGATTTGGTAAGCGCCCCAGTACTACACCAGGAGTTTCAGTTTCAGTGGATTTTGTGTGTGTAAGTCAGGGCTGCAGATCTGTACCTCACGTAGCCTTTTGCGAATGCCAGACTCCTTTTCGAGCTGGTTCTGCACCATCTCCTTCTGCTTGCTGGTGAGCTGCACCTCCTCCTTGATGCCTTTCTTCTTCTTGATCTCCTGAAACCACCATGTTCAGACATTTTACAGCTATACAGGTACCAGTACGTTCACCAGGTAGCATATAAAGCTTTCTTCACAAACTGAATCTTGTCTCAATGACCACTAGATAATATTCATTCCCACTAAACATGCCAAAAGGCACTGGACCTCACCTCCTGCAGCTCCAGCTCAATGATCTGCTCCTTAAAGGAGTATGCCTTGTTCTCCCTCTTCAAGTTTCCCTTCTTGGTGTTCTCCTGCTGGGCACTGCCAGAAGACAGCAGAGGGAAGCAGAATGTAGATGTAAAAGCAGCAGGCCAAGAAAGGTATAACCATCTTTGACACAGAGAGAACGCACACACACCCACCCACCTTTGGAAGGTAGAAGATCTGCTTCTTAAACACACTATGTCAGTGATTTAAAACTTATATCCATAATAGCTCATCCTACCTTTTTCTTGTTTGTATCAGACAGCTTTTATGCAGTCATTTCATACAATATTTACTAGAGTTAAAGTAGAATATCACTTTCACGATGACAAATTTAAAATTTACCCATTTACAGAACAGGGACATTTTTACTGTATCAATTCAGCGCAAGCTCCTTGTTCAGGGATACTACAGCAGGAACAGGGATTCAAACTCAGGGATTTTAACTGCAAAGCGATGGCTTTAACAGCTATTCACTTGTTAGCCCCATCAATATTGTCTCCACCTGCCTCATTCTCCCCAGTCCCAGAGGGCTGTACTTTGGCCCATAATGCGGGTACCTCTGGACGATGCTTTTGTCATAGAGCTCTCCTTCAGGAGTGAGCATAATAGCATACTCCTCTCGGATGACCTGCAGAAGTGCTGGATCTGACAGCTGGTTTGTGACTCGCTCCATCACACGTGGCAATAGCTTGTCAGGGGACAGAACGCAGAGGGAACCAACAGCATTCCATCCTGCCTGCTGGACACCAGGGAAACAACACCCTCAACAACAGAACATCTCAGTCTACACCTAGACTGACCCAAACAATCTACATTAAATGTAACAAACAATAATCTAAGATATTACCCAAATGCGTTGTATTATGAACAGCCAAGTTTTCTGATTTATTTACTTATGTTTAATTGCATTTTCTTCACTGGTTGCAAATCATTGGCAGTAAAAAAGCACCCAAACTAAAAAAGAGTGTGGCGTCCCCTAGTCATCTCACTTCCATAGTGTTTACATCTCAAGTTTGATGTTCTTGAGCATTGGTAATCAATAACAACATGATAAATGTTGTAATTTGTCACTGAATATGATTTTGTGACAGGGAAGCCTTCCAGTTTCAGACATTTAAAACTGGAATATATATTGATGTTAAAAAATATGTAAACCTGAAACAACATTCTATAAGAAGAGTTTTAGGAGAGTTTAAATACAGTAGAAAGGTGTGTTCAAACTGCGAGCACATCACTGTGAAGTTTTCTTCGTCACCCTCACCTGGCAGTCAGTGTCAAAGAGACGATTGACAATGGAGTCCAGGTGCTTGTCAACGAACTCAGTGGCATTAATGTTCATGTGAGACAACAACACAGGCCACAGTCCAGACCGAGCAGCCTCTACAAGGTAGACAGAAGCTGCATGAATTTACTCCTGGCTGCAAAGGGAGGTGGGACTTGCTGTTGCTTCAAAGTGCAGTGAGGGACAGAGTAAGAGCTGGACAAACCTATGGAGGGATGGTGCGCGATCACAAGGATCTCAGCAGCAAGGCGTTCAGCCTCAACAGGGTCATTCTGCAAGGCTGGTGCAGAACAGATGGTGTACAGTGCCTCTTGGAGGATACGCGGGGGAGTGTAGGACCGGCCCATTTCAGAGAGCTCACTCGTCTCAGAGAGCAGCATATCAAGAGTCATCACCTAGGTACACAGAGAGAGGGAAGAGGAATGAGGACTAAACTGTGACTTGAGGAACCTAAAAATAGACATCAGCAATAAAAACAAAAATAACAAATAAAAGGTAAATTAAAACACTTGCTAAAAAAAGCAAATATTACTTTAAACATCTCTCATTGTTAATTTTATTTTACTAAAAACTTCCACACATTCAACTTTCATTAAGGTTAAAAAACACACAAAACAGATTTAGATATAAGCGGAAACCTATGAGAGGACAGAAACTTGCAGACAGCTAAAAACAGTATTAACTGCCACCTGCCCCTCACCTTGTGCATGTTCACAAAGGTTCTCAGTTCTCCAAGAAGTCCATGTGCCAGGTTGGAGCCTCCCAGAGAGGAGAGGAGCTTCCTCACAGTTTGCTGTGCCCGTTTCCGCACCCGCCAGCTCCGGGCCAGCAACACAGTGATTATTGCGTGGTGGTACATCCTGGGCACGGGTTAGGAGGATGAGTTACACAGAACATCATAACACTAAAGGTAGCCGGTGTGGTAAAGATACAGATCGTGAGGCAGCACAGGAGATGGACACTAGAACACTCACTGGGACTTGCTGTTGCTGAGTCGGTGGGCATGGTCCAGGAAAAGTCTCTCACACAACTGCAGTACTGTTAACAGGGCTGGATGCACATTGGAAACAATACTGTGTGAATGTGTATAAAAACAATAAATCTAACCATTCTAAAATTTAAAAGTTTGAAGACACATGTTTGTGTGTCTTACATTCTTCGCTGGCCTGAGAGAGGAACTTCTCTGTTGTGAACAGTGGCTTCTTCTCATCTAATATAAGGTTCCAGAATGTGGCCATCTTTGCATCTGTAAAACACACACACACTCCTCAGCATCAACAATTCCTAGATACCTCTCAACAATCCCCTCTCCACACTTAATTCCTCCCTCACCTGTTTGCGTGTCCAGCAGAGACAACCGGCACAGCAGCACAGCAGCAGCTACACCTTCTGACAACAAAGCTTGTTGAGAGCTCTGTTTGGCAGCCTTCTCTACAGTCTGCAGGAGGAGGGGTACAAGCTCCATGGCCTGGTTCAGAGTGTCACCTGTTCGGTGGACAGAACAGACTTCTAACATTATATCTAGATGTTGTTTTTTAAAGTTTCCATTTACAGGGCTATGAGTTTGTTGAAAGTGATGACAAATGCACAGGGGAAGGGGGTGTTACCTTTGAAGGTCCCCAACATGGCTTGTAAATAGGCATGGCGCACTAGCGAAGTGGACACCTTCAGGGTGAAGGCCTTCTTCAGCCAGTCCAGCAGGGGGCGTGGGACCTCCACGGTGAGCTTTACATTCCAGTGGGATAACACCCCCACTGCATGCACCAGAGTACCCTCATGGACTGTGAGAGGAAATGAGAAGCACACAGGTAAGCAGCGATGCAAGGTGATAATGGAATCACACTGGTATCAGTCGAAAATTGTTTAATTTTTATCAACAACAGGCCAATGCTTAGATTGCCAATGCTTAGATTTGACTGAAAATTCAAACCAAAATTTGATGACACACTCATTATGTTCCTGAAAGGAAGAAACCTTTAGGCAATACTGGGCTGCAAAGCAGAAGTTTCTCCAAAGGTAAGTGATCAGTGTTGACAGCAAAAAATTGTTCAGTGCAGCATCTAATGTGGTCAAGAAAATGAGGGGAAAAAAACTTCCTGCAACAAGGCAGAGATGCTCCTGTTCATTAAGGAAAAGATGCCCCTTATGCTAAAAAAGGATTATGTATTTGCAGAAGAAAGTTGCTGTCAGTATTACGTGGTGATATTTCTTAATCATTGTATCATTTTACCTGTCAGTTTTAATTATTTCAATATTTTTTCTATCATAAAGAAAGAGAAAAGTGTTATGTAGCATTTAAGGCTACAGCCTGCAAAACCATTTCTTATTTAATGATCTAATGTGTTACAACCTTAATGATTTAATAATTTAATGTGATTTAATGAACAGCCAAATGAAGTTCAGCAGATGCTATTTATTTTAATGATTGTACATGGCCCAAAAAACTGAAATGTTACATAAATAAAAGTTACATTTGTCTGTAACTCTCATCCAGGGAGATCTAGTCCCATTTTTCTCTGTATTTTATAAATGTGTCTACCTTCCTGCTGCAGGTAGGGGATGAAAAGTGCAGTAACCGCAGAGCTCAGGGCCTGGCTGGAGGGCCCCGACAGGGCATGATGGCTACAGCTGCTAATCCCTGTGAAAGAGCATACAAGAGTGATGAAGCACCCTGTTAGCCCACATGGAATAAATGCCATGGGTAGAACTTGGGAGGAGCTGATGAGGGCTGTACCTGAAAGAACACTCATCTTCTGGGCCACAACTGTGAGCTTTCCTTCTGAACCTGACGGGATTAGACAAACACTGTGAACACAGTAGCAGAATCACCTCTATGTAGACAATGTTCACTCATATAAGCACCACTCTGTCATAGGATCTGAGCCAAATAGAGAAGTAAAGAATCACCACATTCTTGAACCAATAGCAACAACATGGAAGCTCTATAGACATGAAAGGGTGAATGCTAACCTCCAAGGATATTGAACAAGTGTGTGACGACATCCTGAACAGCAGTGGGGTCACTGCACTGCTGAGCCAGGTGTTGGAGGGCCCACACTGCCTCTTCCATTAGCTGAGGGTTGTTGGCTTTCAACTGGCCTGGAACAGTTTAAACCTGGGTCACAGAGATGGTCACACCTGGCCTGTCAAAACACTAATAGTGTATGTACTCTCATTTTGTTCATTTTTTTAGCAGACTTACTTGCAAGACCCTTCCCAATGTCAAGGGCATACTGACTGAGGTCAAGGGTCACAGAAGCCAGCAAGCAGGAAATCGCTGAAGGAATAGAGGGTCAACAATCACTCATCAGATCACCATCAGCTAGATGAGTAAGTGTATCTTCACACACAAACTCGTGTACAATGCAAAATCAATGCAGAGTGTTAGTTGTTTTATTACAAGTGGATGTATTTCTGTGGCTAGAGAGAGAGACAGAGAGACTACACAGAGACTTACTCCCCATGGCATTCTCTGGGCTCCTCAGCATCACCTTCTGCAGTGCAGGCAGCAACTGCTTCTGGAACTCGGTATGGTTCACATGGCGAAGCACTGAACTGCTCCTCTCCTGCAGACACACAGGCCAGGTTGAACAACATTTACTCCATACAAACTGCTTCAGTGATGCTGCACTCTTGGCAGCATCTGTGATCTCTGTGACCTTCGGCTTGAGTGCACTCACCAGAATGTGCTGCTGAGGTTTGTTTTTGCTCATCAGGACCGTCTTCAAGTACAGGTCAAGAAGAGCAGCCTGAAGACAGCAAAGAAAGATTTAGAAATACACAAACAATTCTGATCAACCAGAAAGGCTCATGTTCTCAGAATTATGGGCTTTATTAGCAGAATCAATTATAGCTAATTATTCTTTTAGTTTATTATAATGTCAGTCATGCAAATAATTCAATGAACCAGTTAATTCAAGTCAATCAAAGCTACATAGTTAATGTCAGTCTGACTTCCTGAGCAACAGTCAGGGGTCAATGGGACCAGAACCAAGTGCAAGGGTTTTAGTGCATTTTGGGTTGATTATATGGCAAACACCATCAATTAGAAATCAGCAATTTTCCAGCCCATTATTTCACACCAGAGAATTCAGCTGGGTGTGCAGTGGGTATACAATAGGAAAATATTTGTACACAGGGAAACAGAAGCATTGGGACCACAGAGTGTGTGCTAACCTTGTGCTTCTCAACAGTAGCTGTGTCCTTTTGGGCTGTGCAGAAGTCTACACACACACATAGCAGTGCCAGTAAACTTGAGTTCTGGTCCAGGCTGAGGAGGGTGCTCATATACTGGTCAGCTAAACCTGGGTTCTGAAAGAACAAAAGATGAATAATCCAATCCAATCCAACAAAAATGAAACTACAGCTTATCTTCCATAAAACAGGTTATAATGGGTATCACTGCTTCATTTATGTCTATATTTCTGTAAGGCTACAGAGATGTTTGATTTTGCTTCACCTTGACTTAACTGCTTCAAACAGGAACTCACCTCATCTGAGACTGCAAGTTTAACCTAAAATGTCTTCTGTAAAACATAGTGGATTGCATCTCTCAATGATGATGAAGTTCATCAAGCTGAGCCATTACTCTCAGGAGCCTAAAGTCATCCAATACCTCTCCACCCCATTCCAACACTTCCTCCATGCAGTAGCCTACTCACCTCCTTCCACAGCTGATTCAAACTCTTCAGAGCTGACTTGAGAGTGTTCCGCTGAGCACCACCTACAACCTCAGCCAGGACCATACTTTGCACCTCCACCTGGCAACAGAAAAAAGTGGATGACATTTATACAAGCACTTTTGTTACATAATCAGCAAATAACAAAGACATATTTGTGGGACGTAAAACATCATTAAGTTTTTATGTTACACATAAAACATGACACATCTGAACAGCAAACTGAAGGGTGGTGGTGTAGGGTACTTCAGAGTAACACACCAGTTTTTTCCAGGTGGGCCCTTCTCTGCTCTCTGGGGTAGGAAACACAGCACGCACTAGCAGACAGGTCCATGACAGAGCCATGGACGCTGCAGATGCTGTGCTCTTACTGTGAACCAGGAAACACAAGACAAAGGGTCAATGAAAGGGTTTCAGGAGTCACAGTTAAGGAAAAAAAAACAACCCACAGGCAGAAAAAGCTAAATGGCCTGCATAAGTTCCTCTGTACTCCTGTAATGACCTATGTGTGCATATATGTGCAAGCTTCATTTGGCTGTTACCATAGTCAGACTCATGTTATCTCTCCCCCTTATTATTAGGCCATGTAAGTGCTGGCAGACATCAAAACACAACAGTAAACCAACGCACCCCAGCAGGGACCAAGACAAGCAGCCAGCTATGTTAGGACTGTAACTTTGGCAACTTCCTCATCCTCCTCACTCCTACCTGGGGACTCCGCTCTTGCTGATGATCCCGCTATTGAGCAAGCAGTTAAGGAGGTTGGTCACAGTAATCCCTGGCTGGGCAGCAGCCAACATGCCAATGACAGAGTGTAGGGCTCTACGAGAGACAGCATCCCTGATAGCATAGAAACAGGACATATGACATTCATCTTAGTGCTCAAGGCATTGTAAAAACAGCATTTGTTTTACTACAGATTTAATGCCTCAGTAGTGCTGTTCCCAAGGTGTCGTGTGAGAACTTCCAACAAACACCCTCTTCAGGTGGAGCAGTAAGGTGTACATAACATTTTGAAATCATTTGCCATGAAGTTTAAATTTAGACGGTTCTCATTCCCAGCATGATGCAAATGTAGGAAGTGACATAGTAGTTCTGACTATACTATGCAGTTTACAACATGAAAACAAAGAACAGTAAGAAAAAAAACACCAGGACTAACAGAAAATCAGAAAGAACTAAATAATGCTAAATAAATCAAGGGGTTGAGGAAATCAACAGGTGGAGACAAGTGTACAGCCACTGACCTGTATCTATGCAGAGCCAGGCAGAAAAGTTTACACAAACCCTTAATGGCTGGCTCAGGTAGATCTGTAACCAGAAACACACATCAGCACCAGCAATGCAAAGCCACAGTGGCTCTGAAAATGATTACTGCATACTGTACTATTGTAACTGTTAACTTTCTGACTTTTGAATTGAAATACACCTGCTATAACTGCTTACAGAAGCAATACAGTGCTTTTCTTTGTGACATTATGACTTTAACTAACAACCTACTGATCACAAGTTCAGTTCTTCCAGCATACCTCAAAACAGACCTAATTAAATTCCATTCAATCAGGTTGAGTGCCTCCTAGCTGGGAGTTCACAATGTTCAGACCCCACTAAAACAACAGCATCAGGTGAAGACAGCGTTCATTTGCAAGGCCTCACCTTTCCCTTTAACACATTGCTTCAGCTCCTCAAGGATATCTCTGCGCTCACGCACACTGGCAGTGGTCACTTTCACTGCAAACCTCTTCAGGGTCTCTGAAACCTGGAGATGGGAGCAAAAATTTCAAAGTCATGTCTGCCCCCAAGAAATTTGACAAGCAATTATGTATTTACATATTAATCCATGACAGTAGGATTAAGGTAGATACATGAAAATTTTGTACATATTTCATACCCAGAAACACTTAACATTAAGTGAAACCCAGACTGGGGAAATCTGTTCGTTTATTTTTTTAACCGGATGATGAATATTTTAACATCTGTTGCATATTTCTTTTCATTAGCTTCCGTGTAGATGTTCATATCCAGTTGAAGACTCCAGTTGCATTGTATAAGACACCCAAAATATTGGCATGCTCCATTTATAAGGGGTCCAGAATGAAGTCTGTCAGTTCTCTGTATGATCTCCAAAGTGATGGAATAATCTCCCCAATCGCTCAGAGCTGCTGAATCCTTCCCAGTCATTTCTCTTGATAGCTAAATAAATGGGTCCAACATCTGTTCTGATTATCTATGTATTTGCTGTTTGAATGTCCCTTCTATAAGCTACTCGAGGGATATGATTCAGCAGCATGGTGGTATTAGATAAATAACATGTGCTTTGACTATCCTATGTCTGTGTCTAAAGCTCTTAATCTGTTGTTGATGCACTTTTGCTTGTCCCAAGTTGTACATCGCTTTGTAGAAAAGTTCCTGCTAAATGCCTTATAAGTGAATATCACAATCACTTGGTTTTTACCTTATTTTTACAACTAAAATCAGTTTGTTTGAGTTAATCTGATAAGATATTCAAGTTAATAAGGATGATGAAAGCCCCTCCAGCATTACCCCAGGACACAAACAAGTCTACATCTCACCTGTTGCGTTGCAATTCAAAATGTCACAATACTTTTTAAAAATCACAATTTGGGCCTGTTATTCTTTATCTCCAACTGCTGCCTTAGTTAGTTAAGACGTCTGGCTGAAATTAGCTCTGACTATAGGCGATTCTGTCTAAACCTTCTCCGTTTCCTGGTTTTCATGTTTATTTCGATTCATTTGCCTGCTCAGGCTGCCCCAGTCACCATCTTGCGGGGCTTTCACTCGGCTGTCCAGTTCCACAGCCCCCCTCTACCTCCACTTGCGCAAAAAATCAGGTAGAAGCCGTTCAGTGCGCGCTCAAACTGATAAACCTGACATTTATATGCGTTTTCTCACAAAAGAGTTTTATTACAGCGACCTTTCCCCCAAAGTCCATTTGCCGCGAAAGAGCACGCGCACATTTCACACTCGAAGACACTCTCATACCTGCGTGTCCGCCGCCATCTTGCCGGTCGCGAGCGAGGAAGGACCCCATACCGTCATTTCCTGGTCGTCACTGCACTGTCACGTGATTTGGGTGACTACATGACACGACGTGTCTGTAATAGTAGAGATTGTATTTTTGTTAGATGGTTATTTCATGCTCAAGTGTAAAGCCTAATCTTGTGTTTATTACATTAAATGCAAAGGTGGAGAGCATTTGAGTACATTAGTGTTTCTCAATACTTCTATTTTACTCAAGATAAAATGCTGTAAAGTACATTTTGTGGCCTGTTTACCCTGAATTGATAGCTGACAGTAAAAAAATTGTTAGATTATTGTAAGTAGCTTAGTACATATATCTAACATTGTAAACTATTTTGAAGAAAGGATGTGTTTAAATGAATAAATACTCTAAGGCATCCCCTCAACTCTTATGTATAACTCCATTGATTAAATATGATGTTTGCACTGATGGTTAGTTGGATGGTGGTAGAGGACCAGGGCAGGCATTTAGTCTCAGGAAAGTTAGCATGAACTCTCAGAACCTTAAAAACTAACTTCTGGTTTAAAAGGGAAAGTCACTTCTAAATTGTAGTTTAAAATGAAATGCAGCATTTCAAATGTTTATTACAGATGCTACTTTTTATCTTTTATGAAGCATTATGGAGTGTTTTGGAAGAGTAAAATGACTTAATGGTGGTATTCAGAGATTCAAATTGAAGTGTGCTTCAAGACAAACGTTTGGACACCTTTCTTCAAAACTGACAGATTCTATAGCCCTAAGTTTTATTTGGTATGATGTTATGGACAGATGGGAGGAGAGTACATTTGGAGAGCCTTATGGTTTTATGTCTGTATATTCTGCTAAAATTGCTTTTACTATTTTTTAAATTTAGAAATGATTTTTGAAAGCAATCCTTATTTTAAGCTTTGAATATTGACAAATCTGTATGGTCAATGATTACTTAACTTGTCTGCGTTTACTTTTCGCACATAACAATAATGACATAGGGCCACAGACATTTTAGTCTAAATAAACTCCAGAAACAATGCCCCAAGCAGTGTTGTTTACTTTGGAGTTCATCTCATGACTATACATAATGCTATTTTGTAATACATGAGGGGTGATATAAAAAAATACCAATTTTAAAAGTTCTAAGAAGGGAGATGAATTCTTAGTATTTTTGTGTCAAATCTCATACAATCTTGTACCAGTATTAATGTCATAGTCTATTTTAAAGAATGTAGCAAGTTTTTATGTATGAAGCAGTCCACTTGGTGACCATATTTTTTTACTACGCATGTTCACAACTTGTACTCCAATAAGAAATAAGAATAAAAACACCTTTTTCAGTATCAGTTTCATTTTTTTTATTCCCTGCAGTGAATTGATAAGATTTACTTTGAAACACCAAATGTACAAAAGGAGTAACAAAATGCTTTGCTTTATTGGTTTAACATTGGAAATTAAGTTCAGTAATCAGAAATTGCAGACCAAATATAAATCATGTTGCTAAGCATGATCAAGGCAGAACGAAGGAAAGGAATTAAATGCAGAAAACACTTGTCCTAAATTACATTTCTCAGAAAGATAAACACAATAAACAGAATAAATGACCCTGTTTAATGAACTTTCACACAGTAAAGGGAATTTCAAAGGTTATTACCAGCTTCCAAAAGAACAGCATTAACCATATAAAGTAGTAAAGATTCTTTGTAGCTCAGTACTATTAAATATAAAATTTTCAGTATGTAATCAGTGTACAGTGACAATAATGCCTGATTGAGGCATTGCTGCTTCTCACACTTACAACATCACCTTGTCATCATTTTAATATCAGAAATATCAAGCCAGTCATGTTCACACTTACACTTTGTTGAAATAGCACTCTTCCATTTGCTACTGTGTGAAATCATGTGTCACTCTGTATACAAACATTGAGGGCTAAAAAAATTATATAAAAATTAAGAATCTGACTGAAACATCCAGAAAGAGATCTGCTCCAGTTCCAGGGCACAGGGGAAGAATAAACACAAGAGATGCCCCAAGCCTTAAGACCAGAGGGTGTCCACATCTTCAGGGCCTTCCATTGTCATGTGATTTATTCATGAAGGATCACCAGTCCACAAAGCAGCCCTGTTGGCAAAATGAGTGTGACACACTGCAGTGAAACTTTGGCACGAATGCTGACTTCAGTGAAACTCAAAAAAGCAACACCTCACCCCCCACACACTTCTAAATATGCCATTGATTCTTATTCTTGGTACAAAGATCACTTAAATACTATATAAACAGGGTAGATTGTTAATGACAGATGGTGCTTTGGAAAATACAGTAAATACAAATGATTAAAAACTAGAAGCATAGAAAATGAAACATTCTACTTTTAATTCATGTGAAGATTTTTTTGTGGGGTATATCTATTTGATGGTGATGGCAGACGTGTGTCTAAATCTCTTTGAGGGAACATATGAACTATGTCTGCATGGGCGCGTGTGTGCGGTCCGTTCATCTGTTGGGCTGCTTTATTGTGGTGTCTTTGTACATTTATACTTTTTACAGTATTGCTGTGACAAGAACTGAAGCTGTATTAAAGTTCATTGTTGCTATTATGCACCTCTGATCTGCATATTGATTAAGTCAGACTGGCTCAAACAAATATACAGTACTTTGTTAATTTAGATAAAATAAAGAAAACGTGTATAAAATCATTTTAAGGATACCAGTTTTATTCAGTTACACGTCGGTTACTACAGTACAGTAAGTAAACAGTAGAAGTAAAGACTTTTTTTAATCAGTAATTGTTTACAGTTTTTTAAAATTTTTTTCAAACATCTCAAACTACAATTTTTTTTGTTTTTGTTTTGTATACTATACTGTATACTTTGCCATTACAGTATAGGTTCACATAGGGATTTAACAGTGAAACTTAGACAAAAATATGATAAACAAGTGATTAGTTTGGATAATCACTATCTCTGAAATCTTTCTCCTCAGAAACATTTGAAGTACTGTTGGACTGTACTTTGAAAACCTGACCACTACCATAATTACTTTAACATGTAAATGAAAAAGGCCTTAAAGCTGCAGCATTTAAAAATACAAATTTTGACTAAAATTGCTGAATTTAACTTTTAAGACTTGATCAAATAGCAAACAGACCAAACAGAACTGTTTAACAAATGAGCACTGAAACAAAAATGGAGTTATGACAACAGCAATTTCACCCTGGTTTGTCCTGGTTGTTCCAGGGAGTAGAATGGAACAACATTCTGTGCACCAGTTCATGGACTTGAGAAATAAGTTGCACTGTGAAGTCATGCTCACCTCCACTGTAACCTCTATAAGCCTTTACACACATTACAGGTGCCAATTCACTCCAGCTAACATGAAGTCATGTAATAAACGTGTTAGATATGAAGTACTGTATATGTGTGTCTAATATATGCAAATGAAATAGATGCAACAAAAAATCTGCAAGACAAATTTGGGGCAAAATAACAAGCGCTCCATTTATTGTCTATTTATTGCTGTCAGGGGTAAATTCCTTCACATGCAATACCCTCTGCTTTGGCTTTAGGGACAAAAATCTCAGTGTTCACACTTTGGATTTGCTCACCACAGCTTCTCAGAGACTCACATTTCAGGATCAGTGTGATTGGGAAACAAGAAAATGGGTTCAATTGTCCACCTACAGTTTCATAAGAAACTCATCTTGAGTGGGAGGGAGACAACTGCAGCAATACCAGATCTAGAACTCGTATGCTCCTATCGTGTGAATGCAGATCTTTGTGCTCACAGCCGAACTGCTGAATTAAAACAGTACACAGTTCAATAAACTACACAGGAGTCCTGTATGTGTCCAGCTAATGTGTACCTCATGGAAGAACTTAAATGGATATGAGTTTTATACCAGCAATAAAATACATGTCATTCCACTTCTAAATTTGTTCACTTTTAAAAATTACATAGGAAAGTTCATAAAAATATTATCTGGTTATATTAACACCACCATGCTGTGGAAATGGTCAGCTAGATAAGACAAACAAAAAGAGTTACAGCTCTGATGAGAGCTAAAAGAAGACAGTAGAAGAGTTTTCATGTGTGTGCAAAATTTGGCTTCAGGGAAAATTATCTTCATTTCTTCAGTGTGTGCATGAGTGTGTATCTTACTGATGAGATGAAGTTCTTCTATTCCCCCAGTACTGACTTGCATTTCTAATAAAAGTTCTGCACAAAAAAATCACTGTGTTCTCTATCTGTTAAATGCTTTTTTTTCTCCTTGTAGAGGTTTGCTCAGAAGTGTCACACACCTTTCACAGGGCCACCTGGACCTAGGGCTGTTGCTGGTAGGATTGCACCCCAACAGTCACAAGACTTGAGACAGCCCATGAAAATATTCAAAAGTTAAAAAAAAATCTTCATACAACCCGATGGAGTCTTGAACTTCACACACTTGCATCAAAAAGTGCCCAAAAAGACACACTCAACCAGTGAGCAGCGACATCTGAAGCTAGCAATGTGTATTTTCTTGTATATCTACAATATTTAAAAGACCCCTCATCTCCTTACCACCAAAACTGAAAGCAAAAATTATTTTTGGCAATCTTCAATTACTGCTTTTTGGAACATCTCATAAGCTGCATATACTGCCATCCCTGATTCCCCCTACAGACAGAGAGTGCTATGATACCCTAGACCCATCTGAGGGCATCAGCAGCCCTCACATCCCAATTTTGAACACACACACACACACACACACACACACACACACACACACACACACACACACACACACACACACACACACACACAGTGTGGCCCTAGCTGAAGAGCTTGAGGAAGCAGCTCTGGCAGTAGGGCTTGTCATTCTGCTCCTTAAAGGTGCCTTTGTTGAGCTGCTTGAGGCAGAATGCGCACACAAAGTGCTCCGGGTGGAACTTCTTGCCCATGGCAGTGATACAGCGGCCTGTAATCGGCTTCTGACAGCCAGAGCAGAGTGATCCACGCCGCTCATGGTAGTGAGCCTCGCAAAAGGGTTGACCATCATGCTCAAAGAAGCTGCCATTCACAAAGGGGGTGAAGCACTCCTGTATGAGCACACACGGAAAAACATATGTTTAGAACATTTATATATACATATTTATACCTATTTACAGGCTAACCCAGTGACCACCTCACTCACACACACACACACACACACACACACACACACACACACACACTCTCTCTCTCTCTCTCTGTGACTGACCCTGCAGACAAAGCACTCCGGGTGCCATAAGCAGTTAAGGGCAGAGATATAGTTCTCCAGGATGGCCCGGGCGCAACCCCCACATTTGGGTGCAAACATGTCAAAATAATCCTTCCGGCAGTATGCCTTGCCATCCTTCTCGTGGAAGCCTGTAGGGGACATAGTTCCGAACACTGTTACAGACCTCAGTACCATACAGACACCATACCAATACCAACACCGTACTAGTATCATACCAGCACAGACTATATCGTGTCATTCATATTTATTAATTTATATGACCTATCTGTCCAAGCTCACTTACAATGTTAGAAGTTCAACTTTACAACAATTCACCCATTTCAACAACTGTATTCTTTACTGTTTGAATTTCGACTTTGGAGACAACCGTGCTCAAGGGTTTTACAGCCAGAGAGATGACATACAGTCATATCAGGGTAAATGATCAGTATAGACACAGATCTCCTTTGTAATAGATTTAAATATATAAATACACAGAAGAGGAACAGTAACTATGTATACAGATTCCTGTGTTGCTGTGTTGCAGAGGTTTGCGATAGGGTGAAATATGAGAGATTAAAACTGAAATGTTTACAACAGATTTTTTGTTCTTGTGTAACAGATGGTGAGAGGAAAAACTAGGCTGAATCTAGGAGCTGAAGGAGAAGAAGGATATGGACTGACCCTCAGGTCCAAAGAATGCCCCACACTGGGCACAGAAGAAATGCTCTGGGTGCCAAGTTCTGTCCAAGGCCGTCACTACTTTCTGGAAGCAGAAAGAAAACAAAATCACATATAGGCACTGCAACGTAACATCAAACAAAGCCTCATTTTTGCCATTGTGCCATTTTTGGTCCATGGCCACTGACACACACTTCAGTGACCTCACTCATAAGCAGTTTTCCATTAAAACTCATATCTATGACTAAGAGTGTGAGACCTACCATAATATTTGTCTCTGCACAGGTGGAGCAGGTTCCACATATGCATTGCTCAGACAGAGTGTTTTATTAAAAGCAAAACACACAGTACAAGAGCCATAAAAAAACACACAGAAGGAGCTTTCTACAGCAACTGCACCAACAGCAAACAAAGCTCCTCAGTGAGACATCTCTTGACCTCATTAGTCCATTAAATATTGTGACTTCTAGGGATGCACAATGAAATTAGAGCATTTCAATATCGCCCGGATAATTATTTAAATTAACTTTACCGGTATCAGGCCGACACTTAGATTTGGCTAATCTGATGATATAATCGTTGTGTACATACAGCAAAAAATGTTGGCAGTATGGAAGTTTTTCTAAGTGAGAGTGACATGTACACAGCACCGGCCAAAGACCAGAGCAGCAGAGGGATATGATTGTACCAGTTTGCAATACTTCCAAACTTAACAAGTGCCAACAGCAAGACTGTTGAGTGCAGCTTCTAATAGTCACTGAAGAGAGAAACAGAAAGTCCTGCTACAAAGCAGAGATGCGCTTGTTTGATAAAATGTGCAGATTATACTAAAAAAAGAATGATGCAAATCCAGGAAAAACTTACTGTTATTATTAAGTGGCGTTCGTTCTTAATCATTATATTGTCTTACCCATTTTTCAAGTTTCATTATTTCAATTAGACTTTTTTCTACCATAAAGAAAGAGAAAAGTGTTACACAGCATTGAACGCTACAGCTTTCAAAACCATTCTCTATTTAAGGATCAAAGAGTAGCCAAATAGCTTCAGCAGATGCCGGTTATTTTAATGATTGTACATGGTCTAAAAACTGCAATGTTAAAAATAAAAAAAATTGTTAAAATAAAAGTTACATTTGTCTGTAATTCTCATCCATGGTGATCTAGTCTCATTTTCCTTTATATCAACATTGGCCAATAAGCACATAGAAGTTATTGTATCTGCATTGGCACAGAATTCTCATATTATGTATCTCTAGCATCCTCACCTGTGGTCAATAATCCAGGGAGCAGGCATGGCTATGCTTCTGTACAATACAAATATTCTTAGTTTTTTAAATTAATTTTAGAACTCTGGCACTTTTTTTGTGTGTGATGTGTAATTTTAACAAACAGATACTAAAATACCAATATACTGCCATTTACTAAATACCAGCAGAGCCTCAGTCACTAACCAGGTAATAAATGCACACTATATTGATTTTGTCACTATTCTGCATTTCAGCTGTGCAGTACCTCCCTTGATGCATCTTGAATTACAACTGTGCACACCTACTGCTACAAATGTAAAACTTATTTAAGAAAAATGTGTCTAAAAATATTTGTGCAAATGACATATTTCAAATCGCTGTTAAGTTATACCTACTCAGAACAACACGTTTTTATCTTTAAAGACATTCTTTTTCAGCTTGTGAGTTTTCAGTAAAAACATATTAGGAAAACCTGTCATCATTAATAACCTTACAACATCTGAAAACTTTCCCATATTCTGAACTCTTCACTGTACATGGTCACTAACTGTACTATGGCATCCTACCAGCAGAGGGAAGTACAGTCCAGTAGAGCCAAATGGGAGGAGACTGGAATGCAGTGATTAGCTCATGTTTTCCACTCTTGACTGAATTCCAGAACAGTTACACCAGGACTCAAAGGGGTTATGGTCAAGAAACGGGATAAGCCGCACACTGTTTGGTAAACATAGCAAACCTGCAGGAAGGAACATTAAAAAGGATGCAGACAGCACCCAGGGGAACTGTGAGTGTACCATCATGCATCAGGCTGAGGGTCAGACTTCTCCTTGGGCCTATGGCCAACAGGCGGCCAGTCCTGGTCATCACACTTGTACAGCTGCTACACAGTTAGCCTGATTCTGGCCAAATCTGGGTCATCTAAATGTGAAGGTTTTTGCTCTGCAGGGTGTGCGTGAGTGTGTGTACAAGTGTGTTAGAAAGGAATAGCAAAAGCTGTGGAATAGTTTGTGAGAAAGTCAAAGTGAACAGAGAGTAATGGCAGTGCTTTGTTTGTGTGTGTGTATATGTGTGTATGTCCACATGGCCAGCTACTGCCCAGTCTCCCAGGGAGAGGGTTTCATCACCATCTATGAACGCATGACTCACAATAGCAGTCTGTTGACCGGCACAGAATGCCTGAGCAGCTGGGTATTTTTACTTTCCTGCCGCATGTGAGCTAAAACTGACTTCGCCCAGAATCATATTTTCAGTCAACTAAACTTATTTCACATGTGCATTCCTGTCTATCGGGCCAGTATCTTTCTATTCACTCTACTTTAGTCAGCTTTACTTATTGAGCTAATGATGCTGAAAATGTGTGAGCTCATGCCACATGGGTGGAAGACTCACATCCAAGATGGGGCCATTGCAGTAGAAGCAGCGTGGGGAAAAGAGGTTGTGGTAGTCCTTCTCGCAGTAGGGCTGACCATCACGTTCAAAGAAGTTGCGTGAGCCAATCTCCTCCTGACAGTGGGTGCACACAAAGTGCTCCGGATGCCAGGTCCGACCCATGGCTGTTACAACCTGCAGTAGTGGAGAGTCCCAAGACTGACGTGAGGTCAAGACAGAAGTGTAGAGAACAGACGTGGAACCAAAGGGGTGGGGACAACAAAAGGCAGTAATGTCTGTTTGCAACAGATGCAGTTTAGAGTTATTAATAAAGGTCTCAGTCCCTACCTGGCCAGCGATAGGTTTCTTACAGGCTCCACACACACCCTTTGCCAGCGTCTGCACACCCAGCCGGTTCAGGTCTGACTGCAGGCTTCCCAGCATGTTGTCCAACTTGTTTACTGGTCTAGGGGGTCCAGTAGGGGACCCTGGGCCCTTCCCCTGCGCCATGATCTGTGTGTATTCAAAAGGAAATTACAGTGGTGAGAACAGCAGAATAATATGAACAGTGTTCTTTATTGTACTCATGTACAGAAGCATCACAGGCTAACAGACATACACACGCTTATAAACTTGCATAGTGACATGCACCCCAGCCCCCCTTACAATTTTCATATGCACAGCTACATTACTGCAGTACAACCTGTGGATCTTGGATTACTTTGTATACCTTTGCATCTGCACTGCTGAAATATTAACTTAATTAAGAGTTAGCAAAGTACAGCAGACCATGGGATTGTCACACTAGCCTTGTAGGGAGTAGTAGTACTGCAGATAAATTGTAAAACTGATTTACAGCAGTACTTTGTTCGTTTGATTGCCTTCACTAATATTTTTTTGCCAGAAAAGTACAATCTTGGACAGTAACTGAAGCAGAGGAAAATCTGTCACACCCCAAGGTGAATGCTACTAAATACACCCTGTAACCGCTGTCTATATGGCAGTTCAACCCAATACAGTGGGCAGAGGAAGGCAGAGTCCCGTGCCTGCATTGGAGGGAAGAGGGGGTCCTCCTCAGTCTGAATACCTATGGACACCAGGACTTTCGGGGAAGGTGGCCGAGCAGGTTGGACCGGGAGAGATAAGGGTGGAGCTATGGGAATGGAGGACAGAGTCCCCACTGCCTTATGGACATAGGGGGTGGTGGGGTGCTTCTGGGGGTTGGGCGGTTTTCCAGTGATGGGATGGTTCCGAGGTAGACAAGGCTGGGATATAGAAAGCTGAAGAGGAGGAGAGGGGGGAGGGGGAGGAGGAGGTGGGACAGGGGGTGGGGCCTGATGAACAGAGGACAGGGCTTGTTTCAAAGAGGGCAGCCTTTTCGGCTCATTGACCGGAGAGTGACTTTGGTGGGTTGGTGGGGACTGCGTCAGGGGGAGGACTTTCCTCTGAGGGACAGGTGACTCTGGAGGAATAATGATCTGAAGGAAAAAAAATGGAAAGATCAAGTGAAAGATGGGACAAGCAGGAAAGAAAAACAAGTCTCAGACTCGTGGTGAGTCAAGCCAGTTTCCTGAAAAGGGTTAGCAGAATCTCTACAGGAAAGGGTCGGTAAAGCTGACACACAAATGGCGAAAATCCTTGACTCTGCCTTCCCACAGTGACCTCTACCTTGTCCACCTCGACACCAGGGCCATCCTCACGGGTGCGCTGGGGCCGGGAAGTAACTATGACACCCTCTGTGAGCCAGTCATCATGCCGTCGGGGCCGCCGCTCAGCCCGGCTGATGCCCAGTTTCCCCTGTAGCTCCTCAATAAGACGGTCCTGAGAGCTGTTCTTATTGAAAATGATGGGGCCCAGTTTTCGGCGTGGGTGGCCCTCACGGTACATGGGATGGACATTGGACGTCTCCTTTGTGCGTCTGATCACTGACTTGATCTGTGAGTGGGCAAGGGTGGGCTGGCATGTTTGATCGGGTTCTTGAGCAAAAAAACACTTTCAGGCACCTGTACTCCAGTTCCAATCTACTCTACTCCAAAGGGTCATGCTCACAGGATGTAGTACACTGGCAGGGTTAGGGGGGTTGCACAAACACAAATGGTTACACGCCTTTGGGGTCAAGTCAGTTTTCCGTTACTATAGATGTTATCTACACCTTGCATCCAATGAAAAGGACATTGACCATCTTGCTCTGTTTCATGTCCTCTTCCCCACAACACACCTATGATGTGCAAATGAGCATATGTGGGCAAGTGAGCAGCACACACATGTGGAGACACCACTTCCCACACAGTCAAAAACACAATGCCATGCAACATCTGGTATTCCCCAGAACATCCACAGGCATTCTCTGCTGGGTTAGCAGAGAAAGACCAGTGCTAAAACCAGATCATGCCTAACTGGTGTGGTTACAGAAATGGGTTCATAGCTCTGGCTCGGACATTCAGGTTTCCACAGGTGAAAAGTTAATGGGAAAAAAGTGCAAAGTCCAAACTGCAGGGTTGCCTGAAGGAATGACATCAGTCCATCCACTCAAACATGCCAATGAGTTACGGTCCATGCAAAGCTGCAATCTGCAGCATTAGCAGTTTTGGAGAAAGATTTCACTTCCAAAAGAAACTTCAAATGAGACCTACACCACAACCTAAGGAGCTCAGGAATGTATGCATAGTAAAGTACCCTAATGGCAAAAGAGATGAGCTAGGCCACAGAGGCTTTCACTAGGCCTATACGCCCTTGGTAATGATGTAAGTGTAAAAGACTGGTAAGAGATTTTAAAGGGATCATGTCCCAGATACATGTGGCTAACTGGACATACAATGATAAATATCAAGGGAAATGACAAAACACAACATTGCATGGTCTACACTTGCCCTCTCTCCGTACTTTACGTTTATTTATTTACCTATTGCTTTTCTCCAAAGCAACTTAGAAATATTAAGCTACTTATACTGATTTTGCCCTTTTATACATATGGGTAATTTTTCGTGAAGCAATTTTTAATTCTTTAAGGATCTTGCTCAAGGGTACTATAGGAGAAGGTGGGATTTGAACCTGCAATGTTTGGGTCCAAAAGGCAGCAGCCTTAAGAAAATGCACCCTCTTCTGCAACACAGAATGTAACCCTTTATAAATTAAATGTAACACACTGCAACAGTGGCAGGGGAACAGGGGCAAGGCTGGATAACTATGATCAGATGAGTTTTTATGTACAGGACCACCAGAGTGGAATTGGCCCAAAGCTGGAGCAGCTCATTTAGCATTATTCAATTCTGTAAACTGCTGCATGAGAATATTTCTGGCCTCTACATACACTCCCTATCTAAACAATCACAAGTGTGAGAGAGAGCGCCTACATGGCCAGATGCAGAGACCCGTTCCACCGCCGAGGGCTGCAGCAGGGGCAAGTCCAGTTGTGCATCTGGAGTACCAGGGGGACAAGGAGATGACAAAGGGGAGTCATCTGTCCAGCTGGCCTCTGTAATGGGGGAAACAGTCCCATCTGGCCCCTCACAGGGCTCGCTGGCCCACTGGTCAGCCCATTCTGAGACGTCACATCGCCTGACCTCTGCTGCTGCAATCATGTCCCTCTGCTGCTCTGGTCTTTGGCTGGGTGCTGTGTATATGTCAGGCTGCACTTCCTTCCTGTCAATGGCCAGCACAGCTGCCTCACAGACCTCCTGGAGTATCTCTTGAGAGGTTGATTCTGCAGGACATTCCAGGCCACTGAAACTCATAGCCAGTAATTTATCCAGGGCATCCTCCAACGATTCTCCTTTCCCTTCGGGTGCCGGTTCTGGGATCAACTTGAACGTAGGAATAGGTGGCGGTGTGGAGGACTTCACAGCAGGAAGAGGTGGTGGAGGGCAGGACGTTGTTGCAGGTGTAGAAATGGAGTTGGGGATTTTTGAGGTTGAGGCAAAGAGGGCAGAAGTGGAAGTAGACTGTGAGATTGGAGATTCAGCAGCAGAAGTAGAAGGTGTAGAGGGGGATGTTATAGAGGAGATGTCCAATGATGTGTGAGACCCAGGTATAGTAGTAATAGTTGGAGATGCAGAGGGTTTTGTAGAAGAGACAGCTTGGGACCTCCGGTCCTTGCTGTCGAACGTGACCCCACTATTCAGAGTCTTAGAAACAGAAGGTCCTGAAGGGTCAAGTGGAAGGCTGGTGGATTCACCTGAGACACTTCCAGAACTTGGAGGGTCTGCGGAAGGGAGAGTGCAACCAGGGGTGGTTTCAGAGAGGACCACCAGGCTCTCTAATGGGGAGCTCAGCATGGAGGCAGAAACATCAATAATGGTCGCAGGGTCCAGTTCTTTGGATGCTGGGGGCTGAGAGCCTGAGAATCTGGGCTCTTGGAGATCAGGGGGCAGATCCACAGAAATCTTGGAGTGGGTTCTGCCACCAATGTCGACCCCCTCCTCTTCAATGTGTAAGAGCTCCAGCGACACTGCGGGGACAGGAGAGTCGCAGGCAGGCTGTTTGGCAGAGATGGGAGAGGGGCCAGTTGAGAAAGAGTCAGAGGGGGCAGCCGGTGGACTGAATGCCAACCTGGGACCGTTCGCCCTCTGATGTGGCAGAGGCTCTGAATTTAGAGACCCCAATGAACCAGGCTGAAGGACAGGTGGGAGGGGACAGGAAAGGGAACAAAAATAAAAAACAAACAAAAAGACTAAATGAAAAGGGAAAATCAGGCAGGAAAAGAAAACAAGGAACAGAAGTACGAATAAGGAAATATTGCTGTAACAATCCAAAGTGTTTTCCCTTATTTTCCCTTTTATGTTAAACATGATAACACAACAGCAGGAAACAGTCCAACAGAAACCAGGACTGCCAAGTCAAGCCCATTGCGTATTCAAAAAGGAACAGCAACATACCCTTGGTCTGCACTACCTCCCAACACCCTTGCTGCTGAATGTATTGAGACCTGACACTGAAAAACCAAAATGCACTGTTTATATGCCCAAAAATGATTTTTATTGCCCTGTACACTCCCATATAAAGGCTACACATTCTGTACATGGAGCTGAAGACTACAAAGGTAAATCTGTAGCGTAGGAATGTGAGAGGGTACAAACTTACCGGAACTGCAACAAAATATATTTTATTGTTATGGTCCCCCCAGAAGTTCCATCTATAAATGTGCTTTTAATACAAGTGTCTAACTTTATTCTAGTAGAAAACAATCTTTAACAAGAAAAAATGCTGATTTGGGGCAAAGTAAGCAAGACTGTATTATTCACCATAAAATATTCTTTTAACTTTAAGCCTGTCATAAATTAGAGGAAAAATGGAGCGCACACATCAGGTAACAAGGTTAGTAGCCAGGACTCTTCTTTGTGCAAGAAATCCACACATGATAGAAACCAGTTCACAGAATGAAGGAAGAACTTAATGCTCAGGTGTAGGAAGTTAGAAACCTCCTTGTACCACTATTTCAGTCAGTTAGCGGTATTATAAATCCTATGAAAATTCTCAGTCAGAAGAGAGTAATTTCAGGGTGCTGTGCAATACACTGAAATCAAAACTCCCTCTGCAAGCATAAATGATAAAACTGACTTTATCGTACTTTGGAAACATCATGAGAGGTTTGTTCCTTTGGAAAAACAGGAATGATTGAAAAAAGAATGGGACCACCAGCAACCAGAGGGATGGCCTCAATCACAGTAACAAAGAACAAAACCCTTTCAACATGAACAACAACTTGGCTACAGAACTTTCTGGAGGAACCTGAATATGGTCAACAAGAGATAACATTGACTCAATGGCAAAAATAATACAATGAAAATTTTGTGCTCCTTGAAATATCTAGTATCCCAAGACACGTCTCCATATCATCTAACACAGTAGTTCATTCATCTATCCATTTCGATTAGGACCATTTTTATTCCAGCAAGGATGACCATCACTGCCTGACATGACATTACAGGAAATGTACCAGTAAGAATCTGAGGTATAGCTGTCAGACACGCAAAATCTACATCTCCACATAGTTTTTACCCCTATGCCAAGTGGGTCACTTACTGTGGGTTTTCTGTGCTTCCAAATAATACCTAAAAAAGTGCTGCACAAAAAGACTAAAAAAGACAAAAGGAAAACCCACATAGAAGTCCAATCACATGCTTTACAGAATGATCTCTCTCCTCTCAGACAGGTCTCCTCCATCAGAGACCGTGCCACCTTATGAGTGAGACCGTTCACCATTTACACAAAAAAAAAATCGTACTCATAGTCATGAACTGAACCATGGTTCAAAATGTGTTCATTAGACCAAGCCAAGATCCATATGAATGAAGCACTGGACAGAAAAAACACCCAAGACTTAGTCCAGTTGATACTATCTATTAATCACTGTTGTCTCCTTCAAGGCCACTACAGCCTAGAAAGAGCTTTTACAGTTACCAAAGAACTCTACCCCAATTCTCACCCACACCCATCCAAACCTCTACCTCCAGCTTCTTCATTCCCTCTCACACACAGACACATATATTGCTATGCACCTTGAAGTCAGACAGGCAAGCCATGAGCTCGTCTAGCTCCCGCGTAGCAGAGGAGGCAGAGATTCGAGTCTGTTGTTCAGCAGGTATGTCCAGGTGCCCATCTCTCAGCTCCCTCTGGACCGCTGAGGGGGCAGAGCTAAAAGACAATCACACATGGTTAACTGCCAAAATGCTACAACCATCAGGAAAATCAAAAAAGCCATGTTCAACAATAATGCTGCAGTACATGATAGCTGAGGGTGAAAAGTCACAGAACTCACATGGGGGTGGGCACAGAACTCTCCAGCTCGTCCAGGAGGCTCTTCACACTGGGCCTCATGTCCTCAATCCCACGGCCACCATTGTGCTTGGCCTTCTCTGTTGTGGGAAGGGCTGGTTTGATGGCTGGGGGGCATCCATTCTCCTGGACGTAGTGCGTGGTCCCGCAGGATGGCAGTGGGGGTGGAGTCTCCTCTGCAGGTGGGAACAGTGTACAAGTTTAAGATATGATGAGCAGTCACAAAAGGGTTGGCCAGTCAGACACATGTTCAGTGTCTCAGGAAAGAAAAGCTGCTAAAACTGCTAAGTTTTTGCTCTACTTTAGCTCTCAATATGATTCGCTCAAGTAACTATTTAAACAGTAAGCCACATCACAAGGAGTTTTGACAGCATACTGACCACTGATTTAAATATATTCAGTTGCACTACTGGGATGCATGTGAATTGGGGTTGACTAATGTTTGACTCTGGAAATGATTGATAACATGT
Organism: Arapaima gigas; assembly: GCA_900497675.1. Classification (NCBI taxonomy): domain Eukaryota; kingdom Metazoa; phylum Chordata; class Actinopteri; order Osteoglossiformes; family Osteoglossidae; genus Arapaima; species Arapaima gigas. The sequence goes on from UFQX01000012.1 coordinate 1,053,515, forward strand.
ACCTGTGGTGGGAAAGGAGGGTGTGCTCTGCTGCACGGCATTGAGCTCCAGCAGCAGCCGGTCCAGCTCTGATAGATTGCTGCCCAGAGCAGAGCTCATGGCACCTGGCGCCTCACTGCTCTTCTGCTTGTTGGGGAAGCTGTAGTCAAAGGAGAGACAACTCTTAAAAGACTTGGGCACAAAATATTTAACCGGCAAAGGAAGAACTGTCCTGGCCAGTTACGACCAGGTGCCGATTCTCTAACTCGTCACTGTCAGCGTGTGATGGTTTGGGCCATATGTATACCTGTAGACGTGGTCCTCTTCAATGTGACCTGGAGTTGGGCTGCTGCTGCCCCAGGACTGAGAGCCCTTCTGAGCCGAGCCAAAAGACTGCTCCAACCAGGGTGGTAAAGTGTGTCAGTCACTCAGATCGTTTGTTATAAAAAGATTGTCATGTGTTGTTCTTAATATTACCACGTGTATAACACTATGATGACAGTATGTTTAAGGTACCTGTTGAGAAGAGTGCTTTGAATTTAGGGGGTCCTGCGAGGACCCGTTCAGGGGTGTCGCAGGAGGAAGGTCGAGTATCTCCTGGCCTGTTTCCCCAGCTGTGGGGCAGGAGTATGGGGTTTCTTCAGGCAGGAACACAGGACACTTAGAGATGTGTGAAAAGGTGGTGGACTCCAGGTCCGCCAGCAGAGCATCTAGAAGGAAAGGAGGGGGGAAGGGGGACTAAGCAGCAAATTCCAACTACTGGCAATCTGATTAAATTCAGATATTCTTGGATCCCTATTCAGTCAATCAGAGTGGCAACTATCCAGAGAAGAACACAGGATGAGCCAGGATGTACAAAAACAGACACAAAGCTGGAAAAGAAAAGAGAACATAACTGAAACTGAAATTGTTATGGCAAAATTGCAGCTAGGAAGTTATTCTGAGAGACAGTAGTATGTCACGGAGAGTTTGTGTGTTTATTTGGAATGGGTCTTGGCGGGACTGGCAGGATGCTGTAATGGTGTAGGGTGAGTAAGGCATGCAACCGTCTGATTGTTATCACAGCAGCACTATTATGTTCACCAAACATGCTGTATTGAAAAAACAAGACTGGGGTTCATTTCAATACAAAATATCCCATAAGGCAACATGGTGTAGACACACCCACTTCCACCATTTCCTGCTCCATGGAATAAACGGGAAATTATCTAAATTTTTAAAAAAGTACATTTTCACTTCAGGAAAACCAGCTCAAAGGATCTAAGGAGTCATGTCTGTGAGTAACTATTGTATAGATAAGAGAGAAATGAAGGACACAGGATAAAATCCATTTTCCTCCTCTTAGTACCCATGATCAAGGATCTTACCCTGTATTCATGCAGCAAAAAATACCGTCTAAAAGGAGGAAATAAGTCAGCATACGAGTTTAACATTATAAGGGACCCTGGAGAAAAATGATACTGATAACACTAGTTATTAATACTCCAGTAGTCATCAATCTTCATCAACACTACACTAAAGGTGCCTAGTGACCTCAGAATTGTTAAACATTTGTCTCACTTTAATTTGTAATTGTTATTTGTTATATGTGTCTTCAGTTACATGTTCTGTGTTTAAGGTGCTGTATGGGTGAAATTCCTTGTGAGGATTTTTAAAGTTATATCCTTTTCTGTCTTGTCCTAGTAATAAGTGAGCATATACAGTACCATAGGAATAGTGTGTGTTCTCTATGCTACTCTAAGAGCACAGTGCCTGGCTGTATGAGTCGCTCCCTTAGACTGTCCTCACACCAAACAAGGACAGATCCTCAGAGACAGTGTGCCAGGTTGCTGTCCGCCCCTTGTCATTGCAGGCCACATGATCACACACACACACACACGCACACGCACACGCACACGCGCGCACACACACACGCACGCACACACACACACACACACACACACAGAAAATCAAAGATGTCCACAGATTCTGGTTATTTCCCAACTGAGAACCATCTAAGGCTGGAGTTGTGAAGTAACACTTAGACCCTGAAAAACAAAGACTTGGTAGGCCAGTAGGTTGCACAATGATTAGCAGTTCTGTGTTGCACTCAAAGGATTCTACTTCTTGCTGTAGTACCCCTGAGGAAGGTACTGACCCAAAATTGCTGCCTCCAAATGGATAAATCGCTGAAAGGCTCTTTGGGGCAAATCATCAGCTAATTAAGTAGTAAATGTAAATGACTGAATGGTATGGAGATGTCTGCCCTGGTCTGTTACTGACAGGAAGCCATACAGAATCACCCAGCTGCCCCACTAAGCCTAGGCATGAGGGTGCACATACTAGAGATGCAAAGTACCCTGGGCCACAAGACTTGCAGCAGACCCCACATCAAAATAAAACCCTGACCTCACCCTGTGAAGCCCCAGTCAATAATAGCCTAGAGAAATGTACCTAATCACAGTATATTGGGGGGCTGGGTTCATCCACAAGGGTTCAAAACCACTACAGATTTCCTGTTCAGTATCCTAAAAGAAGGATCGAATTCACACGTTTGACAAAATGATTTTTACAGGTCTTTGGAAAACAATTTTTCATTACACTGTACTCATTATTGTGACTCTGCAGTGATAACTGAACACCAGTTCTCGCCACACAGGGTGAGCAGATGCACTAAACACTAAACTGCACTGCAAACACCAGGCAGTGTGACAGGTTACCAGGTCTCACCCCCCTCCACATACACACAGATGATTTCCTGCTTAACATGGCAACAGGTTGTACTCACAGAGTTTGCTGCAAAGCTTCCAGTGCTCAGGAGTTAGGGAGCATTTCAGCCTGGGTAGCATGGGAAGGAAGCAGGTGACAGAGCTTCAAAGGGAGGGGTGTGGGTGGAGCTCATGAGCAAGGGGTGGGGCTCCCAAAAGGGAGTGGGTGGGAATGAGGAACATCTTATACAACCCCTCCTCTTTGCAAGAACCCAACTAAACAGCACTTGTAAGGGTACCTGCCATCTGGGGGGTGATGCCTGATGAGGAAAGGGGGTGGCGACAGCTCAGAGCCACGTGACATAGAGTATAGCAACCACTGCAGATCAAACAATCCCCCCCCCCACATCCCACCTACCCCCCATCTTGCCACCCGCACACTTACATCTGTTTGCCATCTGCTTTTCAGAACAGAAGTGTGTCTGCTGGGGAAAACGGCTCCACAATTCCCAAGCAGAAGGGAAAGAGTCATTTCAGCTGGCATCACACCACCCAACTTCATAAGAGAGAGCAGCCTAGATTCCCTGGGTCTCCCCTTCTCTGACTTAAGATTGTGACAATAAGCCACACCTGTTTAACCATTTTTACAGCTTTGATGGCGCTCTATTTGAGATTCACAGTTGGCTGAAACATGAACAAAATTCAGGGCAAATATGCATACAGTAAACTCAGTGGCACTTAAGAGCAACAGCAGGGTAACTTTTAGTACATTGTTTTTGTGCAAGTACCATCCAACAATAGCACTACAGCAGGAGGTGGGATTTGAACAAGAGTCTTTTGAGTCTAACCTCTGCACCTCATGCTGCCCACCAGAGAGCCATAGGAAGAAAGCTGATGTCTTCCCAGAACTGGCTGTGTTCCCCATGTATCTGAACACATTTATGTCCAAGGTCTGGAGAAGCAGTCTGGTCATTGAAGTTAAATATGCACTGTGGGGTGGGTTTCTCACACCCCCTCCAGGGACGACTCTGGTTTCAAATCCCCACCCCCTGCAGAGTGTGTCCCTGTGACAGTCAGAACCACCATGTCTGATAGTCTATTTCAGGCTTGTCACACAGTGTGGAAGCACCTAGAATACAACCTCCTGCTGAAAATATTCGCCACCTGGTTGCAGGCAAGTTGAATGAGGCCTCTTAAATGCAGCACAACCAGGCACTGGACTGTAGGGCAAAATGCAAATGAGATGGACTCTGCACTGGTGCTGTATCAGTGTGGAACCTTGTGAGCTTTGAATGATCTGTAAGCAGAAGTTCACGGGATGTCTCATGCTTGAACCTGCAGTCCATGGCCCGTTGAGTCAGGGACACCAGGCACAGTCTTGAAGGACAATAGCCTTACTTACTATATTTGGCTGACTTAGGAAGTGAAAAATGACATATACTTTCTCAAGGTTCAGAGGCTTGACACCAGACCTATACAAAATTGAAAATGATGTTTAAATTATTTTAAATTTCTCAAAAATGATGTATAGTGATAAGTTTGTTGTAAATATCTTTGTATTAGTTAATATTGTCCATCACAGCAGGACAAGGTTTTAGGGATTAAACATAGAAACATCCTCTCGGTTAAAAAACAAAACTGTACTTTGCTCTTTTTGTCCCTTTCACACCCTGTATTCCAGTAGAAATTGGGGCCATTTTTTGCAGAACACTGGTTTTTGTTTGTTTAAACATTGAAATATAGAATTTAGTTTAAACTACACACAAGAACTATCGAAAGAGCACTGTGGAGTGGCACAGTGGCACACCAGCTCCCGCTGGTACTGTACCTCACAGCTGCTTGGTGATGTGTTCAGACGTGGGTTCAAATCAGTTCAGTCTCTTTGGAGCTGACATGTCCCTCCCCCCAATTTTCATGTGGGTTTCTTTCCACAATCTAAAGACATGTGTTTCAGCTGAATTGGCGACTCCAAAATTGCATTACGTGTGTACACATGTATGCATTAAACTGCACTGGTGTACAGATGGGTGAATCATTCTATGGAGTTTAGTAAGTCATCTTGAATAAAGGTGTCAGCTAATTTGCTAATCATTGTATGTTGCCTTGGAGAAAACTGTCCGCTAAATAAATAAATGCATTATTCACATCGTGGTTAGTCCAGTGCCCACAAATCTTCCAGGTCCACGCCAGTCTGCTCTGGTGTCAGTTTCTATGAAACCATGAGACACTTGTTTCGTCACCAACGATGTAATAATTGTCCAAGTTTAATCCCAGGCGAGTCCCGACAGACTGGTCAAAGAGGGTGTAAGCAGCAGGCTACCATGGTCCTGCTTGGTGAGGAAACATACACCACTTCTAGAACGCAAGTGTAAAGGTCTCAGAGGCAAAACTTTTTATTTGCTTGGATGAACTTTCACGCTACTTTCGTGTAACTGAAACCAGATCCTTGAGTCATTGTGCTCAAACTTTTACTTTGATAGAGCAAGGCACTGAGAGCAAGCTGAAATCTCAAATAGTAGTATAATCACAGCTTAGTGAAACAAACTGATACCAGGTGTCACCATGCAGCTTATTTCTCAAGAAACAATTCTTACAAAACAAACAAAGTGAATTACACCACCGAGCACAGAGATTTCAAAATTAAACTTACCAAAAGATTGCAGCAGTTGGATTCTTAGGAAAAGTTAAATTAAGTTGAATTTCTTGGGTGAATATTAAATCCAAACTCTGCATCTCTGATACTCACATTACATCCTCTACAGCATTTGCAGAATCTGCCCATATCTCACAACAGTCTCTATGGAGCTCCTGGTCCAAACCATGGCAATACCCTTTTAGGACTGCTTCAGCCCCCTCCTATCTGGTCATTCAGGCTCTGACATTAAGCTTCTCCATTCATCCAGAATGCGACAAGTTGCGTTTAACCTGCTAGAGTCCCATGTGTCTCCCCTCCCCATCTCTCTCCATTTACTGCCTGTTCAAGTTCATTATTCTAATTATGGCCTATATAATGCTCAAAAGATCTGCACCTCAATACCTGCGGGACCTGTTCACTCACTGCACCCCACAAAGGGCACTGTGCTCCTCCACCTGGTGGCTTTGCACACAAATGGTATAAAATCAAAAGTCCACTGGTTCTTGATGCAGTGAAACAAACTTCTTCCATTCCTCAGAACTGCTGAATCTCTCCCAGAATTCAAGAAGGATTTCAAACCCATTTCTTTCAGAGCCATTCCTCTCCTGATCTCCTGACAGCTACATAAATGAGTCCACCATCTACTATGATTATCTATGTATTTTAACATCAGGTGGAATTGTGGTTCCCATCATGCTTTGCTGTGTACATAGTTGATGTGCCCAAATGTGGTGGGAAGTCCGGGGCTTGGCAACGACCCTGAGGCTGTGTGGGTGTATGATAATTTGGTGGGCAGGCGTGTCGCAGTGCTTGTTTGGTGTTGTTGTCAATCATGCCGTGCAAGAATAAAGATTGTGTCCATGTCGAAAGCTCTTAATCTGTTGTTGATGCACTTTTGTTTAACTTTATTTATATGAAAATTGAAGAAAAGTGACATACATGAATGACAAATGGAAACTGAATTATGTGGTGATTTATGGTGGGACCAAACAGAGAAAAGAAACCGCCCCTTTTGCTCTGCCCAACAATCTCTGCTGTCTATAAGAGCAAAATGCTGCCAGTACATGTTCTCAGATTGTGTTTTAGTCAGTCATGCAGATGCCAACTTCCTGTTTTTCAGAAGCTCTGCAACTTCCGTCACTCATGTCTCCAGTCTGTTGACTTGTTTTAGTAGACTGCATTAACCGTAATGCCAGAGGATTTTTCAAAATTACCAGGTATAGTTGGTAAAGACACTAACCTAAATGTTGCTGGTTCAAACCCTATTCTTACATATATTTACATTTATTCAATTACCTGACAGTTTTTTCCAAGGCAACTTAGAATGTTAAGTTGCTTATACCAATTTACTCATTTGAACAGCTCAGTAATTTCTATTTTATCAGTACAGGGTAAATACGGTACTAGATGCTACAGCAGGAAGTGGAAGCAGAACTCTGGTCCATCCTAATAAATGGCGGATATTTTAACTGTGTGTCGCACGGATCAGGGGAAGCTGACCACACAGGTTTTGGCAATGAACCAGGAGTTTGCACCAGGTGTGGATCCAAGGAACGACTTTGATCCCCACCTGTCCGATCTGTCCCATCAAAGGAATAATATCTGGGGTGCAGATCAGCTGGCAAAATAGGGGGTAATAGATTTATTAATTTGTGGTCATTCCAAGGGGTCTGGTTAAACACAGCTTATTTTTGCTCCACCTCCTCCTTTCTGTCCTGAGCTATTTAGAAAATTGATCACTTATTACAGCGCTCACACACTGCTGAAGCAGCATTCTTCTTGAAGCCATTCAGGAGAAGTACCTCGTTTGTGCGAACGTAAGTGAATCCTTCTGGAACCGAGCCCAGAATGTCATTTCATCTAACACATGTAGCCATCCTACATGACACCGTACTACCTGCTAATGTCTCCCACCTCGTCCCTGACTCCCTCCCACCTAGTCTCCCACCTTTCAACCTAGTTCTCCTGCCCCACCTCCTAACTCCCCTTCAACTTTCCTTTCCTTGCAGGTTCACTGGATGCTCTAGGCTTCACAGTACTGCAGAGACAGTTACAGTGTCAGGAGTCACATGAAAGACCAGGTCCTGTGGGACTAAACCCTGGTCCGGTGAGGTCCAAAGAGGGTAATAGCTTGTTTTCCTGACATCTACTCACCAACATTTTAACCTGAGGAGAAAACAAGCAAACAAGGGAAAAAAGAAAACAAGAGAGAGACTGTCTACAGTAGTAACCCATTTGAAATTGAACAAAAATTAATAATGAATTAAAAATTCCCCGAAGAGACATTTGTAACATTAAAGGCCCCAAAAAAGTAGGTATGCAAAACAGGAAATTTCAGTCACTCTCTGAACAGATTCTGGGTTGTCTTCATTGCTCAGCATGTTAGTAAGATGGTGAGGAAACATACACCACTTCTAGAACACAAGTGTAAAGGTCTCAGAGGCAAAATCTACTGGATTCTAGTTCTCAGTCTACTGGAATTCTGCTGACCTCAGACAATTGTGTTCTCATTTCTCCTCCATGATGCTCACACCCTTCTGGTGTCTAGCCAGCAGCAGGATAGACTGCAGCTGAACCACTGGACAGTGTGTGGGCTGATCCAACATGTTTCTCAACACAACTCTGACAGCCTCTGGGCTGTTCAGGTAAGGATTTAAATTCACTCTCAGTCTAGATGGACTTTAATTCAGGTGCTCTGATTTCCACCCAGAGTCTAAAGGCACTTGTTTCAAGTGAACTAGTAACTCAAAATTGCAAACAGGACCTGGGATTGAGATCTCCTGGGCCATATTAACCTCTGTGTGGTACACCGTGCAGCCCACTGCAAGTTTGTCACAGTGATGAAGAGTGGGTCACATAAAGCATGCACACAGGAGGAGGTGTGTGTCTAAACTAACCCTCACCTGTTGGTGTGGAGGTCACACTTTAAGTGTGAGATTTAAGAAATGAGTATTAAAACCATGACTAAATTCAGAGAAAAAAGGATAAAAGAAAAAAAACATGGGTGCTGTGTGACCATCTTCCTTCCTCTACCCTCTGCTGCGTGTTTACAGTAACATTCCTGGCCTATGTGCTGATCACTGTTGCTCTTCCTCTGCTTCTCCTCACAGGCCGTGGAGTGAGCAGGGAGTATATGAGCTTGTCAGTTGGCGTGTGGGTGTGCATGAAGTACATCTGTTCAAACTGAGGGGAGAGCTGGCCTGGGTGTGTTGTGACCCTAGCAAACTAGGGGTTTTGTGCAGTCACCAAACACACCTAACTAAGGGCAAAATATGGATCTACAGAGCAGCCTTAGGTAGGACATACTGTGCATGCATCTGAAAATGAGGGCAACTAGGACCATCATTTCAGAGCATCTATATTTCTATAGGCATCAAAACAAAGCAGCTGCTTGTCTTTCACATGACCACCTCCAGAAGTGGTCTGAAACATTTATAATTATTCATTTAGCAGACACTAACAAAAGTGCGCCAACAACAAATGAAGAGTTACAAATACAGCCACATAATTTTTGAAGGACATTCAGTTATACCACTATTTTGACAGTTCACCTTGAACCAGAAGCTGTATTAAGAATTGACAGGAAATACAAAGACGATCATTATACCTTTGGACTTCAAATGGGTCTGATAGAGATGTGACTGAGACCCCTCTAGAATGCTGGGACGAAATAAGCAGCTCTGAGGGTCAGATGAGGTACTTTGCACTATGGTGGGACCAAAACAAGACTCAATCAACTTTTGATTTTTGAACCTTGTGTGTGGACCCAGCAGTCAGAGGTGTAGGAGAACAGCGCTCTGGCTGAGACGTCTTGTGGGCCATAATCTCTGTTTAATTTGATCCAGACAACTACATGCAGCCAATAGAGAAAAACAGAGGGAAGATACCTCTGAATGCTTGGACAAGTCAAATAATGCAGCAGCTTCCTGGACCAGCTGGAAAGGGTTGACGATTGAGCCCAGGAGACCCGGATAGGAGAGAGATGCAGTAGTCCAGGTGGAATATTACCACGCCCTGGACCAGGAGCTGTGCAAAGTATACGTTTCCTCTACTTCAAGTGTAATGCATTCCTGGAAATATACACGTAAGGTGAAATCTTCTAAGTCTGAGACGCAATTTCCAATACAGCACAAACGCTGATAATTCCCCTCACACTCGGCTCTTGTTATTTATAAGCACAAAAAAGTCTGACTCATATTTAGTTGTAAATAGGTAAAAGATATTGAACAAATGACTCGAATCTCACGGGATACCTGTACTGAGAAATATGACCAGATGTAGTGCTGGATCCAGCAAGACCTCTAAGGGTCAGAGAAACTCTTCTTTGTTTTGCTTTATTTTTTCATCATTCTGCAGCAAAACAACATGTACAAAAAAGTGGCCATTTCTATAACTGTGCCGACCAGCAAATGACTCAGAGAAGGGTCCTATGGTCTCCTCGCACGCTTCTTGAAACCCCACATTCCCAGTAATGAGGCTCTCATTCTAACTGTAGAGTGATTAATCCCAAAAGGAGAGGGACGTCCATTGAGGAACTGATTTCATGAATTCCCAGATAACTTTCCCTTTGCCACAAATGATCACAAATCACAAATGATTTCAACCTTCTGGCGCAGTCCAAATAAGTGTGTAAATTGACTCTTCAATAACATCTGCTGATAGTATTTTTATTTTGAGACCATTTTTGGCGCAAACAACAGTCCTCTCCATGAGATCCTATCTTGTTAAAATAACACTAATAAATAAACCACCTCCCCTTTGGACAAGAGCCTATGAAACATTTAAAAGAAAGAACATGTAAAACAGATACAGATGTTACTACTTAACACCCCAAATGTGCAGTATGGTCAGAGATATGCAATCCTGTACACATTATGTAACCAGTCACTTTATCCATAACATATTGTGGCACATGACTCACAACTTTGCATTTTTACTTATTTAACATTTTAATCAGATTATGCTGTTTCTGTTTAAGTAGAATCATCCCATCTAAGGGCTTGAGTCTAGTTCAGTTCATAAATGTGTATCTGTTAGCAAATTCAAATAAAACTCCAAAATAAGTTAGTAAAAAACTGTTGAGAGGAGGACGTTATACACTTTAAACTGTCAAACAGATGCAAATAAAAATGAACGCTTTTGTGCAGTGTGCCTGTTTTGACAAAGCATATTATTATTATTAACATATTTATCTGAGAAGGTAACAACTATTTATAACATATTTATCTAACCTTTATCCAAAGCAACTTACATTAAGTGACAACATTAGCTTTTGACACTTAGCTACAAACAATTACTCATCCGTTTACAGATTTTTGATCAGTTCATGGTAAGTACACTAATCCATGTACCCCAACAAGAATTCTAAAAAATACCTGCAAAAATATTTCAGATGTAGTAATTTATAATGGTTAATAAACAGTTATTAGGTAAAATCTAATTAAGTTAGGTGTAACTAAAAGGACCGGTTGAATAATGTGTTTAGTACTAGAAGGAAAGTCCTACCAAAACTTTGGAAACAAAATTATTAATAAAACTTTGTAATTCAAATTATTTATGTAAGTTTTTTACATGTTCCTCCAAAACGTAATTTCACTTTTCATTTTATACCTTCTCCACTTAACTGAGACCCTACACACAGATGAACTCAGGGATATCAATTTTTCACTTTGTCAATGAACCCTATGGAAACCTCACATCATAACAGTATGTTTATGAGCAAACAAAATGCCCTGGTTTTAGTAAACAGACCAGAGGTCTACTGGGTTACAGTACAGTGGAGTAATTAATACCATAAAGGTTCAGAAAACCCACCTCATGCAGTAAACACCAACCACATCACTAAAGTGGACAGGATTACGCCCTGAAAGTGTAACATTAAATTGTCAGGTTTCCACTTCCCTAGTCTTCCAGTTCACAATGCTACTAGTGATGTGCAGTAAGAGGGGCTGCAAACCCCCTCCTCCTGTGGCTGCATTACAGCTGGAGGAGCAAGACTGGCATCACCTTTTTGCAGTAATTCTACCCCGCCACCATGAGGGTTATTTATATCCGATAGGTGGGTGGGAGGGCAAAGGGAGCTGTAGGGAGAAAGAGAAAGAGATATGGGATCCAGAAGTGTAGGGAAGCAGAGGAGGAGAGGATATATTGAGAACGAAAATCCAGGAACAAAGCCGAGAGGAAGAGGCAGAATGGAGGATGACAGGATGAAGGGAGGGTGGGAAAGCGCAGGAGGGACCGATAGAAGAAGCAACCAGGAGCCAGGGTATGGGGGTGTTAAACGAATCTCCCTAAAAATACTCTCATCTCAGATAGAGGTCTCCCCCCCAACCCCATTCAGATCACTCAGCCCAAAATAAAAAGCATCCCCCATAGGCCAGTAAATCAGCCTAACAGGTGGGGAAGGCCAGAGCTCACTGAACACACACTTTCTCCGTGTATGCAGACTGCTGAGGGAACTTTAACCAGCTCAGCCTGCTAAGGTTACAGCAAAATTAAGAAATGCAACCCATTTACTGACACACCAAAGCTCATCTCAAAAGAGAGAATGTGAGAGTGCCTCCAGCTGGTGGTGTTGGGTCAGTGACTGGGCCCAACTGGAACTCAGAGCAGGAGGGACAAATGTTAGTGGCTCAAGGTGCATTACTGGCCTTTCACACGGTTAGCGTCAGGCTGCAGGCGGCATCTTGCTCGGCCAAAAATATCACACCGAGAAAAAAGCATAAACCTTTTCATCTCACATTCAAAATTGGACTAACAGGGTTCACCATCCTGCTGACAAGCTTTTCAGCTGACATTAACCAGTTCTTGTAAAGACTGCAGGATGAACGACGGTATAATCCCACCTCATCGATTTAGAGAGAAGCAGCACTATGATACCATTCAATACCACAGATCACGTGATGGGATTCCTCTGGAGGGAGGAGAGTGACGCTGTACACCCCACAGCATTGCAAGGTTCCCTTTTTTCATCTGCACCCGAATTCAATGCCTGCTGAAAGTCACACACACACATTATCAATTGACTGCTACATTCCCCACCCAATAATAGGCTCAGTGTGACATTAAATGAGGGTGTTTGCCAAGTAAAGCAAGAGCTTAAGATGGTAAATACAGCTGAACACCCAGCAAAAAGTCCCCAATTGGCTGGTGTGCAGACAGGTCCCTCTTTACATCCACAGTGCCACCAGCAGGTGGGCAGAGACATCAACCCAAAGTGGGTATACAGAGAACTGCTAAGAATTGCTCTTTCACCCCATGCTCCACTGCAGATAAGGGCACTTAAAAGAGGATGAGCTTACCTCAGTTCTGTACACCTCTTGCCTGGGAATGTGTCAATATCTCAGACTTCTTTAAACCCAATTACTGAAATTACTTCAAAAATGCTAGAACATTTGCCACGAAATTAACACTGATCAAGGTCAGTATTGAAATTAAGAAGTTTTATTTTTGCAGATGCTGAACAAAAACGTGTACTGTTTGCAAGTGTTGTCTTTTGTATCTCTATCATTCTTGCTTAACACTTTATGCAGGAAGTTTCAACAAACATCGTCAGCTACACCCAAAGTTTCAACACATTTCACTCTTACCCTAACCCTTCCTGTGCACAATAGTGTCCTGTGTTAGATGTCAATAAGCAATGATGTAGCTTTCATACATTTCAAAATGACAAAAAATATTGCTAATAAACAATGAAGTACTGAAATAATTTAGTTAAAAAAACTGTTGAAATTACTATATATGTGTAAAAGGTTTATAGGACGGTTTTGGTCAAAATGGGGTTTCTGTGGGATGTCAGGCTAAATTAAGTACAGTTACGCAGAACTACACTTTGCTGATGCTTCTCTCCAAGGGGCCTTACAGTGTCAAGCTACTTATTATTTGCCCATTTACACAGCAGGGTTATTGTTAATTTATCAATTAAAGGTCAGTACATACAAAGGAGGTCTGCAGGAGGTGGGATTCAAATGTGGGCTCAAAGGTTGTGGCTCCAACCACTTCAGTATATGGGTAAGCCCTTACATGTACTGAATATAAAAAAGGTTTTACATATTCACATACACATGTAACGGTCAGGCAGAGCACAGATGTGAAAGGTTGAATTTCTCCTTAGACCTCAGCTGGGGTCATAAATGTGATCCTGCTTGAATGGATTACACTTTTGTACGCTTTTCAGGGTACAAAATAATAGTGACCATGCACCCATTCATAAAATTAAATATACCAACCTGCAGGATTTAAAAACTGTACTTGTGACAGCAAAGGAAACTTCATATGAAAATCGATGGCCTAAGCTGGAAGTGGCACATCCAACAGACTGCAGTGATCGCTTCAGTGTAGACAGGTCTTGGGCAAACAGCTTTGCATTAATAATTAGCTGTTTGTGCATTAATGAACCAGAACAGATGGTCAGCTGTGTTCATGGAAACAGACATCCCAGAATTCACAGGTGACCACAAGCCCTGCATCTCACTCTACAAAGTGTGTGAACTTGCTTCCTTTAAGTCCTGTGTGAAAACAGGTTTATGGGATGGGCCTGATAACATCTTTCATCGAGGAAGTAAATAATCTCAACGGGGGGTGGGTGTTGCCATGGAACCACCCAAACTTCTCATAACATTGATCTGAGAGCTGGGAAAGAGGTCACAAGTCAGACTCAAACCTACATATTCACAAAAAAAAATGTAAGACACATGCAATTATAACCTCTGTACACTAACTATCCAGCTAACTAACTGCATTTACATTTATTCATTTAGCTGACACCTTTCTCCAAAGCAGTTTAAATGTTAAGCTACTTAGAATGATTTACCCATTTACACACAGCAAATTTTACTGCATCTGTTCAGGTAAGCACCTCAATGAAAGGCAGCAGGAAGTGTGATTTGGACCTGGATCCTTACAGCACAAGGCAGCAGCTGTTGCCACTACACCACCTGCTGCTCCCTAACTGAATAAAAAAAACGAACAAAGTGGCCTGCAACATTTAACCGAAGAAGATGGACTAGCCACCAAAAGCTCTTGCCCACCCATGAATAAAATCCTGAACAAGTTGCTCTACTACAATTGTCCCCCAGAGGAATGTGGGTAAAACAGCTGAGGTCCCCTTCGATTTTATAGGACACAGAGGGAGTTGGGAGTGATGAGGTGGTGACTAGAGTGGACAAGGACAATTTCAGAAACACCACCCTGGTCCTCCTAGAATACAATCAGCACTGTCTCCCAGCCAAGAATTCGAACCAGGAAGCTCAGCTTCTGTATCTCTCAAATATGAGGGTGTTAATATCCCATTTCCTGCCTTTTGTTGAAATATCAGCATAACACAAAAGTACCAGGTCTCAGTAGAGGTTAAAAATGCCACACCTTCCATATACACATAAAAATATTTTCATCAAATTTCCACGGCTGGAATTCTCCATAATTTGCTCAGGACACACAGAAATGATGTAAGGGAAAAACACGAGCTGGAAACCAAGGGGTCTTGTCCGTCTGCTAGAGGGGGGCAGAATGACTTGTGTTCGTGGGGGTTTTCTTTTGAATGCTTTGGTACAAATCACTACACACCACCCCAGCCACTTCCAAAGACATCTCCAGGACCTCATCACCCCCTACATACCAGTAAGAGTGCTCAGTTCCTCCCACAAAAGAGGGTCCAAAATCAAAACTCCGTGAGCTCTCAGTTTGATTCAGTGTGGTGGAGTGAGCACCCTCTGCCCCTCAGAACTACTGAATTCCTCATTAGCATTCAAGACAGATCTCACACCCATCTCTTTGAGAACCATTTCTCTCCTGATCTCCTGATGGCTACATAAATGAGATGGATGTGAACCAACAGCATCATGGTATCAGACTTACAAGCTTTGCTTTCATAAAGCTTTCATAAAGCTTCATAAAGTGTTGGTGTCTGAAAGTCTTCATCTGTTCATCATTTTTGTTTACTCTGAGTTATACATCACCTTGGAGAAAAGTGTATGATAAAAGAATCAATGTAACATGTATGATACTGCAGGCTGGGCTGGTGAGGGATTCTCACAAAGACACACCCTGCCCTAATGTGCCCAACTGACCTCTGCCTGTTTCCCTGCCTTCCCCAAACCATTAGCATTTGTCGGTCCAGCTGTCTGGACCTGATCCAGTTAAAGCCAAAATGAAGCCAAGCACATACTGCTGGACATGTCTCTCAGCAGTGAGTGGGTTTGGCACTTTGCTTCATTTCAGCCAGGTCAAGTAGGGGCAGGAACACCAAAAACATACACCAGCTGTCATCTTTAGGAAGTCATGTTCCTTCCACAGAAAATTAGCACGTGTGCTTAAGACTCATCACATCTAGAGGTAATGTGGCCAGTTACATCAACTCCCACAATGCCCAAAGGGACCAACATCATGGCCACATCTTCTGGGATGCAGTTCAATCGTGGCAACTGTCCTGGTGACTGAAAAGTTCTGAGGGAAGAACTGCCATTGTGTTCTTCAGCAAGGGGCTGAACTCTGAAGACCTTTAGTTGGAATTCAGGAGAACAAAGCATAGGCCAGGCCTCAGGAACCAAGAGGAAGCTGTGCAGTGTTTACCAGCAAACCTGGACTGGGTGATACATGTTGCAGCCCTCTGAGGAACCAAGCGAACACAGGACACCCTCAGTTCTGGAAAATGACAGTGCCACCCCTCCCTCTAGATCATCACCCACCCATACAGACCTTAGGATATTGCAACGGCTGGAACTGTTTTATGTTTGGCTCTGCTGATCACCTTGTCATCACCTCTGCACTGGCGCGTGCGCGCACACACACACAGACACAGACACACACACACACACACACACACACACCTTCCTCGTGGCTCCCATCTTGCAGCAAACTAAATAGTTTATCCTTTTACAGTACAAATCTCCCTCCCCAAAGCAGCACATGTCAGGTATAAGAGCTCAGCTCCTTGTAGGGACTCAAACTTAACACCACTTTCTGTTTATCATATTTCCAGCCAGCATGTTGATTCTCAGAAATAGTATATTGACCACAGTAAGTTCCTCCAAAAAGGACACAACACATCTCAACCCACCACATCCTTCCCTTCTACAAAGCTGTTTTGAGACAGTGACCTTTGACCTCCATCCCACAGCTCTGCCAAAAGCACAAGGAAAGTTTTGTAGCTTTTTACAGATAATCAATGGCAAAAGCCCTGGTGGAACCATATTGCTTAATCTCCCACCTCAGTGACTCACTTAATCCAAGATTCACAGATTAAAGTTTTCTGCAGCTGCCAAAAATAAAGCAGAAACAGTTGCAATGGGTAATTTCGCTGCAATGACTGCATAGTTTTTCTCTAACCATGTAAATAAATACAGGTCAGGAGAAGCCTAGTGATGAGCTGAGTGCAGTATATGCCATCAGACAGAGGTTTTGGACACAGCAAACACAATTAAGGAGGGTAGTTTTAGTTTGAATCAGATAAATACCACTAAACTGTGCTCTTACAAAGCCAAACATGAGGCAAATTTCTGCAAGTTATATGTAACAATTATGCAATCAATAATTTCCACAGAAAACAGCTCATCGGTTAACAACAACCACCTACCTAATGCAAGAAGGGGGTTGTTTGGAGCCTGTTCTGGTGAGGCAAGATACAGCGTGACACCAGTCCATCTAAGGCAATCAGACATACGCAATCACACATCCACCCACCCAACACACACACACACACACACACACACACACACACAGTGTGTGTCATCAGTTCACCTGAAACAAATGTTTTGCACTGTGGGATGAAAGTGGGAAGAATATGCAAACCGTGCACAGCTGAGGCATGCTGTGCAATCCATCCTGCCAAAGTTCACATACATGTAACAAAAAAAACATACAAGAACATGATAAAGTTCAATATCCATGTATTGGCATCGTTCCCCAGAAAACAGACATGAACAGGTTTATAGGCAAAACACTTAATTACAGTGGCCATATGAAGTTTCCAGAACTTGCCTGTAACAGAGAATGGTTATTTACAGAGTAGTATTGTATTTACAACTTGTATTTGTATCTGCCACCTTACTTTTTAAAATAGCTGGTATTGCTATGTAAATATACACTAGGTAGTAAAGCAATCACAAACTAACAAGTTTAAACCTCTGTTTTGAATGTTTCTTTAATTCAATAATATTATGATGTGTTATAATAATGTAATTATTAATATAATAATTATTTTACATCAGTCAGCATGGTGACACTGCGAGGAGAGCTATTGTCTTACAGCACCCACACTGTTTGGGGGTTGGTTCAAGTCCAGCTCAGTCAGAATTGAGTTTGCATGTTCTCCCTGTGTCTGGGTGAGTTTCCACTGGGTGCTCTGGTTTCCTCCCATGGTCCAAAGATATGTATTTTGGGTGAATTGGTCAGTCTAAATTGTCTATAGTGTGTGAATGACTAGGACAAGCAGTTAAACATAACGGTGGGAACAGAATTATTTGACAGTTCAGTTGTGCAGGGACTGGGCTACCACACACTCACTCACACAGTCACAAACTGTGGGTAATTTAGAGCCATCAATTATCCTGAAACATATTTCTTTGGACTGTCAGAAGAAACCCATTGAAAGAGACACAGAGTATGTGGAAACTCCACACAGACTGAGCTGCAGTTCAACCTACACCTGGATGCCCAGATGCTGTGATGCAGCAGAGTTACAGGCTTCACCAGAAGCAGAACAGCAGAAAATGTGAGCAGGTGTAAAGCTGAACATACTGTAATTAATCATTTACCTGTAAGTTTAAAGGACAGGATGAGCTTTAAATTTGTTTGAACTTTGAACACTGAATAATGACTAAATTTATTTACCTAATAAATCAGGGTTGACTCATGCAAACAGAAAACAGGCAGTGCATGTGTCAAAATGCAAATTGTCTATTTTTCTCCATGTCAGGGTTTGGAGGGAGAGGGAGGTGAAGGGATGTGCTCCACGAATAAACATGGCTGCAGAGGGAGCCAGAGGTTTGGGGAGAGGAGCTCAGCATTGCTGAGAATATACTCCTGCTATGAATGCTACAAGCTCCAACATTCTCAAGGGTACCACAGGCAGAACAAGGAGCATGATTTTGCCTGCAACCCTTATACTCGTCCAGCTCCAAGCTGCCTGATGGAGCCAAACTGCCATCAATATTCCCTGTATATGAAATCAGTCATACTGTTTAGGCTTTTGACTTATGAATAGTTTATTTCCATTTTTCTGTAGATGAAAACACTGTCTGTTATATTTATTTAATTTCATTTCCTTTTTTGCCTATTTTGCAAAATTTATGTTTATACTGGAGCAAAACGCTCTCTGTTTACTTGCTGACACAATAGTTGGCAGTAAAGAGCAAACAGAGTATGATTGTTGACAGTTTATATCTGGTATTCCAGAAAAATCTGGCAATCAGAAGCGCCACATGTCCGGTATATCAAGGCGAGAACCACCACTTCTGTTCTGATACAATATAGTAAAGTTAGAGAAAACAGCCAATCACATTTGAGTTTTTCTTTAGCATGCTAAACTGAAGGTTCCATATTTTCATGGGATGAATCAGTCAACAACCAGCATTGAACAGGAGCTTATGGAGATAACATATACATATTATTATTAACTTGTATTCATTTTAATGTGGCTAAAAGTTAATACAAATATTAAAGTGAGTCTAATATCAAAGTTATTACAGCTGTTTCTGTAATTTTTGCAAACCCTAATCATTAAATAAGTTGAGGTGTGTCTGTATTATTAAACTTTTATTCATTGACTTAGTAGTAACAGTAACTTTGGAGTTACAAACAAGACATTCTGAAAAGACGTCTAGTCTCAATTGTGTTTCTAAATACAGTAGCCAGTGGTCAACCAGATATTTTTTCTGAAGACAGTTCAGATCAAGCACTTTTCGTGTAGATAGAGTAATAGGATTGCCAACTGGAACTTGACCCATGGGTTCCCTGAGTCTGAATTACAGTTCCATGTTCACCCTGTGACCTGCTTCCGTGACCACCCACCATCATGAGCACAGAGCTTCTCAGGTTGATCTTCACTGACCACCAGCTACCTCTCTCTGAAACCTGAGCAGGTCACTTTCCGGGCTGCACTTTGAGGGATGAAATGGAATAATGGAATTTAAAAAATGCTTTGGTCACATAACACTCCATTAACTTTGTTAAACCCTGAAGTGGACAGTTCGTTTTTCACATTATACCAATTAGCATTCCCATTGAACCACATGAAGTTTAAAAAAAAGAAATAAAAAAACTGACAAGAATATCCATTTATTTAAAAAACAGCCAGCATTGATCTTGCAGGGGGTGCTCACTGTGGTAAAGAAAGCATTCAGATTGGAAAAGATTAGGGGGGAAAAAGATAAAATAAGGAACTGCATGAGGTTGGGGTGCATTAGGGCTCTACAGAAACCAAGTACAAGACAAGAGAACAAGAGCTGCAGGAGGTTATAAACCATCCAGTTAACCATCTGACAATTTCCCCTTATAACTGCGAGGTCTCCTCATCTCTGGAGGCCAGTGTACAACTGTGGACAACTGACAGGCATAGCTCTCAGGGTGTCTTTTACTGAAACCATCAATCGACAAGGATTTACCCTGGCAAATACTTTTACAGGAGCCCCAGTGAAGCTTCCCAGATCACCACATGACCAAATTTTTGGAAATAAGGTAAAACACTGATTGAAAATAGCTGTTGGCTGTTTGTATCAGGATCATAGAAAGAAGCAGGCTAAGTTACTTGATACACATGAAACTGCA
Source organism: Arapaima gigas (assembly GCA_900497675.1). Classification (NCBI taxonomy): domain Eukaryota; kingdom Metazoa; phylum Chordata; class Actinopteri; order Osteoglossiformes; family Osteoglossidae; genus Arapaima; species Arapaima gigas. The sequence goes on from UFQX01000012.1 coordinate 1,073,579, forward strand.
GCTCACATACCTGTAATGCATGGGAGCTAGAAAATCAAACAGGTAAACTCAGCTGTGTGTGTCCCCTGAGCAGACGGACCAGTAGTGGAAGCTGTGCACTGAAGTAAATGGGTAAAAATGACACCAGCTCTAACACCTCCTATGCACATTACCTATCTTGAATGAGGAAGCCAGTGAAGAATGAGACAGGCGGTGTCCAGAGGGCAAAGGAGTGTCACAACAGTCAGCTTCACTGACAGTGATCACATTGCGGGATCAGTGTCGTGAATCCAGGCACAGACAGTGAGGGGGGCTGGAGAGACCAGCACTGATACCAATACTGAACACTGACCACTGCGCGTTTAACTACCACTGCACAGGAAACACAGCACCGAAGTAGGAAATACTCTGGTACTGGCATGTGTTCTAAAGGACACCAGTACTCTTGCATGAGGAGAGCTGATAAAATACATCGAAGGAAAACACTGGTGTGTAAATCACCTCTTTTTACACTCCTCAGGGGGACTGGGCAGTGTAATTCCACACATACAGTGTTGGCAAGTATTTAAATTAAATGTCAACTTCTCAAAAAAGTTTTTTTTTTTGGTCTTCAAAGAAAAATTCCAGCTAAGAACTCTCATAGTTATTAACACTGTCAGTAAAGAACTTTATACTTCAGCACCACTTGCGCAAACAGCAGACAATGTATTAAATATTATTAAATCATTATCAATGATGTAACAACAACAATAATCATCATTGCTAACATCACACAAGATGCACAAGAAGACCAACTTACTTGACGTCAGACGAATTAATTATTTCACCCTGGTATTGACGTTATTAGCGTTAAAACTTTCCCAAAAATTAGTACAAAACAGCGGATTTCAAATAGAGTGCGTTATTACTTCTACAGTGTTAAATATTAGTGAGAATTTATGAAAAAAGTAAACCGCGTGGATTAAACACGAGTTTTAAAGACGAATGTCACACATCGTTACACAGTGACGTCAGGCGATCGGAAGCGCCACATGTCCGGTATATCAGAGAGAATCGCCGCTTCTGGATACAATACAGCAAAGTTAGAGACAACAGCCAGTCACGTCCGAGTTTTTCTTTAGCATGTTAAAGTCAGTTAAATAATCCCATCAAACGCCCAAAACACCCAACAAAACGACCTACACACCGGACAGGGTAAATTACCTGGAGAGATAACGGTGCTTTTTTTTGGAAATGCCGAGTGGACATGTTGGGCATCTTTATTCCCTTTTATCGTTATTAACCCCAAAGAAAATCTGAGCTCTGGACACAGCCGATGAACAGAGATGGTGATGAGTTTCAGCTAAAGTCGAATCACTAACTAAACCACTTAAAAGCAGGCTGTTAACTGCCAGTGCCGATGGTTCAGGTTAACAGGGACTCGAACAGGAAACCTTCTGTTTACCAGGAACGACCAGCGATGGACGCGTCTGAACTCCTTTGAGGAGCCCCCAGCAGGGGCCAGCAGCGCAAGGAGGCGAATCCCTCACACCGCGATCATGATCATTATTATTACGATCACTGGGTCTCCACGGTCATCCCGGCTTGCGCGCACACGCAAGACCTGCTCGATCCTGGCCTTCCCAGCGGAGAACCCCCCACCACCGCCGCCACCTCCCCCGCGCTCACACACCCGCGGTCCGCTTTACCGACAAAACGACCCGCGGAACAGCGCGAGACGTTGCCGCAAGCTCACCGAGATCGTCCATGGCAACGGGGCAAGCCGGTCCGGTGGGGTGCTGTAGGGGGGGTCCTTCTTCTCAAGGCCGAAGCGCTTCCTACCAAACCGTCGCGAGCCGAATGCAGTGCGGCATGGAACTTTCGCACGAGTCTCGGGGGCGCGCAGAGGGACGAGCTTGTTGGTGGACAGAAAGCCTGGACTCGGGAGTCACGGGACAGCGCCCTCTAGCGAGTCATAGCGCAATGTGACACTTACGGCTAACGTGCGATTGAAAATTTAACTTTCAGACGTTAAAAACAGGCAAATATCGTGAGCAGAATTGGCGTTATGAGCTGTTCTAACACTGATTGTGTTAAAGTATGCAACTGTAACCTGACTTCTTGCACATATTTGCAGTATTTCCCCAAGGCAACTTGCTACAAGAAGTTATTTACAAAGATTTCCCATTTATGCAGCTGGGTAATTGTTTTAATCCTGGATTATACGAGTGAACTGTAGCAGCTCTAAAAACTGAGCCACTGCTGCCTTTCACTGACTTGGTAATTCGGTGGCTGGGGGGGGACAGAGAGTGACCCTTGTGGCCCAGAGCCTTGGAGCCGGACTGTGGGGGTGGTGTATCATGTCAGAACTTCTTCATATCAGGATGGGGGGGCGCATTGTCTGCAGAGGGGTTTGCACAACACAAACAGAGCACACAGGAACCAGGCCTGACAGAATTTCTATAAATTTAAAAATTCTATAATTTCTATCTTGTTTCTATAATGTGCAGAGGACCTGTTTTTGGATCAACTCTGTCCCTTTATTAAGTGCAAATTCAGCCACAGCTAAACAGATATTAAGATTCCACTGTTTGCATGCAGGAACTTAATAATTTGCATTAGTAGCATAGTTTATATTCTGAAGTAATATATTTATTCAATAAAGTGCTACCCTTACACCTATTTATATTTAATTCATTGGCTATTTCTGCTTCTATGCTCATTATTTAGATATACACATACATCACCTGTAAGTGTTATACTAACTTAGGTACCCAGTGCTGCCTGGCTCAAAAGTGTGTAGTGGTGGAAAGGTAAAAAGTAATAACATATAATCATCCAACTGTTTTACCATTTAAGTAGTTGCATTTAGTAGTTTTAATCAAGTGAAAAAGGGAAAAAACAAACATGGGTGAAGTGGTGCATTTGTCTTCATCTTGACAAATCAGCTGGAAATTGCCTGGAGGCATCCATCATTAATGTGCATGTGTTTACGCAAAAAACTTACCTGGGGTGAGAAGTACCAAATTTGTGTGCCAAATTTCAAGTCTGTGGCTTAAAAAGTAAAGTCGTGCATAAAGAACAAACATATTTGTCCAGTAAAGTGTAACCTTATGAAGTTTTATATAATGTTGGCATTGTGACAATCTCAAGATGTTCATCAACAGCAAACCATTTTTCTAATTTGTGCAAATTCAAAAAAATGGTCTGTTGGGTCATATGAATTCTGAATATGAACGATAACATCAGTTTCTAATTTTTAAAATCAAATTTAGCATTCAAGTGCTATACAGCATAATAATGAAAGACAAACTTCCAAGAAACAATGTGTGAAATGTATTTATTGTAAAAATAAAATGCTAAAATTAACAGACTCTACAGTCATGCAGCTGCAGAAAACTGAACATTTGTGAAAATCCTCTGGGTTACACAGAAGGTAAATACATCATAAAACAAATGAATAAGAAATTGAAGGATAACCACCAGGACTCAAACTCATATAAATAAAATAGGCATGGGATTGAGTATGTATTTCTGGAATTGAATTGGAAGAATGCAAAGACTTCAAAGACTTATTAGAATACACAAAATATAAGTGAATAACTGCAATGGGTCAATTTACAGCAGCTCAGAGGATTCCCCCTCAGAGGGTCAGAGCCTGATTTTACAGATACCATGCATAGTATTTAAAATTACTGCCATCTGTGTGAAACTTGTCAAAGGGTGGGATTTCAGCTATACTGCAGCCAATCAGAAGTCAGCAGTCTTGAGCTTGCGCTGCTCTTCCTGGGTGAGTGACTCTTGAGCCAAGATCTTCCCATGAAGGCGGTGGTGTTTGCCAATGCCAAGCCGCGGCAGCCCCCGATTCAGGCCCTCGAGCAACACACAGGATTTGCAGAGCGCCTGGCTGGAGATGTAGCCACAGCGGCTGCATGTGCCCTGCACCGGCATGCGCACATCCTCACGCACTGACAGGTTCTCCCCCGAGTGGATGACATCCATGATGGCACTGGGCCGCACTGCTTCCAGGTCTTTGAGGAAGGCACGGGCATGACCCCGGTAAGCATTGGGGGAGTACACACACTCGGTGGAGAAGTAGTCCAGCTTTTTAAAGTAGGCATACAGTACTATCTCCTTCTCATAGGCATACTTGAGGGGCTTGCACCGTGGAATCATACCCTCGCCCTCGCTGGACGTGCTGATAGCCGTGCACCTGCACAGGCGGGCGATGTCACCACGCAGAACATTCATGAGCACCGTCTCAGCCACATCGTCTGCATTGTGACCTGAGAGGGCAACACAAACTTTCACAGACACAGGTACAGTCCCCCCTTAGGAAGGTACTGCCAGGTACTTTGCAAAGCTGGAAAACACAATTAGCTAAATAACTGAATGCCATCAATCAATTTAAGAGCTAACCAGCTAACATGAATATCTTGCTTTGCAAAACCACCACCTGGTTTAGTAAGATCTGAAAGTAAGTGCAGTCAAAAAGTCACATATTCCAAAAAAATCATTTATCATAGAGCATCAGGTGGCATAGTGCTTAAAGATGTCACCTCCAGCTGTAGATCCCTTGAGCAAAGAATTTACCCTGAACTGATACAGTAAAAATTGCCCAGCTGCATTTAGAGATAAATCACTGTAAGTAGCTAAGTACAAACCTGATACTAAAAGTTGCTGTGGAAAAAGGCATCCATTAAATGAGTAGAAATTAAATGAACATTTTAATTGTCAGCATATTCAGCCAAAAAAACCAAATTCCTTAATAGCACATTATAAATTCAAAACTTTAAAAACCAAATAGGTAATTACTACCAGAAGCCTTCAATTCTGCATTTTTAGAATTACACCCTTAGATCCTCACAAACCAAACTCTGTCATAACCCCTTTGTTTCTGTAATATGTTACAACTGTACATTCCTTTCAAAAACAGAAGTGATATACTGTCAAAAGCTCACCTGTGCAGATCTTGTCCACCTTGAGCATCATGGCACCCCTGTCGAGCGCCTGGCGGCGGAACACCCCGCAAAAGGTGCAGTTGTTCTTCAAGCCCACCTGCTTGACAATGGCATCCATTGTCCAGCCATAGAGTTCCTCATAGGACACGATCTTCAGTGGTAGTTCATACTGCTGCTGGTTCCTCTTCACTGTCTCCAAGGAGTCGTCACGGTAGCCAGTGATGCCCTCATCCACTGACAGCAGCAACAGCTTCAGGCCATATTCATAGCGTTCGTTGAGCACCTTCAGCACGTGAGCCAGCACAGTGGAGTCCTTCCCGCCCGATGCGCCAATGCCGACTGTTTCGCCAGGGTTGAAGAGGCATGCTGAAATGATGGTCTGGTGCACCTCCTCCTCAAAGGCCCAGAAAAAGCACTCCTTGCATAGCGAATGGCCCGTTTTTGGCCGTTTTAGGATGGCACGCTTCTCCTCGCAGTGGCTGCAAAGAACTGGCATGGCACTGGACTCTGTTGATCAAGGTGGCAATCAGAGCATCAACACATATTTCATTTAAAGAAAGAGCACATAGAAGTCTGCTGAAGAAGGAATAGTTGCCCTCCAGTTTAGTCAATTTTATCTACTACTGTACTAGATGTCTTTGCAACCATAAATTTGCACGTACAAGGCATCTGACACAGCTCCTTCAGACACAGTCAACACAGAGATACAGAACATCAGAAGTAACCATAAAGTAATAGACAGCAAAATATTGAGATGAGATATTAATCCTTTCACACTCAGTAACATTAAACAAAAGTTAGTTTTGAAAGACTATATTAATTAATAATTGCCATAGTCAGCAGTATTTCAATGAATTAATGGGAAAATTATAAATCCCAGAAGGAAATTTCCTGAGTCTATGCCCGAGTTTAACATATAACATTGTGATGACAGAGGACAGTAACAACAGAGACAGAAATCTGCAGTTGATCATACAAGTAAAAAAAAAACATCTCAGTGAAAGCACATGTAAAAAGAAAACTGACAAAGATTTCAACTAACCTAAAACTGGTCAAGGCAAACTAATGTAAATAAAAGACATACTAATAACGTTAATTCCAGGTGTTTTCAGTACAACATATATAAATGGGACTTATTGAGTATAGCTATTACCGGTGCAAACAGCAAGTAGCAAAAATTCTGCGCTTTAATGAAGCTACTAAGTTTAGAAATATTACCTGCCTGGACAAACTGAAGTCTGTAGGCAGAAAACAGCCTGATGTTCTGTTAGGAAAAATCTAGTGTAGTAGCACCACGGCGCGCCATGTTGGAATAAGAGCTTCTACTTCCGGGATCACGGAGCACGAGGGTGGGTTGTGTTCGATAGTTCAAGCGCCTCGCAGTGACGGAGGCGAGGAAATGAACGCGCCTTTTGTTACGTATAACATGTCGTTGGTGGTATTTAGATGCTTCTTATTAGTTTATTTAGGTATTTGTTTACCTTTCACTGCCCCCCCTTGTTCTGGTCATTCAGTAAAATGTTACATTTACAGCATTACATGCCACTCCTGGTGGATAATATGCTCAACTACTAGTATGACTGATTGTGGGATTGGTGCAGTCCCCATGGGTCTGGAGCTTAAGTAACTTCCAAGAGGAAGATCAGAATCATAACCATTAAATTTACCTACATGGGGCTTATTGTGGGTTCCTGCAGCTTGCAGCAAAGTAAAGTTGCTGGGCACAGGTCAGTCCACACAAGAGTAGAGTGAATTTGGCTGATACCAGCCAGCATTCTTCAATGGAGGAGAACCCAAGTAAATATGAGGATTCTCTGGACTGAAGACTGCTCTGAGAACATTTTTTCCATCAGTTTTTCCCTTTTGTGTGGTTTATGCCCCCTAACACTGAAGTTACTGCTCTTGTTCCATTTCATCACCCTCAGGGTTGTAGGTGATATCAAGTCCTGCAGCATCTGCAGTAAAGCTGTGGTGGTCTGCAAACCAGCTAGAGCCAAAAAAAGCCAACCTGTAAACCATAACTAGTTCTTTACCCAGTGTAATCCTGGGTTCAAAGCACAAGTAGTGTTAAAGAGTTAGTGTTATAGCACTGGAACTTGGTTAACCCTGTATTAGATAGTTAAGCCAAAAAGTCATACTTCAAAGTGTACTGAACTGCATTTGCAAAGCTCATTTGAATCTCATTACATTTACTTCAGGTCAGAGTAAAGTTGCAAGTGAGGAGGGTTCCTTCAAGTACTCTTTAGGAAGTACCAGCACCTGGATAAGAACATCTGATGAATATATAAGCCTTTAGACTAACCCATTAAAGAACCCTGCAACCTCCAACAGTTGTCTTGCAAGGCAAATCAAAACACATGACTAAATTCTTTAGCCATTTATTTAAAGTACAATACACAAATCAGGAGGAACAGGTTCAGACACTCCAGCAAGACCTAGAAAAAGCCAAAATTAATGCCAGAAAAGTTGGGGGGGAGGGACTATATGCATGTGCAGGACTTACCCCAGTGTTGCTTTAGACACCACTTGAATAGCCATAATGAGGTTTACCTGTTGGAGGAAATTAGTTAAGTGATGCACCGTTTGAGCGCCACCATGTACAAAAGCTCTTCTCTTACCTGGAAGTTGAAAGAAAGATTGCACCAAGTCATGGTCACCAGGGTTGCACGTGTGTCAAGGATGTGCTGCTAGCAACTGGTCCACCTGCTAGTGGCATATAGCTAGTTTGGGAAAACTCAACCCTCCCATGTTCAAGACTAGTTTTGCTCTGTACAATGTGTCTGTGCCCATGATCATAGTGGGCAGGGAAGAGATGGTCATGATGGTGAGACCCATAGGAACCACTTTCACCACTGTGAGCCTGGCCAAGGGGCATTGCGAGAAAGCCATTGTTGCCAGCATCATAAGGTCTAGGGGAGATATAGCTACTTGGGCTTGAGCCATAAGACACACTTTGGTGGGAAGCATAGGGAGGAATATGGCCATTGAATAAACTAGTATAAAAGGGCATCCCATAAGAAGTCTTGAACTCAGGGATGTTATGACCAAGAGTCCAGCCAAGATGGCCATCATAAGGCCATCCAGAGATGCCTTGGGCCATGCTGTAAGCTGGAGGAGGAAAACTACCATAGCTGCCCTGGACCAAGCTATAAGAGCCAACATGGGGCCCAGTTCTATCTGCTGAACTGTAGAGGGCTGGTTGAAAATAACCTGCATGTGAATGGTAAGGTACAGGGGCAACACCTGCAATGATAGAACCCACCAAAGGCCTTTCATCATGGTCAGTAGAGCCACAGAACAAGAGTGGCTCTCCAGTATTAGCAAGTAAACTACACCCAGCAGGAAGACCAGGATGCCTTATACTACTCTGAAATCCAGGAACATGTCTCACCCCAGAGTGGTGGAAAACACCAGGTTCGTGCCTGCTGAGCATCCAGTTGCCAGGGGCAGGTTTGGCTACAGCAGGACGTCTACTGGCTATACCAGCTCCAACATGCTGTTCAGTTGTACTGGGTACATGATGGGTTCCTGCAGCTTTTAGAGGAGCCAAGTTCTTAGACACAGGTCTATCAACACCAGAGGGTCTAGCGTGACTTTGGCTAATGCCCATTTCCTTAGGCTTTGTGGGATGTCTGGCATCCTCAGTTTGGCTGATACTTGAAGGACCTCTAGACTGTGGTCCATCAGGCAAAGGCTTAACAGCTACAGGTCTGCGATGACCCTTCTCCCCTTTTTGAAGTCTGTGGCCCCTAGGATTAAAGCTGTCATAATCCAAAAGGTCAGCATCATCCTCCTCACTGAGGTCATGGACATCAGTTCCATCATCTTCAGGCTCATGAAAGGGTTCAACAGGAAAGGGACCATTTGAAAGGACTCTGTGGTGATCTTCAAGTTGGCTGGATACAACTCCTTCATTCCATGGGTGAGTAGACCTCCCAGCATCAGGGACTTCAAGTTCATACTTGTCAGGAACAGAGTTGTAGGCTGTAGTAAGAAGGATAATTAAAACACTTAGATTCCCTTAATACAACACCAGAAGTCAGACTACAAAACCTGCAAAGGCATGTATGCCATTAAAGTAAGTCTTACTGCTTTCCAAGAGATTATAGTTACCTCTCACAGCATCAGCACAAACTGCTACTATTAACAGATGACAGAAGAGAGCCCTAGAAATAGAACAAAATTGTCCATTTAAAGTTAACAGCTTCACTACATATGACAAAAGTAGAGATAGAACAATCACAAACATACTTTAAACCTTGAGCCATTACTATTACTCAGAGCCACAGCTCCTTGCTATCCTGCCACTACAGTACCAAGTAAAAGCAGCAAAACCAGGTTCCTGCTGCAGGCCCTACATCCAAGTACCTAGGTGCCTGACAATAAACAGCAGCTGCTGGTGTCTGAAAGGCTGCTGCTGGGCTCTTTATACCTGTCATGCAGCTAATTTAAGACAGCTGCTAATTAGGCAAATAAAGCAACTGAACATCTTATTTTTCTGCATTGTTACTTGTCAGAACAAGACACTTGTCAGTAAAATGTAGTAGTGTTTTTCCTGCCTTTGGTTCTAAAATGAAAAAAGTCAAGTGATGTAATAATGACTTTAATTAAACAGTTATATGTTGGAGATCCCATAAACAATTTAAATTTGCTTGTCCTGTTACAAAATTGGATACTACAGTGACTCGGAAAGTAGCTCTTCTGCTTTAAAGTGCCTGGGCTAGTTGGGTGGGAGTTTGAATCTAGCTCAGTCTATGTGGAGTTTGCACGTTCTCCCTGTGTGTCAGTCTAAATTGTAACATATAGGTGTGTGGTGTTGCCTTGCATCCCATCCAGGGGCTTTTTTGTAGGGTTGTGTCCTCTGCCTCTGGGATAGACTCTGGACCACAATGGCCCTTCTCAAGATATATAGTTTACGATAATACATGGAAGTTACAAAACTTATTTTAATGAAAAATTTCCTTCTATGTGCATACAATTTTCTCACCCAGTTTTCCTCTGTGGTTGGTAACTTTCCTCAGACTCGGGCCTCCTGTCAGTGGCCTGGGAGTTTGAGGGTATGGCATAGTATTTTTGCTATTCCTAGGATTGTGCTCTTCTAGACTGAGACTGAAATTGTCATTCCTGGGATCTGATGGAGTGACTCCTCCAGCTTAACGGTCACAGTCCCAAGTGCTACTGTCTCAAAAGGGACTACCTTGGTTTCCACAGTCTCTCTAGTTCCTTTCTCAATACCTGCTATTTCTCCAGCTTCTCATAATCCCTTTTTCATATGTGTCAGTTTGAATCAAATCTATCTCCACTGCTGTTTCTTCTTCCTTGTTTATCGTCACTGTTAAAAATCACTATTTCAGATGGATATGATCTAACTGATATACACATGTAAAAATTTTATTTGTATTTTTTATTTTAGGCAATTTTCTGTCACTTGTCCTGGAGAGGGTTTTGATTGTAATTCGTAATTACAACACAATTATCACCAATAATGGTGATATTATGCAGGTTTTTAGTGAAAACATAAGCTGTAGAAATACCAATAATTCTGCTGGTTTGTTGCTTTTTGTAACATGTCTGTAGACTAGATGGTATTGGTAGTAAATTAACAATGCTTAAGAAGTTAATGCAAACGTAAATGCAAGTAATAACACAAAGGAAGCACCCTGTACCCATACAAACACACAGTCTCCATACACACAAAAACTTTTTGCACAGGTGATGAGTAATCAATGTTCCCCAAAGATTTATTGTCTTTTACAGCAGCTGGTCTTGATACATTGGCCCTGGGTTGTGAATGGGGCGGAATGCAAGGCAGGGCAGTCTTGGACCTCAGCTGGAGGCAGCAGGGTGAAAAGCCCCTCTCTGGTGCCACTGCATGTCTCGGATCCGTCGCACAGACTGGATCTGGGGGACCAGGGCCCCAAACTCAGCACTCTCCTTGTACTCGCCCTTTTCAAACAAGTACTGGAACCCACGGTATCCAGGGTACTGGTAGCCTACCCAGCTGAGGATGTAGAAAATGCAGGGGTCAGTCAACTAATGCATGGTCTAATCATTAAGACATTGAACAAAGTAATAATCAAAAAAGTCTGCAGTTTTGTGGGTATGTCAAATCATACTTGCCTGCCATTCTGGACACGCACAGCAGAGACCTTCTCCTGATAGCCGTGGGCATGGAAACTTGGTACATCATCGTCTACAATCTCAATCTTCTTCCCTGTAAATCTGGGGTTTTCATATAGGATGATCTTGTGTCCTTGGCTGTCCTGTGTAAGGGAGAAAGAGGTAAGAACAACTGGAAAGCAAAATGGCTGATCCTCCCTGCATAGGGACAGTGCCCAGCAAATGAATCAGCTGTCCTACCACTTTGACGGGGCGGAGGGCAGCAATGCTGCCACTGTGGCGGCTGTTGGTCCAGGAGTCCCAGCGGGGGTACCCTCCCTTCTCCAGAACAAACTGCTCTCCAGTGCAGCCGGCCTTCTCATACCCTACCCATCTAGGAACCAGCGATGCAGCTCAGCAGGAAAAGTGGTCAAACATAGCACAGACAGATTTTCACAGATGCAGAAGTGTTAAATACCTGATAAAGTAGAAACAGCTACCAGAGTAAAGACTATAGATATTGTATATAATTTTGTCTACAGAATTTTGTCTTTTACGTTTATGGTGCCTTTTTATTATCTGGTCTATGCATCGTGTAATAAATTCAAAAATAGATTTCTGAACATATCCATCCTGATTTACCTGACTCCTTTGTTGAAAGTGACTTGCAATGTTAGGTTTGTACGCTGAGCAAATTTTGGACATATAATGCAAACAATAGGTTCTCTCAGAACGATGTTCATTCTTGGAAAAGTTGAAGGACGAAAAGGGTATTCTTTGCTTTACCACTCATGATACAGTTCTACAGCATGAGGTGAGACTGCAGCTTGGTACCTTCAATTCCAGAACAACAAGTTGAGCTGCAATGCTACAAGTTGTCAGTCCTCAAGGGTGCTATTTCAAGTTTTGGGGGTCTGTTATAGGTGGGGCACTCCTACTGTACCCGTGCAAGGATATTGTTTTTCTCCTACTCAATCAAATATATCCACCAAATTTCCTTGTCTCCAACTCTACATCCCACCCTCAAGTGCCATCCTCCACACTCACGGTCCACACAGCACTAAGATGGATCCCACTTTCTCCACTCCTGCCTCCTGCAGGTCAGTGCAGACGCCACTCAGCTCATGACAGCAGCCCTGGAAATTCTCTTGCTCATAGATGACCAGCTGTGGACCCAGTAGAAACAGAGCAGGTGAGAAGCAGATAAATACCCTCTGCTCAGATGATGCCTACTCTTTCTGCCAGAATGAAGATGGAATGTGTTCTGGCTAAATTCTGCCCTGCATCAAGGTGAGACTGTGGTTGTATCTCACCTGCACAACATACATGCTAGTCTAACTGTTGATTTACTATGTTAAATCAAGTAAGTGGGGTCTACATTCCATTTCCCTGCTCCTATTCCTTACCACCCCTACATCTCGCCCATTTGCCCACCTTGAAGGTGGGGCCAGAAGGCTGCTGTTTGGCAGCAGAGCCTTGGTGATCAGTGGCCATGTTCAACAAGATGGTTGGAGTAGAGTTGCCTAGAGCAGACACAAATTCGAGAGAGTCGTCACAAGTGCCCTTATTGCATTCACTTTCTAATGTTCCGTTTACATATTTAAACGGGACATTGTTAACAGCACAGAACAGTACTTATGAGTGCAGCCCATTAACTGGTTACAGGAGCAGGAAGAGCAGATATGAAGATATAACTTTTAAGGCAATAACAGACATGGATCATACAGTATTCAATTCTAGTGAAGTATCTTTCTGCCCCCTAATGCAACATGCTAAGTGACAGAAAAACAACAACAGAAAAATATAGACTAAATGATGAACGATAGGTGAAGGGTCAAAGGTGAAGCCAAGCACCATAAATAGAGACAATCGCAGTCATTCATGGTAGTCTGGTCAGGGTGTCAAAAAGAAACAACTCCTAATGTTCACTACTGAAAGACAGATGTCTAAGAGAAAAGAAAGATGAGGAATGACATGATGGCCACAGTAGCCTTACCCGATACCCGCTTGTGCCCGTGGTTTGTCCCGTGCACTGGGACCAATTTATACTGTTAACACTAGGGTGCCTTGCCAATGCATTGTGTGTCCAAGCCACCTGGCAGATAAACCCTCATTAGGCACTTTAACCGCAGTTGTGAGCGAGGGGGTGTTTGGTCCTTTCTGCCTAAACTCCCCTACCCACCAATCCCCACTAAGCTATTTCATTAGTTATCATTTTTCGCCAGTCGTTCATTGTCTGATAGTCAAATGATTCAGCACATCTAGAGCCAAGAGATGGATGACTAAGCTGGAGAGGGAACTGGCAGATGGAGAGAGGGGTGCTCAGTGTCACCAAGGCTCTTATTTTTAGCTGAAATTCCTCCTTTTGGGTGGTGTTTCTCGCACGGAAAGTAACAGCTCCTTTTATTAATTTCAGGGTACAGGTTACACCGACTTGTGAATGTGAATTTTCATAATATGAGGGAAACTTCCATGGCAACTGGAAAGCAGAAAATTTCAGTTTTAGAAGTAACTATTTACAAGTCAGTACTTATTATATAGAAATGTTTTAATATTTACTAACTGCAAACATAATGTTATACCAAACACTGTGAAGAAAACTTTGCCTTCAGAGGAGCTTTAGTTCTGGAAATACTGTTGTATAATTAGATTTTAAACATTTCTTTGAAAATTAAAGCCCGCAGGGATGAAGGACCTAGAAATGTTCGCTATACTCAGCACTACAGAACTTCCCATAAACGTTCGGTGGTGTTTACGTCTGGTGACCAGAGAGGTCATGGAAGCAATTTGATGCCATTAACTAAATGTTGGCCTGAAAGATTAAGCTGGAGAAGAGGCCAAAACAATGAATTTGCACACGTATTCGTCTCTTTCTCATTGTTCATGTCCCAGTCCACAGGCCAAGTGCTGAGCAGCATGGAAATCAGGTTCATCCCAAATGCTGCGACAGCTAAACATGACACATTAATGACTAATGATAGGATAATGATGCTTTATCCTCAAGTTAAATGTTAAGCATGAATTTAGCATATCCCTTAAAGTAGGAGACAGGACTCTGACCAGTTTTTGGTCTGAGGACTGGTAAAACTCTGCTTCAGATGCTGCCAACTTGCTGTTGTTCTTGACGATGTGAACCTCACCTAAAGGTGGTTCTCTTGGCTTCGCCACCCAACAATCCCTCATAACCACATGACAGAAGTGCAAATTGTTTCCCCTTTTCTGCTACAGCCATACAGCTGTTACTCTTATTTGAATTTTGAAATTTGAATTTAGACCAAAAAGACTTAAAGCATTCACAGTGCTGCACATTTCAACTCTCTAGTTTCAAGCAGCTTTTAAGAACTTTCCTTGCCAATCCCTCTTGGAATGAATCATGACTCTTTGGACTTACTCCAGGTCTTTAATGCTTAGGCTGGTTTTCAGAGCTGTGGGCAGGTTGTACTACTGCACTTAACCCATTATAACCTTCTCAAGGTGCTAATATTCAGACTGCAGACCGAACTGGAAATGGGGTCTTTGCTTATGTTGCATGAGCGCCCCCTACAATTAGGGACAACATTGTTTTCTCCATTTTCATAGTTTGCCCTGTGCAGAGTCCATCACAGAGCAAAGTCACTCATTCATTCAGTCCAAAATGGTTTACTGTTGAAATATAATATTCTCAGAAAAATGTAAGAATTTATTGGTTTTACAGTCTTAGGATATGCCAGAAGACATGGGGAAAGAGAAACTTTCTACAAAGATATGATACGCAAATGAACTTAATACCATCATGAATGTTTTGTAACGTGCATTAATAACGTTACAGCATTTTTTAAAATTAAAGTATGGCCTTATATCTAGTACAGGGTGTTTCTTTAAAATGCTGCACATACAATGTGCCATTTTTGAAAACCCCACCCAAACACACAGTCAAGAAGCTGTGAGGCAGCAGCACTACCACCTAAACAATATGTTTTGCAACACAGTTGATGCTGACTATCTTCCATGTGGTTCTTTCGCACGGATATTACACAGGAGGTGGATGTTTACATGCCATAGGACATCTTACCAAAGGTGGCTCTGTAAGTTGTGTGAATTACACCAGTCACTCTCAGCCCTCCACAGTGAAGGACTCATCATATTTATGTATGTAATTTCATGGCCTGTAATGTAAATTAACATTTTATTTTATAAATAAACATTTACAAAATAAAAAAAATGCAGCTGTGGTCCAATCCAGGTTTAATTTGAATCTATGTTCGTGTGGTTTTCTTCCAGGTGATCTGGTTTCTTCCCACACTGTAAAGATGTGTTTCAAGTGAACTGGAGACTAGGTTTGTAAGCTGTTTCTCAGCAATGGCTCATCTCTAATGAACAAACAGTGAGTTGGATGACAGCATGTGTTCTGCGTGACCTGGAGGCATGATTGCCAAAACATGTCAGTATATAGAAAATGACTATAAACAGACCCACAATCACCAGTGCAGACCAGTTTGCCCTTATTTTTACTGAATTACACAAATAAATATGAACAATAAATGTAAATATGATTTAAATCACCTTATTAATCTTAATAAAATTGCTCAATATGGTTACAGTTTGGTGAAAGAATGGTTATATGCTGCTGATATTATACCGGTGTTTAGAGAAAATTGAGCATAACTGGGAATTAAAGATCTAGGGATATAGTCCTGTTTTTTGGATGAAAGGGAAACATTTTCCTGTGTTTTAGACTAGATGTGTTTGTGATGGTGAGAGGGTCAGGCTGCAAAGTTAATAAACAACTGAACACATATGATCTTCTCAATTTATTGTACGCAAATAATCCAGCATTCAAAGTCCTTACAAGTGCCCTTTCTTGAACTTAGACTTGCTGACAGGCCAGAATTGCTTCTTTAGGGTTTTTTATTTCCTTCCAAACTGAGATGTAGCAAAAGAACATGTGATGACATCAAAAGCAAGACAGCTTTCAGGCACCTCTGAACAGAACTGAGCAGATGTGCAGAATAGATGGTAGCCTCTGTGTTTTCTATGTGAAATAACAGAGCTTCTTAACATTTCACTTTTATTCCAAAAATGCTAGACATTTCTTTTAAAAACAAAAGCACAATAAACCAATTAAGAGTTAGCTCAAAGTCCTAATATTCAGGCCACAGTCTGGTCCATGAATTTTCATTAACTGATTAATTAATTCATTCATGATCATAAGAATTTATTGCATTACCCAGAAAGGATGTTTCAAGTGCTCTGTCAGTAATAATTTTTTAAAGATGACAAAAGGCTTGCCAACTGAATCCAGCTGAGGTTATTTTATATACGTCATATACCTGACTGCAAACTTACTGTACTCTCTACTGAAAACATAAAAACATTGTCAAGTCAGTTTTGCAGGTAAAAATACATTAATGCATTTGAGTCTGTCTCAAAAAATACATTGAAATGTACTAAACCACACCACCCAGACTGTGATTTTGAGGTCTCAGGTAACACTGTTTAAATATTTGGATTTATGATCAGATATTTGCTAGAGTTTCAACCATGACCAGGATAAAGTGGTTAAGGAAAATGAATGAGTGGATGATATTTGCTGCAGTATAAGGAAGATCCTGTACCTTTTAAGGAACTTATATACAAGTTTATATTTGTAAAATATGAAACTATAAGTCATGTAAAAGGCAGAGTCACTAATAAAATAAACGATTACAGTCCTTGGGTGTTGTCTGATATAATTCCTGGACCCTCCCAGCAAAACTAGTGTCAGACAAACAGCACCAGCACAGGCAGACTGCTCTTAAACACAAGGCTTTATTGACAGCAGTGGTGGACAGGTCATCATCTACCAATCTGTCTGGTGAAACAGGCAGTGGGTCTCTCAGCCAGAGCTGTCTCCTGTGGACTTGCGGCCTGTGAAGGTGTCCTTCTGGTGCCAGCGCATGTCACGGACCCGGCGGATTGACTGGACCTGTGGTGCAGTGGCATCCCAGGCATTCCAGTGTTTGAAGTCGCCCTGCTCGAACACAAACTGGCGTCCCCTGTAGCCCGGGTAGGTGTAGCCCACCCAACTGTGGAGGGCCGAGAGAAAGGGCGGGGGGCAGTGGCAAAAATGCAGGAGAGATTCAGTAAGGATGATTCACCAGGGGCACACAAAGCTGGTCTGTGCTTATTTGTAAGGAGGACAAGAAAGTGAACTAATCCTAAACCAATACAACTACCTAGTAAACTTCTACAGTTGTACAAGTACCTACAATTTAGTCGATATTAAATAGGTATTTTTTTCTATCACCAGAAAAAAATATCAAAAACTCTGAACCCTGCTGGGGAAAAGCAGGACTGGAAGCCCAGTGTGTGGATAAGACCAGTTATTATATTATACATCATGTGTATAATAGAGAGAGAGAGAGAGAGAGAGAGAGAGAGAGAGAGAGAGAGAGAGAGAGAGAGAGAGACTGTCAAGCCATTTTCCCTCCCTTACGTTCCATTGATGGCCTTCACACTGGCTACCCGGTCCTGGAAGCCATGACCCCACAAACTGGGCACGTCATCATCCACCACCTCCATCTGCCTGCCAGTGAAGCCTGGGCTCTCAAACAGCTGCAGTTTGTGTTCACCTCCATCCTGAGAGGAGATACACGCATAGTGTAACACACCACTATGTACAGATACAGACACACACACTCAGTCCTAAAACAGAGATATGCGGTCCTCACTACGTTCAGGGGCTTCAGAGACAGGAGGGTGCCACTGTTACGGCTGCTGGTCCAGGAATCCCAGTGTGGGTATTCCCCTTTCTCCAGGACAAACTGCTCACCCCCAAAGCTGCGGCGTTCGTACCCCACCCAACTGTGGAGGGCAGAGAGAAGAGGGGCACATATCAGCAGTGGATGAGGTGGCATTTCTAGAGCAAAAGAATGAGATGTGACCACTGGTGCAGCTTCTCAGTGAACTGGTACAGAAAGATGTAGAGAAACAAGTAGGAGGTATGTTGAGGTGTGTGTGTTTATCGAGGTACACTCCTGCACTCACGGGCCAGAGTCCACCAGCAGAGAGCCCACCCTCTCCAGACCAGTGTCCGTCACATCTTTGCACTCTGCTGACAACTCTGCCTTGCGGCCCTGGAAGTTCTCCAGCTCATAGAGGACCACCTGTCCAGACATTGGGGAGGAGGACAGACAGGAGCAGTGAAAAAACAGTATTGTGGATGGTACATAAACACCCCCTCATGCCAGCTGTCTGGTGTTCCTGGAAGTACCGGAACTGATGAACCAGATGTCAGTGATCCAGAGGAAAAAGATGCATATCTACTCAGTAATGAACCATAATTTCTAGTCAAACTGTATGAATTTCTGACTAAAAGGTTTCATTGATTACACTGGGCCCCTGAGGGGTAACAGTGTTAATGCAAACGCCAGCAACATATTATAAATCATTCTAAAATGTGTGTATTTGCAAGACATTTGGTTTAAATTTCCAATATTCATTCATGAATAATCCAGATCCATATGGGGAGTGCAATAATGTAGTCATTCCATACTAGCTGTATAATTTCATTTTGAATAAATAAAATCACTGGCATTTATGGTTTGTAAGAATAAAAAATAATGATAAACAGAGGAAAGTGATAAGGACTACAGCACTATTCATAATACACCAGTTGACAGGGTGGGTACCTTGTATCCATCACCCATTTCTCCCAGACTCCTCCCAGTGTCGGGCTGCTTGAAGACAGTTTGCTGCTCCATCATCCTTCTCACTCCTTTCCAAAGATGACAGAAGAGAGAATATGAGAGGGATGGAGAAGAGGAGAGACAAAAACAAAGAGTTGAAGAGGAGAACATTTTTCACAGTTGGATGTGATGATTCTTAATGAAATTTATTTAATTTCACCTCTTTGTTGCCACTGGCTCTGAAGGGCACATTGGAAGTTCCCTTAAAATGAAAGAAGTCCAACTGCATCATGCCAGAAAATGTGTGAGCATGTGATTACTAACCTTTATTTATCCATCCAACAGCAACAACCATGGGTACACTGTGGAACATTAAACACACTCATTCACACCCTATTGGCAGTTTAGTCACCAAATGAACTGAAGCACATATCTTTGGACTGTGGGAGGAAAGCAAAGCACTTGAAGAAACCCACATGAGCATTACAAGAACAGGCACAAACTGACCAAGGAATGAAAATATGTGGTGCAGTGGTTAGCATCTGGAGTTGGAGGTGGTAGGTTTGAACCCCACTTCCAACTGTAATACTCCTGAGCAAAGCACTTATCCTGAGTTGTACACGTAAAAATGTAACTGCTAGTATGGAAGGCAGTGTAGGATATGCTGTCTCAACCTATTTTTTCTCATACAATCCTGCACCCTGATTACTGGAAAATATGCAACTTATTTCATTTTACTTTTGCGGACAGAATAGCGTAAACTTTGTAATTATGTAAAAATTGACTGCATTTCTGAACTGGTAAGAAGGAAAATCAAACTGGTCGACATATCAGGCGGTAACATTTCACTTTTAGCATTTTTATAAGCAAAAAAGCTCAAAGTTCTAGGTTTTCCCAGTGGAAATAACTAACATAAATCCCAAACAGCATCTGTGGATAATTCAAAGTTTTAGTTTCAGAAAGTTGGTTTCGGTGAGACCCCCCAGAGGATGGCAGACAGAGTACAGCACAGACAGCATAATGAGGACTGAGATGAGACACTACAGAGAAAAAACCTACTGACAGACTGGTGTAGCAATGAAGCTAGCAGGGCTGATATTTTACCTGCTGTGGAGCTGTGCTCTGCAGTGCCACCTCTCCCTGTCTGCACCCACTGACTGTGCCAAGGCCACTTCCCCTCTGGGCCTGGGGGCACACTACTGGTAGCGGAGGTATTTATCATCTATTTCTGGCCACAGCAGCAGAAATCAGGGAGCTGTTGATACAGCAAAAGCGTGGCCCAGCGGCATTGTCCGGACTCTTCACTTTACCCCCGGGGGGTGGCTGGACATGGATCATCGCTCTCACAATGGCGAAGGCTATGAAGAGATGAGCTGGCAGGCCAGTCAGCGGCGTACCAACCTGTTTACACATAGGGAGGCAGAGCGAGAGGAAGAGGGGAAATGAGCTCAGTCAGTGAAATACAGAGCCACTTCAGTCACACCCTATCTGTGGATCATCCCCCCACCTGGACACAAACAAGAAGTAGAGGAACTTATCTCATACTGACTCATCCCCCGTGCCAATGAGGTGACTGGACCATAGGCTCTTGAGGCCAGAAGCCCAGTGATGTCTGGGGACCACAAAGGCTGATCTGGACATGGCAACCAAATGTTGAAAGAGCAGTGTTAAAATTAGAGGTGGATTAAAAGTGCTGCCACTTTTGCAATATTACTCACATGAAAGTACTTATGCCAACATTTACTTGAGTGAAAGCAACAAGAAACAGGTGAAAAAATTACACAAGTAACAAGTTATGTTGATTCAAATTAATGTTCTGAACCTTCAGCAGTTTTAACAGCACCAATATAGTTTTATCTCACAAAAAATATATATTTATATACCATCTTTTTAAGTATAATTTGAATTTGGTATCCCAGTAAAACTGAACAAATTAGTCAGCTGCAAAGCAAACAGAACACAGCAGTCTGCTTGGCACGCTCTCTTTCATATAAGCTGGGTCTACAATCACGTTAAGCATACAAGCATATAAACATATATGCATATAGTATATATGCAAACTACAGTACTTAAGACCAGAAATGGTGTATTTAAATAAAATTAGTCATTGTTTTAAACTATACATTTTTAAAGTTTGTTTCAAAGCTTTAACTTAGTATTAGCATGTTATGGATATGTTACTGTAGTCCAAATGCAAAATAAATAAAATAGGAGCAGCTCACCACCTAGATCTAATATAATATAATATGGAGAAAGGCTAACAATTTTAATGTATCTCATTACTGTCCACCTCTGACTATAGATGCTGCAGTAAGAAAAAATGAACCATAATGTAAAATGTTACCATGACACATGCCTTGGAGGCCATCAGAAATACAGTGGTCTACAGAGAGTAGTGTTCAGGGCTGAAGTCACCTGAATCAATGGCTTATCCTGCTGTACTACTCTTACTCTACATTACTCCAGTAAGAATGCCATTTTATAAATTGGCAAACCATTGTAAAGTTGCTTATGTTACAGTGCAAGTTGCCATAGACAATAGATTCAAGTAAATGATGATTAATCATCACTAGAACCTAACACTTAGATCTTGAAAGTCTTAATAAACAGGTATGAGTTATGAAAACCAACTGAAAATTAAACAGTTGTGTCATGTGGACAAACTAGTTAACAAACCACAGCTGAAAAAAATAAAATTACTTTTATATTAATATTTTAACATTAAAATTGATGCCACAACACGGAGCAACACACATCTTACATTTTAAAAAAAATGAAAACAAACAAATATGCTCATTGAGCTGACAAAACCAGCATCACAGAATGAAATTATGCTGACAAACACACACAGGACACTGCAGCCTCAAAGGAAGATTTAACAGCAATAACACTGCAACTTGGTCAGTGTTCAAAGACATCAGTACTGTGAATGTTTATGACACCATAGGAGTATGGGAAACACTCACTATTCTTGTCCAGCATCGCAGTCCTCACTGAATATGTGTTAAACTATGACTTCAAGCAGAAGGGAGTGTGGTCAGTATAGATATGTATTGAACTTGAACAGCATCACCATATCATTGTTGATGAGATCATCACTGTTGCTACATCCTCAATAGTGATTGTCACCCACAGTGACAACCCATATGACCTGATCTGGGGCAGCTTGGAGGTAGGAACAGTGTTGTTGGCTGTCAACTTAGCCAGGCTTTCATCAGGACTCCTCTACAGGTTCTGGTGACACCACTACCAGACAAGGTGGTGTAAAAATGACAGTTTGGCTCCAGCTAGACAGCAAGTGAGCGGGCACCTCAAATCTGAAGGTCTTGTAACTGCACCTTTGGAGCTGCTCACCAGATGGTGCTGCTTTACAATTCTGAGCTGATATGGTGCTGGTTGAGTGTTGGTTTGAATTCGGCTCAGTCTGTGGAATTTGCACGTTCTCCCCATGTCTGTGTTTCCTCCCACATTCCACAGAAGTGTTTTCAGGTGAACTGGTCACCCTGTGATGGATTGCCATACCAGCCAGATGTTGTTTTGTAACCCAGTATCCTATACTTCTGGGATAGGCTGCAGACTGCCGTGACCTCCACGATAATGGATGGATAATAAAAACTTAAGTGCACAGGACATCAACTGACATACTATTCTTAATGGGCTCCAACCCCTCCCCTTCAGTACCCTATATATCACCTTATTTTTTCTTTGCGACTGTGGTGTGTATCTTGGGACTAGACCTTCGAGGAGCTCATGTAGGAATAATAAACTGACCAGGGTCCTGGCGTAAAAGTCTTTATTTCTTATTTCTCATCAGCAGTATTCGTTAGGACAATGAATTTACACTTTTGTTAAATGCTCAGCTGCACTGGATGGAAGAGGCGTCTTTTTCAGGATAACCTGGATCTGGAGCCCACCAATATGCAATATTGCCAAACCATGTTTCCCTGGTAAATGATACTGCTGGAAGTTCTACTGGATACATTTTTTTGCCCCATTTAATTAACATTTATTCTTTGCAATCAACAAAAAAACAAAAATATAAAACAGTTCACAATAACAGTAACTATACTCATTAGTAATGCATACTGTATCTTGAATGTCTGATTGTTTAGTCATCGTTTTGTTCTCTATATCATTGGAAAAAAATTAAAAAGACAAACTATGGCAATGTGTGATCGTTTGCTAAATGTGCATACTCAACACTAAAAGTGTACATTTAACTTAAAATAGAAAATAATAAAGGTATTCACTTATGGAGTATTTTATTTTCCAGTTTGATGAGCACTTCCAGGTGAAGAGGCGCTTGGTCCTGCAGGCCAACCTTCCCGAACTGCAACAAAAACTGGCTAAGAGTCATTTCTCCTGGTCCTCTGCCTCCCGCTACAGCGAGAGACTTAAGTGGCTCTATGCCAACGTCCTAACCAAAAAAAGATTGAGAAGCTACACATGGAAAAATAAAAGCAGTTTCCTTGCACATCTTTGTCCAAAAAAATAGATCTTCTAAAAAAAGGCACCATGCACATGTACGCGACTCAGGCAGGAAGTTGAGAGGAGGGAAAGGCATGGTCACGTCTACAGCAGTGACGTTCTGCTTGTATTCCAATCAAAGGTTAAGGCGTCTGTCATCGTTTCATCTATACATTCTCCACTTTAAGGCAACCTATAAGGAAAAATAGAAACATTGAACTTTCAGGTTCATTTACAAGAAGTCCTTGACTTACAACTTATCTCACTTACGTGAACCCAGAGTTACAATGGCCGTCCAGTTAGACTTAAATTATTTCTGAGTCCCTACATTTGACCGTAATGTCTAACAACCTTTACCTGCAGAACAATAACATCTGCTGGACACATCTAAATTTGTTATTCTTTGGGTCTCAGTCTGTGCTTGGGGCTTTGTGAGCAAAACATAATATCCACAAACTTTTCTTTTGTTATTTCTTTCAAGCTACTTTTTATCTATAATGGCCAGTAAGTGAAAAGCAAGTGTTTTGTGGTTCCAAAAAGAAGAAGTGAGAGAAAATAAATTTAGAATTTAGTGCAAATAATGGTGCAGGATCAAAAAATAATTATAATATAGTACTGTTTTTATTTTCATTCTATATACAGTACTGTGCAAAAGTCTTAGGCATGCAACTTAATGTCTGTTGAGAAGTACAGGTAGATTCTTATCTACCATCAGGGAGGTTTCTGATTGGTCCCAAATTCATTCTGCAGCCTGAGAATGACCTCAAACACCCAATCTCAGTCATACAGAACTATCTTCAGCAAAAAGAAGGAATCCTGCAACAGATGGTCTGGTCCCCACAGAGCCCTGATCTCAACAAAATCAAGTCAGTCTGGGAGTACATGCAGAGACAGTCAAAGTCTGCAGAAGAACTGTGGCCAGTTCCTCAAAATGTTTGGAAGAACCTACCAACCTCTACCTTAAACTGTAGGCAAGCTTGCATAAGAGAATTGATGCTGTTTTAAAGGCAAAGGGTGGTCCCACCAAATATTGATTTGATTGAGGTTTTTTTTTTTGTCTACTGCACTTTTTAGAAGGTTTATTGAATAAGTATTCATGGAATTATTTTTGGAACCATCCTTGTTTTATAGCATTTTACCCACCGGTGCCTAAGACTTTTGCACAGTACTGTATATATTATTTTAACAAAGTAATGTGAAATTTAAAGTAGTGTGTGAAATTAGATTTACTTTTTTTTAGCAAATGCTTTTTTCCAACATACAACTCAAAGAAAACAGAATGAATTTCAAAAATAGATGGAGAGATATAGATTCAGACTGCGATTTTCAAATTTCAGTCTGATACCACTGTTTTTACCAGCACACAATACAGCAGTAGCAGGCTACACAGTACAGCAACCAGAAAGTCGTGGCCTTCATGAAATGATTGAGACACGTTATTTCATGCATGAATGAATTTTTCTGCAGCAAAGCTGAAAATTAGTTCAATATTTATATTTTAACTTTATTTTATTATGCATAAAATAGGTTTATTCATTATATATGATTTTGATTTTTTCTGAAATATTTTTGCAATGGTCTGCAAAATCCAACATTTGTGAAACTGAGGTCTGCTAAACTGAGGACAGAGTCTGATAAAAACAAAAAAGGGAATAGTCACCATCTGTGCATCGCTCAGGTGTTGGTGTTGTCATACTGACTCAAACGCTTCTTTGACTTGAGTTCTTTCAGCCACTGGGGTGAAGACTCTTCCCTGAGGCCCACAAGCACAAACAACAGGATTACAGAGCAGGGATGCACAGCGATATCAGAATCATATCGGTGTAGGCTGATAAAAGTTTAAACTAATTTAATTATTGTCAATTACATTTTAATGTAAGTCTTGCATTCACAAAGAGCAGAATGTTTTGGCAACGTTTAGGAAAAGAAAATTTCCTGCCACAAGGCAGAGATGTGTTTATTAATAAAAATTCCCCTCATAGTAAAAAAGCTTAATGTTAAATAGTGTTATTTCTTTATCATTGTATCGTTTTACCCATCTACAACTTTCATAATTTCAGTTGTTAATTTTTTTCATCAAAAGAAAGTGAAAAGTGTTACACAGCATTTAAGGCTACAGCTTGCAAAACCATTCCCAAGTAATCAGGCAGCCAAATATAATTCAGAAGATGCTATTTATTCTAATGACTAAATGTTCTGCAAAACTGAAATTTTAACAAATAAATGTTATACTGTTCTGTTATTCTGGTCCAATCAGATCTAGTCCCATTTTTTGTGTTGTGTATTGGCATCGGTAGATGTGTATATAGAAATGATCAGATATCAGTATTGGAGCAGAAGTCCCATATCCTGCATTTTTACTGGAAATCATATCAGTGATTCATTCAAATGTTCTACATATCTGAACAGCAGAGGAAGGGAGGTGATGTGATGCTGAAGCTTTCATAGCACCAACATTACGAGGTTACATCACACTCCCGTACCCGTTTTCTTTCCCACCAGCAGGGGGCAGCACTCTGGAGGCCCGCGGGAGGAAAGGGGATTTGGGTGAGCGTGACTGCTGTGAAGGGGAGGGGGCTGGGCCGTCCGTCTGAATATCAGAATCCCCTCGCTTTCTGAGCTGAGCCTGAGAGTACCAGACAGGTGGTTATATGTATCAGTGAGACAGTAGAGTTGGACCCAGTAAACTGTAAACAAGTAGTTTAATTTACACCAGTGCATATGCAAATTACTCTGATCTGACTATGTGAACAAACATGCTTTTTTTCCAAGGGCTGAAGCTTCACCTGAAGAGCTGAGGGGTCCATCCCAGGGAACAGGGCCACTCGCTGCTGCCCGGAGGAAGAAGGTCGGGACTCTGTGGCTTTCGGATGGCCCTCAACATCTGAATCCTCTTGATTGGTTGCCTCTGGCTTCTCTTCTGCAGAGATGGAAAGAGCAGAGGGGAAAATGGGCCAGTGAGACATTGTACATCCATATCAAAGAGCTACCAGAAACAACTGCATCTGGAACAAAAAATAAATAGTGTAACATTTGGAACAAACTCCCCTCTCCCTCAGAGCTGCTCAATCTGTCTTTATCCAAGATGGATTTCAAAACCCATCTCTTTGAGAGCCATTTCTCTCATGATCTTCTGACAGCTGCATAAATAACTCCAATGCCATCTGCTATGATTATCTACACGCAGTACGGTTCCCTTATGGGGCAATGGTGGGACCACATAGGTGCTGAAAAAGGGATTTTAACTGAGTTAGCATTAACTGCATCCAGTTGATACCTAAATTTTTCAAGCAACTCCAGATTCTGCTTGAGAGTCAGCACCGTCCTCTACTGCTTTATGGGAGTAGCCATGGTGCAGCAATAATTTGGTTACTAAATAATGCTTGCCGAATAACCCTGTAAAACACTGTGCAGATGCTTGTAGCTGCTAAACCATCAGAATACAAAACAATGCTATGAAAGCCCTGGCAGCCAAAAAAACATGAATGCTCATCATATGTAAGTCCTTACTTATGCACAGTATTGTACAATAGAAATATCAAATTATGTGATAAACAGATTATTCAAAATCATCTTTTACACTTACATTTTTTGGCAGCTATTTAGGTTTTTTTCACATTTATTCTTGTCACTGAAATTTAGGAAGGGGCAGATTTTAGGGGTGAAACTCACATTACAAAAAAAGGCCATTTTTCTGAGTTTGCAAGCTGAGAAATCCTTAATCATATTTCCTATTTGAATGTCATTTCTATACGCAGGTCCCTCAGGGATGCGAACCAGCAACATGGTGGTATCAGACAAAGTTGCTGATCAAAACACAGCTTCTAACTGTCACTCCAAACTTACCATCATGTCAGTAAGATGCTACTATAACATCAGTTCAGAGTTGTGTTTTATACCACTGAGGTCTGAAGACTCCTTCATAGAGCAACAACAGCAGAATGATACATGCATCTCAACCTAAGTGTGCAATTTCTGCACAATTTAATTTAAAACTAATTTCCAAAATAACTAACAAACTTTTTTCTCTGCTGGGGGAGTTTTAAATTTACTACCGCCTCTAAATATCAAAGCCAGTCAGTTACTGGTGCACAAACATGAACAACAATGGCCAACCTCAGCAGGAACCAAGGCTTTAACTGAGTGTCCTGTGTTCTCTTTTTAAAAATCTTACATTATTAGGTGATACAGAGGCCCTACCTGTGGAGTCGCGATACATCCAGTCCTGGCTGGCATCACCAGGCCCTTCATGCAGCATGGAGAGGGTAGCGCTGTGGCGAGCTGCGCGGGATGGGAGGGTGCGCCGACTCCGCTTCTTACTGAGCTGCACTCTGGAGCGCAGAGCACTGGAGTCCAGCAGGGTGGTGGCGGTCTGCAGTCATGCAACAACAGAAACACATGCAACACACATTCAAAACATAACCACAGGTAAACAACACACAGCATGCCAATATCAGGCAGACACACATTCAGACAGACATGGAGCACAGATACAAAGATGAAAACTAAAACAGGATAAAAACTAGGCCACACTGGCTTCTCATATTATGAAGAATAAGTGACACATTTTTGAAGATATATTTTTCTTTACATTTATTATTAACTGCATTTTCTTCACTCGCTAATTATCTAAACTACATTTCCAACTTTTTCTAAGGGACCCTTATTTTCTAGAGTCTATATTCCACAGCTAAATCATATTTTTACAAAACTTAACCAGTAAAACATTTAGGGACACCTACGCTAAGCTTTTATTGACCGTAATTTTAATAGTAAAATTAAGTGTTACAAATAAAAATTGTTATAAACAGACTTCCTACCTAATTTGTGTTTCTAAGTGGAAGACATATCTCACATTGCCATGTGACAAATATATGCAGATATTTTATCTGTCACGTGTTGGCAACAAATTGCTAACTTCCTCAGAAGGTCACTCACTGTCTCTCCACCTTCTATAAAGACACACGAAGGGGCTGGACACTGACCTCAGGAAAAGGGAGAGGTTCCCCTTCAGGGTGGGAGGAGGGGGTTGGCGCATCAGGAGTGTTGAGGTCACTGGGTGTGTGTGGTGGCGTGGGTTTCCGTGGCGATGAGCTGAGGTTGCTGTCTGAAGTAGGGGTGGCAGGGGTCAAGCTGGGTGGAGAAGAAGGTTATAGTTTCTTCAAGGGGATTTACTGTGTACCATCAACAGTGAAACAGCTGGGGGGTACTGTTTACAGAACTGCATGCATCTTTTTATTTGGTTTTTCTCCAAGGTTTCCAATGTGTGGCTTGTACATAATGTTACTTACATTGACATTCCCATTTATACAGCTGAGTGCTGTGCAAGGTAAAGGTCTGTTATCCAGGGTACAACAGCAGCAGTCTTAACAAACCCTAATCCTAAAAGGACCCTGGTACTGTAGCTCCATATAGCAGTACTTCTGTGGCAGACAGTGGAACCCAGAACACAGCTACCAATGAAGCGTGATCCACTACACCTCTTTCCATGGGGTTTTTGATGAGTTTGAGGCCACTTCTGACCAAAATACAAATGGTGCTACAGAAAATGGAGTGGTTACAGCCACTACCCTCCACCTGGAGGACTGAGGTTTGAATCCTACTATTTATTAGTACACTTAGCCTGAATTTATAGAATTACTTACCAAACTATATAAATAAGAAAATGTGTGTAAGCAGCTTAACAATGCAGATTTGAAAAGAAAAAGCATCAGCTAAATGAATAAATGTTAATAAAAAATGTTAATGAACATAGTTGGCAGAAATGTGACTGTAATACAGAGAAAATGGTTAAAAAGACTAGTGTCACCAGCACAAGTTGCCTAGTGACTCTGCAGTAGTGGGATGCAGAGAAAGGACCTCCATCTCATCATCACCTTATGGACCATGTTTTTTTTTTTTTTTGTTAAAGAGCAACTGGACCCAGTCACTACTCAGGGTACAGATGGGGAGGTGGTCCAATCTTACAAGCACTTAGGGGTCCACATTAACAAACTGGACTGGTCCCACAAGACACATACATTGGATAAGAAAGGACAGAGCAGCTGTAGGTTCTCAGACAGCTGGTGTCCTTTAATGTGAGCAGCCGCATCCTGCACCTGTTCTACCAGACTGTAGTTGCCAGTGTGATCTTTTATGTTACAAAATGGTTCCCAACACTATTTCACATCCCCTCCATCCAGTGATCACTATGTGCTCCTTTTGCCAGCAGATTATTCAGTTATTGTGTACAAAACAGCGATTCTGGGGTGCTTCTTGCAAACAGTCAACCCCCTCCGTAATGCCACTCAGGGGCCTGTCAGCTCCTCAACACAGAGAAGCAGGAAAGCAACTTGTGACCTCAGAGTCGTTGCACTTGTTTGTCTAGTGTTACGGTAATTTTTCCATTTTCTGTCTTATTTTATTTGCCATTATTTGTTATTTACTTACTGTTTTGGCATAACTGTGCACCTTGTTGGGAGGTCTGTGTCTGTACGGCTTTACTGCAGAAAACACAGACCGGGCCTGTAGAGAACTGACAGCATATATGTGTGTCATACACACCGCAAACTGCACAATATCAACACCAGTCTGTCAGCCCCTACTCTGTGTGTGCAGCTATATCAACTGGAGCCTCTGGGAGGCAGTACACTCAAGCAAGAGGGAGAGTTTAACCCTGAAGGAAGCTGACTGCAGCCTCATTTCTGCTGTCATTTCACCAGCAAAGTTAGCGAACACAGAGGGTGTGTTCACTTGTCTGACAACATTTCACACCACACAAACACATGCTTGTGGGGCTTGAACTGACAACCTTTTGATGTCAAGCCCCAAGATGAGTGGAGCCACACTAACAGATGATAGAGGACTACTGTAAATATGCCCAGTAATGAGAGGTGTGTGGAATCTGCCATGACACACTGTCTCCTTAGGCTCATCCCTTGTGGATCACATTACCTTCAGCTGAGGTAAACATCACTCATCAGTGACACCTGGCCAAAAGTAACAAACATTCTTCACCCCAGCAGGTTCCATTCTGTTAATGACTGGAATGACTTGTTACTCAACTGTTACAGTAAAAATTTGCCTCCTATATAAATGGGGAATCTAAGTAGTTTAGTGCAGAAAGCAAACACTGAAAGACACCTTGGTGAAAAGGGCACAAATGAATGAATAACAACAAAAACAACATTACCACTACTACTAATACCACTAATAATAATAATAATAATAATAATTAGTCGGAATTACAGATTAACCAGTCAGCAAATGTGAAACTCATCCACCCCATATTCCAGCTGACTGTGATGTGGCTCTATCATTGTCCTTCAATAATGCAGTACAACTTAAATTCATCATTATATGTATAAAAGGTCAGCATGTCATAGGGGTGAGGCTTATGGCAGAGTGGGAATGGTCTCTAATATACCTACCTGTCCTCTGTGCGCAGGCCGGTCTCCCAGGTGCCATACTGGCTGTCTGTCTCACGCACAAGTGTGTCAGTGTCCCGGCCTTCATCCTCACCTGTCACACACTTCTTTAGCTGCTCCTGGGGACAGAGTGAGAGAATGATTGAATGTCCATGACTGACATCATAAATACATATGTGAACTTATGACCAGCAGGATGTTGGGTCAGGTTCTGAGCAATGGCCATGAGACTGAGCTCCAGATTAAGGTGCAGTAAGAAATACTGTTGCTGGAACTGCTGGGCTCTCAGGAGATCTACTCTGTACACATGGGGATCCTTGAAGCTAATTCATATTTACTGAAATACTCTTGGCTCCTTATGTTACTGATTTTCCACTGATAATGTTTTCCAGTTATAAGTTTCATAAATTTTATGCATAGCAGAACGGGTGTGACTTGGGTTCAGACGCAGAGCCAAAAACAAGTATTTTAATGGCAATGTAACATGAAGTTGATAAAATATTAAAAAGTATTACAGTGCACAGAGTATCTATACAACTATATCACAACTATACAAGGTTTTTTGCAGAATCTTACTCAAACTGAGGAACATCTGTATGGGTATGTGTTTAATATGACTTAGAGGCAAACATGACTTTGGAGTGAAGTTATGACTTAAGACATACAAGTAAAGGAAAAATTCAGTTTATGATATGAGAAACCATCGTAATTTACTGAATCTGTAATGATGATAATAATGGGAATCCAGTGCTGTACTGGAGTCACCTACTACTGTTATACCTGCCACCTGGGGGCCATCTTTAGGTGGCTTCCACTTTTCCTACACAACTGAGAGTCCAGATTTAAGCCAAACCTTGGATGAAGGTCACATGTCCCACTGTATCGGCAGATGAGGGCAAAGGCAGGTCAAGAGCTCACAAAGACTGAAGCTCAGCAGCAGGAGCAGGGTTCATTACCCAGTGAACCATGGGGATTTAATGAGGCTGTGACAGAGGACACCCTGTCTCCAGCACATGCAGTCTACTCAAGCACAAGCTGGGGCTAATGTGAGTGCCTGAACACACACACACACACACACACACACACACACACACACAGCTGTGTGAAGGTCTTTTCCTGTCGTGAGAAGGAAACAGTGAGTAACACCCAGAGTGGCTGATGAACGAGCAGCTGAGGGGTGCTGGGGAGGACCAGTTCCTCTATGCACGTCCATCACAGTGAGACAGAACAATAGCAGGACACAGACTGCATTTCCCCTTGCCACAGTTTCTGTAACAGACACACACCATGAATATGTGTGCTTTTCTTAGTGGTTTGTGTGTGTTCTCCAAAGCTTTGTTTTTTCCAGAACACAACAGGGTTGCGAGAAGCAAGACACTGTCTCACACACAGACACCTACCCTCAACAGAGGCTGAAGGTGCTGAGAAACAGAGCCCACAGGCACAGAGCTGAGCTGTACATTCCTAACATACACATACAAGTTACCCATTATTACTGGGACTTCCTAACAATATGCCAAAAATTATTTTTTTAAAAAGAGGGACTTTTTTCTTAGGGAGTTCCCCCAAAAAAATAACTCCATTACAGGTCATCGGACTTAGTGGTGACATGGCAGGATACACTAATGCTGTGGTGACACATTTGTGATGCTAATGCTGGAATAAGTTAATTATTGGTTAGTTCCTTTACCTGCGCTAAGATATAGCAGAAGGGAGACTACTGAGTGGGGAAAACTGTTCACACTATGCTGCTACACTGTGACCTACACATCACACGTGTGCAGAACTTCACTTTTGCTCACTCACTCTTTCCCTGTTAGCAGGTGGAATGCTGGTTAAGAGTGTGAACTTACTTACAACCTACTGTAGTACTCTATCCTGAATTATTCCAGTACCCTGTTGCCTTTTTATAAATGACTGTGTTCATTTTTTAAAAACAAATATGAACGCATTTCAGTATATTCATTTACTGCATTTTCTGAAATTTCAACTTGTAGTTGAGCAAATGTGACCTGGGTTTATCATCCGAGAAGGCAAACAAGCACCCAAACAGAATATTAGTGTGGAAGTCAGCATTCAGCAATGAAAAGGAATCTGTGGAGACTATATTTTTTTAAAATTTCCAGTTGATTTTAAATTTCATTTTAGTGTAGTAAATAAAAATATTAAAATTAATTTATTTATTACATCTATATCCAAGACATTTAGTGAACCAATCCTGCAAGTACATTGAGATACATCTGTTTTATTATGATCCCACTTCTGTTCAAGTTGAGAAGCTGCTGTGTAAATAAGCAACTGTATAAATTGGACTTATTGCTTTGGACAAAAGTACCAGTGTTTTGAGTTTTTGGGTTCTGTACAGCAACTTAGCAGGATTGCTAAAAAAAAGTAAATTTCAACTGCTTATTACCACATATTGATATCCTGACTGCAATGATTTAACAACCAGTTAACATAACTAAACGTTTTGCATTTAGATACAATGTGGAGAGTCAGAGAGGAGAGTTTGCCTGCTGCCCTGACTGGTTTGTCACCATGTTTCTTGTTTACATCTTGTAATCATGACACATTTTCTATCTAAAATATGCAAGCTATCCAAAAACCAGCTAGCCACCTGTGTCTCACGACACTGATTTGTCCTCCACCCTGCCAAACCCTGTTCATCACATACCTGTGACAGAGGACTGCAGTCAGAACAATGGCTGAGAATGTCAGCATACCACAGTAAAGCACTGAGTACCCACTCAGTTGGAGGGTATTGACAGAAACAGGCTGCTCCACCAGCAAGGTGGTGGAACACTGAAAGAATGTTAGTAAAGGAATCTAAAATAACACACTTGCAAATAACACATCTAAGCAGACAGGTACGCAGGCATGCACACGCACACAATCCTGCCAGTGTTTTGTCCCTTACTACTGTTTTATGAGTTGACTGGGTAACTGGATGGGCAAAACAAAGAGCCCTCAACTTCCCACATCTTCATCCCATTGGTCTTTACCGCATTATAGTATTATAGGTAGTAGGACAGAGATGAGCTGCAGTCTTCAGGTGAAAGGATGCAGGTTCGAATCCCAAGTACAGCAGTAATACCCTTGATTATGGTACTTACCCCAAAATGATGCCATAAAAATACCCAGTTGAACAAATAGGTTAATCAACATAAATCGCTGGACAGCGCAAGTCAGTTTGAAGGACAGCATAATTTAGACGAATGTTAATGTTGTGCAAATGCAGAGAAATTGAAACCACCCAACTCCCCCCCTCCCCACACACCTAACAAATCCCTGAAACTTAGGTGCAAGGCAGAGGAGCGTTGTTCAACATTTTCACCTTGACACGACCATCTTTTGGGGAACCAAAAGCCCCCCTGTGGCATGCTGAGAGGGGCACAAACACTTTGATGCATTGAAACCTAGAAGGCCCACACCTCCAATGTCCTCATCCAGATGCCTAAACACCCACGGGGCCACTATATTGACGGCCACCAGACAGCATGTAAGAGGTGGTATCCATAGCAACAGCCCCTTCGCCAAACAGTGGGCATCTTTCCAATCCATTTTCTTGCCAATCACTGTGCGCAGTGTGTACCACATGTAAAACAGAACATGGTGTGTGTGTGTGTGTATGCATGTGTGAGATTTTCTCTCAGCTGAAGTGAAATAATAAGAAGCTTTTTGTAAGATCAAAGGAGAACGCGAAACCTTGGCACACAAGTTCCGCAAAGTGGTTTACATCACTTATAGCCGAAACCCCACGTCCAGCACAATCTAGAGCAGCTTTTACCACAGTGCTTAACACACCTATGGCCAGCATCCACATTTTAGCGTGGTCTTGCTGCAGCATCGTCAGCACGGTCCCCCATGTCTACTTTCTACAACATTTATTCTACTTTTACACTGATTTCCTGAAACAAGTGTCTAACAACATTAAGTGTTAAATTAGGTAAATCAGCATGAGGTTTAACAGTAGGGTAATTTTTTACTGTATCATTCAAGGTAAGTACCTTAGTCAAGGTTACTACAGCAGGAGCGGTGACTCAAATTTGACTCCTGATATGTTCAAATTGAAAAGGAGTAACTGTTACACCACTTGCTGTTCCTCCATGCTACAAGACAGCAGCACCATCACCATCCCCATTCCCATGTCACCTGAACTGATGAAATTACCAGAAGCTGCAGAATCAGAAAGTTATTAGATCAGAGCAGCAGGAGAAACAACCCAGGGGGAGAGGGACACCTTGTCTAAAGGTGTGTTACAGAAGGTGTCTTCAAAGTGTTGCAGCTGGGACAGAACAGAGGTTCCCTTACTGTGGTTGGGGTGCCAGGGTCGTCGGGTCGCCTGCGCAGGGAGAGGCGTTGTTGGCTGCGTAGTGAGAAGCGTCGAATGGACTCCCGGCTCCTGGAAGCGAGGCTGCGCAGAGAAGCAGCCCTCTTGAACCCACCACCACCATCGCTGCTGCCTGATACCAGGCCTAATGCCCCCTGCAAGGACCGGCGCACACTGCCCACCCAGCCTGACACATGCGTCTGAGCCACTGACAGCTTGCCCCCTAGGTAGTCCATGGTCTCAGACCTCCTGCGCCACACCGTCTGTGCTCATCCACAACCTGACGGGAACTGCAGTCCATTGGAGGGTGCTGTTGCACAGCTGAAGCTCTCCTTCTCACAAAAAATGTTCAAGTGCAGACCCCGCACTGAGCAGCAAGTACACTGCGACAGAGTGCAGTTAAATGGCCCTTTACTACGGTACAATCAGAGCGACAGAAAAAGCCACCAGTGGCTGGGATTAACAGCTGCTGGATGAGCCAGTGGCTTCAGTGTCACCACACACACATGGTGCACGTCCCCATTCGTATGCACCCTGGGTGCTGTGCTCAGCGCTGTGGACAGTGACCTGGGAGCAAAGGGTGGTGTCGATCACCTGACAGGGTCACTGCAGTCAGTGGTGACAGAACACCCACCACCCCACAAGGAAAGAAAAACGTATTTTTACTGTATCCTTACTGTAAAAATCCAACAAGCAAAAGAATGTGATAAAAGATACAGAATGTAAATGAGTGGCCAAGTCCTTACAGGAAACAGGCAACCGCAGAGGACAGAGACCAAAGATGTCAACCGAGGCAGTGAGAGCACCTTGAGCACGCGCGCACATACACAACTTTCCTCGAGTCCTCCTCTCCTTCTGCTGTCCTCGCTCTGTTCTTCTCCAAAGCAGGTATGGGAAAAATGCGACAGGAAGAGGACTGACGCGGTGGGAGGAAGGAGACTGGGAGGGATGAAGGAAAACGTGCATGTGTGTCGAGGGGGAGGTAGGAGGATGGCAGTTTGTTTCTCCAAAGAGGATGGGGGTGGTGATATACGTTCTGCAGCAGAGCTGCGTCTCTCTCTCTCTCTCTCTCTCTCTCTCTCTCTCCTGTGCTGGAGAGGAGTCTGCAGGAGGGGCACAGGGGTGGAACATTAGGACAGGAGGCAGGCGAGAAGGAGAGAGAGAGAGCAAGAGAAAAAGCAAGAGCGAGACGATGCCATCACTGGTCCACCTTGAAGGACCATTTGCTCTGTAAACAGCAGCACTTACAGAAGCAGCAATGTTCACATCTCCTGTTTCTGCCTCAAGCCTGAGCTGTGACTCTCAGCCATCAGCTCTTCATTAATTTCATCACACGTAGTGGCACTTCAACAGCAGCTCTGGTTGCTTCCTTGGTGTCTCTGCCCACTCTGCTTTCAGCCCAAGATCCTACCCCAAACTCCTCCCTTGCTCCCACCCACTTCTTGCTCAATCTCCACCTCAGTAAACACATAGGAACCACCCTACAGCCAGGAATATCTAAGGACTGAGGAAGGAAGCAGAAGCACACAGAAGTGTGCTGAAAAAATCAGGACAAGTTACACTTTTAGTGTGTTTAAATGAGTTATGAAAAATATTACCCAGGACCACACAGTCCCCCCACCAACTCTCCAGAGCTGGATGTGAGTTCTCTGTAATATTGGGTGTAACTCTGTGTGTGTGTGTGTGCGCGCGCGCACGCGTGCATGTGTGTTCTAACCTCTTCCTCTCCTTGTGCCCAGTACTTCTGCAGTGTGCGGCACTGTGTGGTGTGGTTGGTATGTGTGTATGCCAGCCTGCTGATTCACTATGTAATCTCTACAAAGGACATGTTTGTAAACACACAACCCAAGTGAGTGTGTTGTGTGTTCTGTCACCATGAGGACAGCAGTGCATCAAAATGAGCCATCAGTGCTCCACCTAGTGGCAACACTGTGCAACTGAATGCACTTTATATTATTAAGCTTTGTCTAACTCCTTTGTTTCACATTAATTTACAGTAATTTATTCATATATGCAGCAGAATAATTTGTACTGTGTCAAATCAGGGTAAAGTACCTACAGCAACTGGGAGTTGAACCAGGTTCTCAATGGCTGTATGCAGGGCGCCACCTGCTGCCACTTAAAGTGTAATTACTAATGTCATTGGTGGCACCTTCCACATTTTCCACTTCCTTTATTGTGGTCCTTATCTAAGCCACCCTTCAAGTTGATAAGCCCTCAGAGGTGAAGAAGGATGGAGGCGACCCGAGGGCTGGGCTGTCGGAGTGTGCCAGGAGGAAGCCTGTTCCATACTGATACGGCTTGCAGGGTGACTGCTGCCAGATCAACTACCACCCTGGTATTAGAACACAGCAGGTCACAGCTGCAACACCAAACACTTTGTGTGTGTGTGTGTGTGTATGTGTGTGTGTACACACAAGTGTGTTTGACCAAGCGCAGCTCTGTGTCTTCCAAGGGAATCGAAATCTGAGCACACAGGTTGCATGGGAGTCATGTGTCAGTGTACTTGTGTGTCAGTCAGCACACTGGTATCACTGGCTGAGAGTTCAGACTATAGTCCCACCTCCTGCTCTGCCAGGCAGCCAATGAGACGTCACGGTGTGAGCATGAGCAGGTTCCCGCGGTGAACAGTGGCAAGCATGTAAATGCTGGAAATCTACGTTTGTTAAGAAGATCTATACATTTAGATATAAATATTCATTATGACTATTTATGCATTTAGCTGAATTGACTGCGGACATGAAAACCACAAACCTGCTGGTTGAAAATATCCAAGATCAACATTGTTATGAGATGCGGCATTTGGAGGAAAATGGCAAACTCAGGTTTTCCTGGAAAAATGCTGTAAAACTAATGGTGCTTTATTCATTTAGCTGACAGCTTTCACCCAAGAAACTTGTAGTATAAGGTTTGTCGACTAAGCTACTTATTTACACATTTACATTGCAAATTCATTCTTACTGGCTGAATTCAGGTTAAGTATCTTGCTCAAGAGAACTACAAGTGGGAGTGTGGATTTGAACCCAAGCCCTGTGAATGCAAGGTGACAGCTCTGCTTCGTGTTACATTACGAAGCAAATATCATGATAAACCGCTGTATCTATATGAACAAAAACACACAGAAATACACATACAGAACCTCCTGGTCTGACAAATGGACAAGGATGATGTTGCAAAAAATGGTAGATAGCTCATATACCTCCTGTGGTCCACACTTTAGAGGGGTCACAGTGTGGGTGGAATCAAAGACACCACAAAGGCTATCAAATGTTGTGACAGAGAAACAGGGTGAAAAGCAGGCGAAGGAGGCTGTAGGAATCACAAACATACTCAAATGATGCAGTCTCGTCATCCTTCCAGGAATGTGACCTTTCTTCCCAGAATGCTGAGCCACCAGGCTGACCTCACTGTTACAGGCAAAGGGGTGGAGCTGATCAATTGCCTCAGAATGACCAGCCACAGTGTACCACCTTCTCTCTCTCTCTCTCTCACACACACACACACACACACACACACACCTCATCTGTGAGGATAACCCCTTTTCAAAAAAGGAACTGTAATATAATATAGAACGTATGTGAAAAGAAGTATATGTTAAGTTCATGATCTCACACATGATGCCATGGGGACAAACATAGCAGGAAGTCTGTCCTGTCAGAGCTCATATCAACACAATGATCTAAAAGTAGAAAAGTGATTTTTCCTGATGAAGTGCAGAACATGACCTTGCATCTGGATTATTTCAAACCCCCCTCCATCTCCAGTGATGTCATTACGCTCCCCGTGGCTGAGTGGTGGGTGCCGAGAAGCTGAAGGTGATGTCAGTGTTCACGCTCCATGATGAAAAATGAGCTCAGAGCTGGACAGGAAATTAAGCTATAATCTGCTCACCAAGAACACACCTGACAGTAACTGTAGGCACCTGGGGAAAAAATGTGCAGTTTGGCCCCAGATTCTACTTAGGAACGAGAATCACAGACCAACCTGAGGTGGTCTGGGTACTACATCACAAAGCGAGTATTTAAGTATGGTAGATGTGAGGCTCCATACACATGCCTGGCCATCATGGTGAAAGGTCACTTCAGATACCTGAAGTGCACTATGATTTCTCTTTTTCTGAATCTCCCATCCTTGGATTCCTGTGGCTGCAAGTATGACGTTAAAAACTTTGGTTATGGACAAATGGTCTGCACTCCGATACCTGCAGGATCCAATCACTCCCTACAGTCCAGGAGGAGCTCTGTGCTCCTTTGACTCTGGCCTCCTAATGGTCCCACTCACTAGGGGGTCCAGAATCAAAAGTTTAGTTTCCTCTGATTCTGTGAAGTGTACTCCTCTGTGTCCCTCAGAACTGCTGAATCTTTTCCAGCATTCAAGGAAAGTCTCAAACCCATCTCTTAGAGAGCCATTACTCTCCTGACCTCCTGACACCTACATAAATGAGTCCAACATCATCTGCTATGATTATCAATGTATTTTGTGTTTGAGCATCAGAACAACTGGATGCCCAGGAATCACTCCCATGAAAATCAGTTGATTGGGTCTGTAAAATAGGCACATTTATAAGTAAATTGCAACTTCTTTTCACTAGTCATTAACCCGTCATTTCAAGTCACCCTAATGAACTGTGGGTGAAACAGCACTAGTTAACTTGATCTTGTCAGCAGCAGTGCCCCCAGCACTGAGAGGAAATCAGCAAGAGATTCTAATATATATTCAGTTAGTGACCAATGTGACCAACAAAAACACTGCTTCACTCCGAAGCACCAACAAGCAATGTAACAGCCCGACTGGTAAAATAGGAATCAGAAGAACAATTCAAATAAATAACATGCAGAGCAAAGTGCTGATTCCCAAATGACAATTTTAATTTGTGTATAAAACTACCTATTTTTAAATGGCTTTATAGCTAGTTTGTCAACACACATTTTTCTGCATTTTGTTTTTCCATTAACTTTATTATTTAATGCATTTTTTCCATTTTAGTTCTTGAGTTTGTTTTAATGGTTAAGGTATTATGCATTTGTTTCTGTGCAGCCCTTAACATTAATATCATTTAACCTCCTACACTATTATTATTGAACATTACTTATCACTTTTCTCCAAGATTTTTATAGTAAACTGTTTACAGCAATTTATATTATCAATTAATGCAGATGGGCATTTTTTACTGTATCAGTTCGGACTAAGTGCCTTGATCAAGTACCTTTGCTTGGAAGGCAACAGTTTCAACTAGAACACCACCTCACG
Organism: Arapaima gigas; assembly: GCA_900497675.1. NCBI lineage: Eukaryota > Metazoa > Chordata > Actinopteri > Osteoglossiformes > Osteoglossidae > Arapaima > Arapaima gigas. The sequence continues at coordinate 1,113,696 of UFQX01000012.1, forward strand.
CTACCTCTTCTGGGCCACATTAATTATTTTCAATTATTTTCAACACCTTTCATCTCTGTCCTTAGCTGGAGTGCAGATGTGAAAGTGACACACCCACACATGGACCCCCACAGTGCCAGAGTCCAGTCCCAAAACACCTCCACTCTATGCTTCTTGTAATGGCGACTCAGCCCCATCTGGTGACAAGTCACAAGGAACCCACTGCTCGTCCTGTGGCCTGGCAGAGAGGCACTGCAACAGAGCGCAATGCTAAAAACACACTTCCCCTGATTGTCTACTTCTTTGTCAAAACTCACATTCCCCTGAAAAGCGGACACACACACTTACCCACAGTCGCTGCAGAGGCTTCAGGCAGGACGGGCACACATAGTACTCCATCTGTCTGCCGTCGACTGCCTTCGGTCTCCCCGGCTCCCCCGTCCTTTCTGCCTGTCACTGTCCCTCTGTCTGTCACTGTCCCTGGCCTGAGCCCTAACGGAGCCTCAGTCCTTAAACACAGACACCGGCTTGGTGGTCAGTAATGTCTCTTCCTGCTCCACAGGTGGTCCAGCCCTCCTGGGAGGGGGAGCAGCAGAGAAGGGAGAAAAGAGAGAGAGAGAGAGAGAGAGAGAGAGAGAGAGAGAGAGAGAGAGAGACCGTATACGACAAGAGGCGAAAGAGGGCGGGAGGAAAGGATGTATAATTTAGGAGCCTTGCACTTTCATTCTGAGACCACAGACACACACACACACACACACACACACACACACACACACACGACTCAAACAGACACATACAGACAAAAGACATGAGTATGCTCTCTGGAGGTTTTCATCACCCCCTGTATTGCCTAGAACAGCTGCTAGCAAAGGAAGCTGACATTTCCTCTAGTTGCTGAAGGCACCACACACCACACTACACTACATCTCCCTGCAAAAACCATGTGCATCACTGCAACAAAGCTGGGCCAGGAAGTGGCGTAGTGTTTAGTTCCATTGATTTACAATCCAAAAACTTGCAAATACATATGAGAGATGTACTTAACATCTTACATTGCTTTGAGAAGTGTCCAATAAATGCATAAATTAGTTAGTGTGTTGCCTTATTATTATTTATCTGTTAACTATAACTAGGAGAAGGCAGAAGCTGCCCTGAATGCAAAGTAGTGCAAGAAGGAGTGTAACGAAGTGAGTGCCATTATGACAATAATAACCTCCAGCTGCAGGACACACAATAGCATGGTGACAAAGTCCTCACTGGAGGGGGGGGGGGGGCGTACTCTGTTCCACAGGCCACCAGGTGGCAGCAGAGTCATAAGCAGTGCCAGGAGTCGGAACATCAGACCTCAGCAGCAAAAGCCTCTGCTTTCCACCAACACAACAGGCCACAAACACAGCTGAGGGAAACACAGAACCCCCCTCATGTACACTTTTGTCCTCCATCTCTCTCTCTCACCCACACACACACACACACACAGACATCCTACACGTGCACAAGTGTGACTATGCAAATGGTGTAAATGTATTCCTATGCTGGGTAACTTGTTTTTATTTGTGAAGATGTGCTGAAGTGAAGCATTACACCACCATTTCTCTCTAACACACACAAGATATTTTTTGGCTGCAGGAGAAGTTTTTAACTGCCGTTATCTACGAAGCCGTTCCCAATAACAATACATTTTTTCAGTCAGTGCTCTGCTGGTTAGTGTACCAGCTTTCATATCAGAAGCTTACAGTACTACTAGTTGACCAGGTGGGAGGTGTCATGCCCGCTCTATTACTCAACAATTTCCATCTGTATGCTTATACACACCTTGCTGTGACTTCATTTCTGTGTCACCTCTGGCAGGGAGTGTGCACACGCACATACACATGCACGCGCGCACGGACAAACAGAATACGAACACCCATGCTGCTAAATCACCAAAGGAGACCACCACTGGCCCCTGGTGAAAAACATTGCAAACCCCTTCAGGGATGTTGTGTCTGAGACAAGGGCTTCACTGTGTGGAACAGCCTCATGTTGGGGAGGCTTTTATGGGGGGCAAGATGCATAGGCAAGGTAAAAGAGACGAGACTTGCCCAGTTGTGCTGGCCCTGCTCCCTGTGTGCACTGCGGCTCCTCATTCGGGACAGGGGCCCCTCTGCTGTGTTCTCTGAGGGCGTGGACCTCCTTGACACACTGCGGGACCTCATCCGTGACAGCTCCTGCACACAGCAAGTGCGTTTGAGGCACCAACACCAATTTTCCCAGGCAGGGCCAACCTGGCACACTGTCATTGTCTCTCTGTCCCAGCTGTCAAAACACATCCTCTGAATATACCAGGACTCAAGGATTAAAGTAGTTTTAAAAAAAAAAAAAATTCACATCATTATCTGCCTATCAGTAGCATCTCTCAGCAACCTGAGAACTGCGGAAACATCACAAACTGATTGGTGAACTCTTTGTTCATTTCTTCAACATTAACTTTTCCTCTTTGCTGTTTAAACAGGAAGGCTCTGTGTACAGAGATGTACAAGATCTTGATTAAAAATGCATTCTGTATAAAATGCCTAAGGTCAATAACAAAAAGTTGTTACTCATTCATAGTGGCTAATTAATTGGTGTTTGGAAATGGAGGTTTTCAGCTTTCATATGTGTTTACAGAAAAAAGTTCTAAGAGAATTAAACTATGGGATATCAGTTCATGATTAGCATAAAATGGCTAAACCTGAAAACTTGGCATGTTTGTTAACCAAAGAAAAGAGGGAGAGTAAAGATTTATCATAAAAATGGCTTCATTCAGAAGTGCATCCCAGGTACGATAAATGGAGGAAAAAATGCAACAGGGCCAGCAAGTGTTGTAATGTTTAGAGCTGCAGCCCTGTACTTAAAGGACCTAGGTATCAATCCCACCTCCTACCGCAGTACCCTTGAGCAAGATGGCAAGTCATCTTTTTCCTATTAGGCTCCTATGCTATTACTATAACTTATTTATTCATACCTCTGTCCAAAGTGATTTACAATGTGAGGTTTGTATACTAAGCTGCTTACTGTGATTTACACATTTTACAATTTTTACTGTACCACTTCAATGCAAGTAACATGGGTTACTACAAGGGTAAAGGGTCGTACAGAAGAAGCAGGGATTCAAACTTAGGACTGATCTCAAGATGATGACTATAACCACTGTACTACCCTCTTGTACTGTTTCTTTCAGCGAATCAACAGCCAAAATGTAGTTTACAAACTGACATTACAATAAGGTACTGCTAATGGTGGTGTGCAAATATAATTACAAACCAGCATTTAAACACAATTAGTGTAATTTTACACTAACATGTACTTGAAATCAAGTGCCCAAACAATACAAGCAGCATTTTTGTGTTTAATCTAAAACAGACATGACTCCATTCATCATTAACTAGGTTTCCTCTTCCTTTGGTCACAATGAAGCCATTCCTAAGAATGTCTTCAGTCAGAAAAGGGGTGGAGTAAGTTACAACAAAGGTACACCATAGCCAACAAAGGTAGTGTTACACTCTCCCACACAACATGCCTATGCACACAAATTACCCACAAATCCTAAAGCAATAAATGACAGCTGTAAAGGTAAGTTTATCAAAATGAAGCACAGAACAGGCCCACACCCCACAGGTACAAAATCAAAGTCCATCTCAGTTGGGCCCAGATGGACACAAACACACCACAGTTGATGTACCACCCTCTCACCTTTGTTTGTGTATTTGGGTCTCCCCGTGGACCTCCCAACTCTGGTCTTTTCTCCTGCAGCCATTGGGGATGCTCTGATGGTGCAGTGGTGCCACGACCTGGTCTCTGAGGTTCGGTGATGAGGGTCTTTGGATGCTCCGCCTGGGTGAAGGGGTTCCTTGTGCCAGTCTCCACTGGCAGACCCGGCCACTGCTTGTCTTGGGTCAGGCCAGAATTGGACAGTCTCTCCTCTGGGAGCATGGAAGGCTTGGGAGCAGGTTTTGGGGGAGAACTGGAGGTAAACCAGCTGCCAGGTAGCTTGCTATGTACTGAGGGTGTCGCTGCTGTCACTCCTTCAGTCAGCTTCCAAAAGTCCTGTTGAGCAGGTGAACACATAGCAGCAGATCTGCCTGTGGTCCTCAGTAAAATCGTTTCTTGTCCATCTCCTGGCTTAGGCATATGTACTTGCGTTCTGTTCACACCTGCCAGGTCTATGCCTCGAGTGTCCATCACAGGGACTGCTGCCATAGTGGGTGTGGGATCCATTTGGGAATGGAACGAGTCGATGTCCAGGATGGCCATGTGGTAGGGCTCATTGGGCTTTGGAGTAGGTTGTTTCCACCAGTCTCCCGCTGGAGTCCCGGTCCACTGCCGGTGCATTAGTGACATGGAATCCAGATCGAGCACCTGTGGTCTAAGCAATTCTGTATGCTCATCTCGATTCTCTGTGGCCCGTGGCTGCTCCCATTCTGGTTGCCTTGCTGTGAAATGTGCTCTATCCTGCTTGTTCTCCATTTGCACTTGTCGCTGTCTGTGCAGCTCCTGAAGCCATTGTCTGTCCTTCTGTTTCTCAGACTTGACTTGCCTCTCCATGTCCCTCTCCATTTCTATCTCAAGCTCCACTTCTCTCTGTCTCTGCCGCTCTGTCTCTGCCATGATATGCCTCCGCAACTCCAAAAGTTTCTCTTTTTGGCTTTCATGGTCCTTTTCCTTTTCCTTCTCCTGTATAACTGTTGCCACAGTGCCAACCTCTACTTCTCCCATCCAGAAGGGATTAACATTCTTGTGAGAACCTACATTTAGGGTTTGGTTTCGGTGCAGTGCAGGATGGGAATCCCACCTTCCAGAGTTGACAAAGAAGTCATCAACAGACAACTCTATACTGGCTGCCCTGCCTTCTGCCAGATCACCATGAGTAGAGAAGTCCTGCATCTGACCAGTGAGAGCAAAGTAGGTTGCACGGGGCCTGGAGAGCTGTTCCTCTCCCTCAAGCATTTTTAAACGTTTGGGTGCTCCAGCATCTTCTCTCTCTGGCGCTACTTGCTTCGTGCATTCTGCTATTCTCTGCCTTTCCTTTTCGGCCTCACCTTGCCAGTCCTTATCCAGGTCTTCAGCCTGCCGCTGCCGCTCCTTCTCCAGCTCGGCCTGCCGCTGCCGCTCTTTCTCCAACTGGGCCTGCCGCTGCCGCTCCTTCTCCAGCTCGGCCTGCCGCTGCCGCTCCTTCTCCAGCTCGGCCTGCCGCTGCCGGTCCTTCTCCAGCTCGGCCTGCCGCTGTCGGTCCTTCTCCAAATGGGCCTGCCGCTGCCGCTCCTTCTCCAGCTCGGCCTGCCACTGCCGCTCCTTCTCCAGCTCGGCCTGCCACTGCCGCTCCTTCTCCAGCTTGGCCTGCCACTCCTTCTCCAACTGGGCCTGCCGTTGCCGCTCCTTCTCCAGGACCAACTGCCTTTTTTTTTCTAATTCAATCTGTCTCAGTCTCTCCCTCTCTAGTTCAATCTGTCTTTTCATTTCCTTCTCCATTTCTATCAGCTTCTGCTTCTCCTTCTCTAGTTCAATCTGTCTCTGCCTCTCCATCTCCCGCTGCCTCTCCTCCTCTATTTCAACCAGCCTCTGCTTCTCCAGTTCAATTTGTCTCAGTCTCTCCCTCTCTAGTTCTAGTTGCCTTGTTTTCTCCTTCTCCAACTCAACCTGCCTCTGCCTGTCTTTCTCCAGCTTAACCTGCCTCTGTCGCTCCACTTCGATCTGTCTCATCCTCTCCCTCTCTATTTCAGTCTGTCTCTTCTTTTCCTTCTCCATTTCTATCTGCATCTGCCTCTCTTTTTCCATTTCTATCTGTCTCTGCTTCTCAAGTTCAATTTGCCTCAGCCTCTCCCTTTCCAACTCAATCTGCCTCTGCTTTTCTTTCTCCATGTCTAGCTGCCTCTTCCTCTCTGCTGCCAGCTCATCTTCCACACCTCTGTATGCCTCTCTGTCTGTCCCCACAGTGGACCACCTTTGGAGAGCCCCAACTCTGAGAACATGGGGCTCTCCTTGGGACATACTTGGTCCCTTTGGTGGTCCAGACTGTTCTTCTGTTGGCTCAATCCTGAGGAGTGCCTCTGGTCCTGAACGGCGGGACCGCAGGGTCATTGCTTTTTCCTCCAAGTGAGCAGCAGGGATGCATTCACTCATGGCCCTCTTCTCACCTACAGCAGGCACGGTGTCAAACAGATGCTCTACACGGACAGGGCTTGGAGCTGGGGTAGGATCCACTTCTCTGTGCCGGAAAGATAGGCTGCCCCATGATCTGGCTGTGGGCTCATCCACCAATTTCACGCTGTGCCTCTCGACTACATTTTCAAACATGGCAGCTCGCACTGTTTGCACTGCTCTGCCAAGACAAGGATCTAGTGCTCCTGCTTCGCTAGGCTGTCCATTCTTCAAACCACCCTTGGTACTCTCAGGTGACTGCTTGAGAAATTTGTGATTGGGATGGTCTCGAGGGTTCTCTAACACAGCTTCAGCTTCTTGTCTCTCTGCTGCTTGGTCAACAAATTCTTCAACCTAAAAAAAACAAACAAAAAAAAACCAAAAAAAAACATTATTTAGTTTGGCTCTGATACAGCAGGCAATTTACAATTTATATTTTTTGTTTTTAATTTTTCACCAAATCATTCAAATCCAATTGATACAATCAGCCAGTATGAAGGGGCAGCTGACATGTTCAGCCTCAACCGGCACTCAGTCCACCAGAGCCCTCTTTACACAGAGCACAACAAATTTGTTCCACTTCTGGTGGGACAGGGGTCACAACGGCACCTGAAATTCTTGGCATCTGAACTGCAAAGTGACTCTTAGAAGTCAGGTTGTTATTATCATCATCATCATCGTCGTCTAGTAATTAGCTGAGACCTTAGATCAAGGTGAGTTACAATGATACACTTACCTCCCTACAATTGCTCACCCATCTACACACCAGACTGATACAACACACTTCAGGCAATTTAGAATCACCAAAGACATGCATATTAGGTGAATTGGACTGTGGGGAGAAATTGGATTATATACAGGAATCGCATTTGAACATAGAAAGAACATACAAACTCCACATTGAGCTGGATTCAAACTAATTTCCAAACTCAAAAGAAGCTGTGTAACACCAGCTCTATTCGCTTTACCATCAGGACACCAAAATTAACTTTTAGTTATAATGCCCATCAGTATATTTTGCCCTCAGACACTGTAATAATTCATTTCCAATTATGGATGCTTTAAAATAATATTTTATGCCAACATTTTCAAGGAATTTCTTTCACTCTCTCTTCTCATTTATTGCCTATTAACACTCTTTTGCCATCTTGTTACACAAACCATTTGTCATAAGTTTCATCTCCAAGGTCTGAATCTGGATCAGATTGCATCCCACCAAAGCTACCTGCTCTACCACTATGATTTACAGAATTTCCTTGGATGATTACTTTCACAGCCAAATGATGTAGCTGCTGAAACCCAGTAAAGCCAACATCCTGGTAGTGGCCATAGCTGTGACTCCAACATGGAAGGGAAAGGGGTGGAGCAGCTGCATTCTGGCTGGTTTCCACTCTCTCTTATGACAGATTTGCAGAGGACACATAAATTGGCCTTACCGACTGTAACCGAAAAGGGGAAGGCAGGGAGAGGGAGCAAGTGAATTAACACTCAAAGTATATTGCTGTGTGAGGATGCTCTGTCCAAATAGACACCAGCTGGTAAGGGAGGGGCAGCTTGCAGAATGAGATGGTGGCACAAAGGAAAGCAACCAAGTCCTGCTAGAGACACCTGCCCTTTATTAGGTTTATGAATATGGTGGGAGTGGAGGCACAGTAACTCAAGCCAACTCAGGCTGACCTTTTCCCTGTGTCCACAGCACACGTCACAGATGATCCTTTTTAACTCCACAGCCGTTTTAACACTGATAATGAAAACACTTAAAAGCACTTTGTAAGCTATGGAATATCAATAACATTAAAGATAATTTGACTGCTCAAATCCTACAAAAAAAGAAAAATGCTGATGCTACAACAAGCAGAGAAATAGATGGCAAGGAGCCATTTGGAAAATTGTCAGCGAGGTTGATTGGGGCTACAAAGGAGAACAGCCAACAAAAACGACAGTCTTCAGAAAAAGCACTACAAGCTAGACTATAAATACTTATACAACAATTTTTTTCAGATATTATTACTGATATTTGAATATTTATCTTCAAAAGGTGGGAGAACAGTGACACCCACCTAAAATTTTTTCTTTTGTTCATGCCATCTGAAGTGGATGCAGTTTGATCATGTCAAAAGAGTAGGTCAAGGATGCACTTTTAAATTTCAACCTTTGACTGCTGTCAAAAAGAAGGTTTTTTGTGCATATGAAGTAGTGCAAACTAAGCCCAAACATCCAATAAATATTAATAAAAATGGCTTTCTTGATTTAGCTAAATGTAAAGCTAAGTGCCATATATTGACACTGACCAGATGTTGACTGTTGCTGACAACATATGTAGCATCCTTCCAGAAAGTTGTGTTGCACTCTTTGTACAAAAAGGGGCATGTCCACTGGCACTGTGAGTTTATCTATATGGTTGTTGGTTTTCCTCTTCTTTTTCTAACTTTTCCAGCGATCACTGTCTTTTCACAGGTAGGTAAACATTCTGTATTCATGCCAGACAAAGGCAACTGAGAAAAGAAAATCTGAACACCACTGTACCAGCACTGGGAATTAAGCCACTTTCTGCCACCATCTAAATAAATCCATTGCCAATTAACAGCAGCCAAAGAGAAAGGAACAAATGTGAGCTGTAAGATATGAAATTCCCCTGCAAGCACTTGCAGCCAGCTTTCAGACTTTGCTCTATTGTGTTGGTAGGGTGATGACCTGTCAACCAATATCACAAAGTGGATAAAAATGGCAATGGGCACAACTTGGGACTGGATGCCCATCTGTAAACTGAACTTTTGATGAAGTGGTCACAAGACAGACAGTACTGGTGTCTGCTTGCCACCTACATATGCTGGCACCATGCAGGTTCCCATTGTGACACTGAGCTGCTGGTAGATGGCCACCCTGGCAATTGCTCAGAGTGATACAAAGAGCGAGACCCACAAGTCATGTTAATTTCAGCCATGTTTGCAAAGCTGTACTCTGAAGGATCACTTATCACACCTGTTTCTTTCATTTCTTCTCTGTTTACATGGAGCTAAGGCATTACACGCTCTGTGAGATTAAAACAGCAAATTAGCTCATTGAATGTCTACCCACATTTTCACATTGTTTACTGTCAGCATTGTTATTTATTTGCACCTGCAGTAAAAGGATTAAAAAAATTAAAGCATAAAGACTGTACAGAAAAGCTGAAGAAGATTCTGGACATCAGTATGTTACCTTATCTTGAGCCCCACCCTCTGTCATGCTGCTGCCTCTGAGACTCTCCCAGGCCCACTGCCGAGGAGGAGAACCACTTACATCCTCAGGCTTCTCAGCAGCGAACCTGGAACACATAGGTAACAGTGTGCATCAAGAACACAGCCACCACCCACATGAACGCACACCAAAAACATACACTCTCAGGCAAACAGTGAGACACTGCAGAACACACGTGTACATATGACACTTTACGGTAAACAAACCAAAAGTGGCATAAAATTCTGTTTTTTTCCTGAGTGAAAGTTTTGTTGTTTTGATATTGTTCTGTATGTTCAGGGGGTGTGGGGGAGCAGCAACCATGTCAAATGCAAATATACTATATGTGCTCATTTAAATGATCTTGTCCTCTTACCGCTTAGTGAGGTCAGGGTGTAGGGGGCGGGGCTTGAATGGTGGTCTTGGAGGGGAAGCCTGGCTAGAGGGTATGTCTTCTGTTAATTTTTTGATTCGCTGCTTCACACCCACTGGGATGTCTGTCTCCAACGTGGCCTGTCCTGAAGAGTGAAGCCCCACCTCCGTAGGAGACAAGGACCTGGCAGCAGGAGACAAAGGGGCAGAATCGAAAAGGAGGCTGATTCGCCTCTTTATGCCGTCACCACTCCGTCTTCCTTCATTGTCTTCCTCTTGCTCATTTGTCCTCTTAGGCCCAGAGAGTGAGAGTTCGTGTTCTGGTCCCGACAGTGCCAGTGGCTCTGCTCTTTTATCCTGTTTCATGTTCCTGTTATTTTCAGCACCCTCTTCAACCACTTTCTCCGGAGTGTTCTCCTTGCAGTCAGCTTTGTGCTGCTGTGACAGGCCAATGGGCTCAAACTTGGCAGTGAGGTCAGCAGACAGAGGCCGCCTGCCCAACCAGCGAGATGTGGAGACGTGGGGTACTGGCTGGGTCTCTACTGGCAGAAAGATGGCGGAGACAGGTCGGTGCTTGACGGCCCTTAACTGCATCCGCTGCAGTACAACACTTTCAACCGTCGGATCCCCTCCCTTTTCTAGCTCCTTGGCCGCACTGCCCTGACCCAGCTGGCTGAGGAAGCCCATTGACTTGGCCCTGACAATAGGCCTCTGTCGGCCCTCTGGCCTCTTGCACGTCTCCTCCTGCTCTGTGGAGCCTGCCCACTCGGCAGACTGTGCCACCTGGGAGCTCTTGGTGTGGGGGGTCCCTGTGTCCACCCCCAGCCCACCGATTACATCTAGTGTGGCTGTTTTGCTGAGGTCCCCTGAAGGGGGTGCGGGTACAGGTTTGGGAGCCTGTCTGACGTTTAGGTTTAGGGCGGGTTTGAAAGTGGTAGGAGTAGGGTGGCTGGTGGCAGAGGGGGGGCTAGCAGTCGGTTTGGGAGTGTTGGGAAGTTTAGGTTTTTGGGGGCCAGGTCGTGTGAGTTCGGACCTTGGCTTGGCCTGAGGTTTTGGGGCGAGGATCGGTTTGACGCCTGCATTCTTCTCCACTGCAAATGGTTTAGGGGTGAGGCGGGGTTTGGGCCCAGGGACAGGCTTGGTCGGACCTGGAGGGAGGATGAGCACCCCCTGAGTGCTGGATGGGGGATCTACAGAATTTTTATTGCTGAAGTCAGCCAGGGGACTCAGGCGCAGCCGCCCACCAAGACTTGCTGCTCTGCCCGCTTCCCCTGATTTCACCTCCACCTGGGTTGCCATCTCCTCACTCGGCTCCTGGAAGATGAAAACAGGTGACGCATTCCATTCAATTCATATTTATTTTTATGCTCTGCTCTTCTCACCAGAGTGACACAGGAATAAGTCATTATTTCCTGAACACCAACACTCGGGCCACACCCTTTTCTCCAGTGCTGGAAAACCACTTGTCTAATGGTGAATATTTTTTTAAATAATTGGTTTACATCTGGAGATCAAGTTAAAGACAATTCTGTTCAAGGACACTTAAAGTATCTGAATTAACACCATTAACAGATGAGTCAGTGATCAGTGTTCATGTAAGCAAATCCACCACAGCTCTACAAGAAGAGCTCCAAAAGAGCACCCAATGTACTGAAGGAAAACCTTATCTCACACTTGGTATGGAACATGTGATGTAGAGGTTAGCATTGTTGAGTTCCAGTCAAAAAATGTTAGTTGGAATCCCACCTGCTGTATCTAGTGCGATCCAGATGCTTGCCCAAAACTGATAAAACTGCTTAAAAAAACGCAGCTGTATAAATGGGAAAAAAAACAAATCAACCTAAGCAGCTGAACATTCTAAGGTGCTTTGGAGGAAAATGAATCAAAATAGGTAAATGTGATCCTCCCTTGACCTCCCGCAACACGATGAGGACTGGGAATGCAGAGACTTTGGGAGCAGGACTTTGCAGAACAGGTTATTTCATGAAAAAGTCTGTTTCCCACCCTATGCCACAATCACTGCAAAATAAAGATGTGCTACATCAACTGACAAAACTTCAATGGTGATCCCAACAAGTCAGCTCAAGTAAAATCTTTTGCTCAGCAACTACCATGAAAATCAATTAAGTGGGAGTAAAGAAATAACAGGTGATGTAGAAGGTCAGCACTCGGTGAGGGGCCAGCACAGGCAGTCTGACCTAAGAGGATGTCTGGCTGCAGCCTAGCAGAGTCACACTTTTGCCCTCCTTACATCATCAGAGAATCATCACTACAGATCAGAGATTCCATTGCGTGCTCAAAGGACCCAGGTTCTATTCCCACCTCCCGCTGTTGGACCCTTTATCAGGCTGCTTACCCTGAGTTGCTCCAGTAAAAGTCACCCAACTGTATAAAAGTATACATCAGTGTAAGTAGTTCATCTTTGTAAGTCTGGAGAAAAGTTTCAGATAAACGGATAAATGTAAATAATCAAACAAAGGAAGGTACACACTGCCAGGAACAACAAAAATAGTAGAAAATGAGCCAATGAAGAGCATGGTACACATATCATACCATCAACATGCCTGCTGTGGTATTGTGGTGTTAACACAGTACTCAGGAAATCGCCACATACAAGGCCTGGGCAGCATCACTCCCATTCCTTGTGGGGGGTCTCAACTGTAATCCTGAGACTCAGGACATGGATCAAAGACTGGAAGGTGAATCCTGACCCCCAGAAGAACCTTGTCAATGCAGGGCTGCTGCACCGCTACGGAATGTTTCTAGAAGAGATGTATCAATGCTTGCTGCTAGACACACCAACTTCATCAACACCATAAATCACTGCCTGTCTTTGTGTTTGTCACGAAAACACACACACACGTCTGAAATCATTTTGCTACAAAGAAACTTATAAACTTAAGTTACTTACAATCATTTACCCATTTAGAAAGTTGGGTCAGTTTTACTGTATCAATTCAGGGTAAGAACTTTAAAGAAGAATTACTAGAACAGGAGGTGGGATTCAAATTCAGGTCTTTCAAGGGGACAGCAACGGCTCTAATCACCATTGCTACCTGCTATCCAATTTTGACCCAGCAGTTTCTCTCCTTCTCCCAGACAGCCAGGGACAACTCACCTGGCTGGACGTCACCCGTCTGCACTGGGTCCCGTGTACTGGCGGCACACATGCAGCGAAGTCATCACAGTAGGCGGGGAGGTGCCACGACCTGAATCAAACAGATTGCATCAGGACTCCTTGGTGACCAAACGGGGAGAAACATAGATCAAGACTGCATAAACTGCTACTTTCTAAGACATGTATATGCACACGGGGTATGATACATCACTTTAATCCCTATAAGTGTTGAGCGGCCAGGGCATGGCCTGCAGTCCTCCACAGGACACGTGAAGACAAATGAGGGCTCTCTTTTTAATTACTCTGTGTCTTCTGTGGCAGCTGTGCCTAAATCACGGGTAGGCAGCCTTTCTCCAGGAATCCCAAAATCCTATGGATTTGGCTCGTCTTTTTTTTAAAAGAGATAAACCCAGACTACCTGGAGCATATGGTCACCTGCACTGATGGCAGGTAATAACTGATCCTATTAAGGGCGATTAAGGGTTTGAAGCAAACAGCAAATGCTGCACTTACACTGTTTCCCATCCACATAATCAGGGCCATCACCCACATAGCCCATTCCCATAACTACACCAGCTCCTCCATTTACAAACAACTGGAACTAGATGTGTGTTTGTTATTCAAAATACAAATTTACTACTAACTCACAATCAATAAAACCTCAGAAATACAGACATCCCTCAGTTTACTTATGGTTTAGATTCTGCAACAATCTCAGTTAGAACTTAAATTAATAAAAACCCCTTTGCGTACTTTGTTATTGACTTTGAGCTACATTTAAAAATAGGGTGGAAACAAAATGTTTTTACAAACTCCTATTCAGCAGCAACTGCTAAGATTCGTTTAATAAAAATGTGAAATGTTCCTAATCCTCATCTGTTTCAAATCACCATCTCTCAGGAACTTCAGACCTAGACTGTAAACATGGTGGACATGAGTTGAACTTCCTGTTCTGTTCTTTATTGCCCTGTGCTGGCTCAGTGGGTAAACACAACAGGCATCCCAACCTACTACAGAAAGAGATTTTAGAATAAATGAATATTTTTTCTTGAAAATCAGCACTCTATTGTGCTTTGAACACTAACCACTCAGAAATTAGCCATCCAACGTAGTGTTTTTTCACTGTAAACAGGACCCTTACTGGAAGTGACCTTGACCTGCTATAACTGGGATCTGTAGATGTTTGTTACAAATGACGGCTGAGGACAAGTAGCAACTCTTGAAAGTGGTGAGTCAGCAGCCTTTATGCAGTATCAGTCCTGTGACTCAGCTAACCTTCAGAACCCTGATGGGACTCCACCTGAAGCTCATACCAAACTCTGGGTATTTCGCCCATGTTTAATGCACCAGGACGAAGCCTAGTGCACTACTGTTAGGGAAGCAGCTACAAACTCAGGTGCAGCGGGACCCTAAACATACCCATGTGCAGATCTGCAAAGCCCCCATCCATCTAGGGATGAGGAAATACTAGAGAACTAGGAGCAGAGAGTGAAGGAGGGAGTGTATTTGGCCAGGGTTTTGTTGACAGGAAACGCCTCTACAAAGACGGAATGTGAAACATCCTCTGCAAGCGGGAGCCATGGGGGTAACTGGAGAGCACGGTCATAACCGCGGCACCTCCTTCAGCCCAGGCCTGGCCCGCAAGCTGAAATCAGGGTATCAAATCCTCATGCCACAACAGACCATTGACTGAGCTTCTGATCTTACCATTCAGACATCAGCTAGAGTTGCTGGGGCAGTTCAGGTTATGAACTCCTCACAGGAATGGGGCCTTGATCCTACATTCTGAGCATGAATTCATTTATTAAAGAGCATGTTGTTTAACAGCTGGGGTGGGAAAAACTTCCATCAATTGTCTTATATGAAGCAAAGGGGTATAATTTTAGCAGAACTCCCAAGAGAGTACCTTAAATGCACTATGTTGCTTCTGCTCTCTGACCTCTGTCTGTGTGTTTGACTGGCAGTAACAATATGAGATTCCATGGGAGGAACAAGGGCACAGATTTATTACCGAGGTGGGGTAGTCAATTTACTGATTAGAGCAGCACTGTTCTGTTAGCCTATCAAACACACACACACACACACACACACACACAGTACAGTGAAAGGAAGTGAGATAGGAGTATGAAAGGTTGGATGAAAATGACTGTTGCCCCCTTCCCACACACACACACACACACACACACACACACACACACACACACACACACACAAATATAAACTTGACGCAGTTATAAACAAACACTGAGAGACAGAAACAGGCTGCAGGGCGCAGAGGAATGCCAAAAGCCTGTTGGGAGCGTGCAGGAGGAGGAACATGGAAATCACAATGGAAACAAAAGAAAACCAAGCCAGAAAGAGCAGGACATGGAGGCAGGGAATACAGGACTAGTTCCACAAAAACATTGAGCTGCTTGCAAGAAGTGGGAAGAAAAACAACCTTTGAGGCATGTGTAACTCAGACTGGAAGGCTGGAGCAAAATTAAGAACATAAAAAAGGGAGAAAAGAGAAAAGTCCCTGAGGGGAACAAACTGCGTAAACATGTATATATGAATAAAATAAGGAAAAATAAAGGGAAAATAAACCGAATAAGAACTTAAAGAAACCCATATAAAAATATATATTCTATAATAAAATAGATACATGAACAATTTTTATGGTATTAAACACCTGCACTCCCTGACTGAGCTGAAGTCTGATGAGTGGTGTGGTGGAGTAGAGGGTAGCACCTATGCCTCACGGCACCTGAGTTGTGTCTTTGGGTTATACATCTGACCACAGCTCAAGAGCAGGTGGGTCATAACTTGAATGTGGACCAGACTGTACTTGTTCAGCGAGAGGGGCACAGATTTAAACAGTGAACTACGTCACACAAGGAGAGACAAGCAGGAGGGTGACATTGAGCACAGGGTCCCAGAGACAGGTAACCACACAAACAATGAGCACTTTGCAGGGACTTATGGGCCACATTCTAGCTGCTGCCCACCTATATGTAGCTTGACTCCTTACATTATAAAACTTAAAGCCAGCAAGATAGGAAGCAAAAAGCTGTTTCCTTATGCTGGTGAACACATGAGTAAGAGGACCAGCCTTGCCTGCCACACCACCCGCACATTTCAGTAATTATTATTTTTTGACAAAACAGATGAGAAATGAGATCATGCAGGATGAGGAAAGGCAACTTCATAAGGACACATACAGCGGATGGATGCAACTGTGCCAGCTGGCTGGCCCCTGCCATTCAGAGTTACGTGTTATTTTGTTCTTTGTGCAGAAATAACTGCCTCCCTTCATTTATGTCAAAAGTCTAACACGGTGTCCCTCAGGGTTCTGTACTGGGTCTGTTACTGTTTTCCCTCTATATGCTATCACGAGGTGATGATATCTGTAAGCACAATGTAATTATTTATATGCTGATGACAGTCAAGTTATGTTTCTTTTAAGCCCAATGATCAATCACATATTGTATCTTTAATAAACTGTTTTACTGATATACTGCAATAGATAAGTAATTTTCTGTCTCTCAACACTGGTAAAACTGAAGTATTGGCAGTGAGTGGTGGTGCTGCAACCTGTAGCCAAATCACATCAGTCTTTACCACTCACAGACTGACTTGTGTAAAAAATGTTGGTGTTTTATTAGACACGAATATGTCCTTCAGCTCTCATGTTACTGCATCGACTAGGTCATACTTCCTTCAGTTAAGAAATATAGCTAAACTAAGGCGATTCTTAAGTGGGCAGGATGCTGGTTCACACCTTTGATTCCAACAGGATTGACTACGGTAATGCTCTTATCAGACTGTCCAAACCAGATCATGTCTAGGGTACAGTTAATACAGAACATTAATACTAGAATTGTCACTCCAACCAGGAAGTACGAGCACATAACAGCAGTTCTTAGGTCTTTGCATTGGCTTTCTGTTAAGTTTAATTATAAAATGTTACTCTTGGTTTATAATGCAGTACATGGCATCACTCCCATGTACCTTAGTGAGATCACTGACTTATGTTCCACAGCATAACCAACATCTGATGATCGTAGGTAATCATAAAGTACCTGTGATCAGTAAGATTACAGTAGGAGGGCATGCCTTTAAATATAGAGTACCTAAGTTTTGGAACAGGCCGCTAGATGTCAGAAACTCAACTTTTGTGTCAGCATTTAAATCTAGACTTAAAACTCAGGTCTTTTCCTTGGCATTTCTAACATAAGTAACATTGAATCTTGCATGCTTCATGTCTGCATCTTGTGTTCACTGTATAATTATGTTGTCTTTTAATGTGATTAGATTCTAACACCCTCTTTCTTTGTTCTATTTGAGTTTCTTTATATCACAAGCGCAGATTGTTGGTTCCCCTCCCCTGATGAGGCCAGATGAGACCAGCGGTGAGGCCAGCACTCCTTGTTGCCGGGAGCTGAGGACCCCATGCCATGATGATGTGATCAGCACGCCTACACCTCGACATCACTTTATTCAACTTTTCCTGTCCCACACAATGCTGTCTTTAGTACAACCTTTCTTAAGTGCTATTACTGGCATCATTTTTCTATGCATAGAAGGCCCAGAAGGGGTTAGCAGCCACTGGAAGAGGTTTATTTTTCTCCTTTGCCTCCTGGATGGCCTGTTTTTTTTTTTGTTTGTTTTGTTTTTCTCTCCTCAGTTGCCAGCAGGTGTACTGTATTGCACTTATAACCCTGCATAACTGCTGTTAAATACATAACCTCTTTGTATAGCTTCACTATATACCCGTTATCTGTTCTTTTGTCTTAATCTGCTGTTCAGTGCTCTGAGCAATTGTGAGAAGTGCTCTATAAAAATTAATTGAATTTTGTATGTCATTAACACCCACCAGCTGGGACTGGCAATTTGTTTAAATTATTGTAGGCTTACAGGTAAAAATGTTCCAGTACCTCTCCAATAGACAAATGCACAATAAATTAAGGTAGAATATTAAGAAATTTGATGCAAAAGCATGATTTGCATTTTGAAATGGTTTCACCCAGTGCTAATGAGTGGAAAAAGTGCTAACGTTATCCTTATTTGTATGTAGGTGCATATCTATCCGTACCGACAAACTACTAATTACATTCTGCAGTGAATAGAAGACACTAGGAGTTTTTGCTGATGTTTATGATATACATTTCTTTCATAAAAGGGCTAAAAATTTCACACAAATGATGTGCAGTGTAACTTAGCACAACCTGGCTAATGAAATACAGCTCTGAGGACTTATATGAATGATGGATGTGTGTTACAGTTATGGCCTTTTTGGGAGAATCTGGTTGTCTAGGAGCAGAAAACAGTACTGGTCCTCCAGAAAGTAAAACATAGAGGTGGCACTACTGTATACCGCTGAGTACAGGCCCACTTCAAGCACAGGTTTTTTCCACCAACAAGAAATTAAGCAGAACAGCCCTGCAATCTTGCTATTTTGGTACATTTCTTTTAGGAAAATGCTGTTAGTAGGGCTATAATTTCTAATTAATTAAATTTGTTGGCAGTGAAATTTATTTTTGGATTAAAACTGTTATGCAAGCAAAAATGTAACAGGTAAATTTGTTAACACCAAATGCTTGTGTTGAGTTTCTCCTACTCACTGAAGGATATTTTAAATGTGGACATTTATTTTTGTCTTCCTCATTTCTCCTAAAATTGCACAGGTGCCAAATTTGATGTGGAACATACCTGTCCTGTGGACAACCAAACACCAAAAATTAATGTCAAGCCCTGATTGATGTATAATGTATACAAAAAGTTTTACCAATAGCTGCTTTGCGGAACTCAAGTTTCCATATCCTACTGGCTACTCAAAAGCCCACAAGCTGACAGCAACAGCAAGCAACCTGTGATCATCCTAATTTAGCTCCACGCTGGGTGTTGTGCTTCCAAAGAGGTGTGCTCAAGAAATAGGCAGGGACAACACCAAGCAAGAGCTGCAAGAAGTTACCCATCAAAGTTCCCACTCACTTGCAGTCTCCACCCTGAACCTCCTCCCTCCACTTTGGCTTCCTCACTCCTCTTTGTCAGGCATATTAGTTAGAGTCACTGCCTTGGGATTCCAACAACACAGGTTTGAAAACCTACTTGCAGCTGTAATACACTTGAGGTATGTACCTTGAACTACTTCGGTAAAAATGATCGAGGTGCATAAATGAGCAAATCACTAAACAGGTTAACACTGTAATGTGGTGTAAAGTGTTGGCTAAACAAAAAATAGTAAAAGTGGAGGTCAGCACCCCTTTCCCTCACTGCTCCACAGCAGGCAGATGTGAGGAAGTTACTAGCAAGAACAGCAGCTGCCTTTCAGGTTGAATCAGGCAAAGCAGGCCTTATGGATAAACTCCGAAAATGCATTAGCCTCTACAGAGTGAAGTAGTAAATCTCGACATGTCACTTTCTCCCCAAGCAAGCACACAACCTGTCCACACCTTCATTTCAGCCTATTAACATTAAGAGTTTGTCACTGTTCCAGTTGGTATGGTAAGGCAAAAAAAGCTGTTGACAACTGTGGTTATACATGGCATGTATACAATACATTAAAGACAAACATACTGATAAGTCAACATTTGAGCAACCACCAAGGCAACGCAGACACCCAGCCATATCACATGAGTGTCCCTGTCCCATAGTTCTTGTCCCAGGAGCCTGCAGCGCACTGCAGTGTTTCATGTGGGGCTCTGTGCCCAAATTAATTACAGCTGTTCAGTGGCATTCTCTATAACACTATATACACATGCTGGAATTTGAAAAAAAATCAGAACAGGAGACATGGAGTTTTAAATTATAGTGCTGGAGGAGATTTGAGGACATCATGGACAGCCAGGGAAACAGTGGGATCAAAACAAACCAGAAGTGTCACTGGAAATACAAACGATGAGACTGAAATCACTTTGACAAGTATAAGATGTGCCCAAAGTAATGGATGGTGTTGAATAGAAAATTTGAATGAAGAAAAAAGCAGCAACCAGATGGATGGACACATGCACACAGTGACGATGGGCACACACCCCTTTCAACACTAAGGGCACAAGGGGGGGACAGAACTTTTTACTGGAACTTTATTTACAGTGCCTTGTAAAAGGCACTGGGTGAAAGTTATCAACATTGCCTGGATTCCAAATCATACTTGCAAATAGTTTTCCAATCTGTATTTTTATTGTGACCTCGTATGCTCCAAAGCTGCATTTTCAAAACCAAAATAAGTTTGTCTGCAGATATTTTAAAAGAAGTGGAAAAAAAACTAAAATATGCTGTTTGCTTAAGTATTCAAACCCCTGAGCTCTGGAAAACCCAAGTTTACATCAACAATTAAACTGCTCTATAACAAGGACACAGTTTTCCCTTATTTGGACTTAATTGGTTCCTAGCTGTGAACCACTAAAGTAACAACCATACTTTCTAGATTAAAAAACCTGTTTTAATGATCATTGGTGAGGTTATGAACCTGAAGGTGTGAAAATGAAGACTAAAGTACATACTACAGAAGTTAGTCATATAAATGTATAAATTGGGAAAAAGAGTACAAAATAACTTCCAAGCATTTAGAATATTTTTGCAAGGCATTTTACATGGTCAGTAGGAGTTGACACCAGTTCAACAGTTCTTAACAACATTCTGTGCTGTCGTCTTCTAGGCCCAAGTAGGAGGGTTTCCAGTCCAACATTTATCCAAAGTGCTGAAGGCCATTATGGTGAATGAAAGAAATGTCAGCAAGGTGGTACGTTCCTCAAGGAAAAACAAGTTTACACTTTGTACACCATTGAAGGTATCAAGGTGACTGTTAAACACTCCCATGGTTGAGTCATGATAAGGACAATGTGCTGTTCAACAAGCTCATTGATAAGCCACCTGGACATGTTGGGGGCCTCTGAGGCCCTCAGAGCACCTTTGCTGACAGTAGAACGCAACAAGGAGTGGCAGTACACAGCAACAGGAACACACATATACCCACCTCCATCACCAGGGCTTGTCACATTCAGACGAGAATCGCCTAGAAAGATTTGTGCCCTGCACCGCTACTGTACGTGTCACTATTTTAAATTCTGTGGCTATGAAGCCTTGGTGCACCGCTGCACCAAATACACTAAAAACTGCATAGTAGTTCTGTAAACTGACATTTGCAGCATAACTTCTGTGCTGAATCTGGAACTGCTATTTAAAAAGACAAATAAGGCAGATGTTTTGAAGCAGACTTTTAAAAGAATGTTAACTTCTATGGGAGGCCAAGAGCAGTTTTTAATAGAAGAGAGGAATTTTTGCTTATTGCAACACATATCTGGTTTTACACTACATATGCATCCTTTATATTTTTAAATAAAATCCAGTGATTTTCCCATTTATATAATCTAACAACATTAGCACTACAATCCTTGAAGAACCCTTGCCTCCCTCAAATCTGACTTCGTCTTGTCTGCTCCCTAGAAGATCTAGCTGGTTTGTCTGTTAGGTTGAGCCACATATTTTTATGCATTATGGCTGTCATTCCCAACTCCTGATCTACAGGATATTTGCATGGTGTACCCATTTTTTCCTTTTACTGAGGCAATTCAGGGTACGTACCTGGCTCAACAGTACTACAGAAGCCAGGATTTAAAAATGGGACCTCTGACTCAAAAGGTTGTGATTCTAACCACTACAGTACCTACTGCTGCTGTACTGAAACTAAACAGAAGTCAAAAAAAAAAAACATTAAAAATATTTGTATTGTATTGCCATCGATCCATTAACATTAGCTGCTTATTCCTGAGTAGGGTTTCAGTGGTCCGGAGCCTATCTCAGAACCACTGAGCACCAGGCTATAAAACTACTGCTGGATGGAGCATCAATTATATACACCCACACAATGGGCAATTTAGAATGGCCAGTTGAGCTGAAACACGTTTTTGGACTGTAGGAGAAAAATCACTAACAGACATGAGGAGAACATGCAAATTCCACACAGAGGGGGCTTGATTTGAACCAACCACGCCACCCATGTTATAACGGTATATGACCTAAATAGATGTGATGATGAAAAAGTTTCTGCAAAGTAAATGGAATTCAGTATTTGCTCTAGTTTTATTTTTATTTACAGACATTAAGAAGGGTCCTCAGCTTTTATGAGATTCATAAAAGGCTCCATGGCTGAGGAAAGGTTAAGAAACTCTGGCCTAGAGAATGAGTGCAACAACAGAATATGAAAGAGCTGCAGAAGTTTTTTCTTTAGCTAGCAGTGAGGACCACAGCAGAGGTGACTGTCTGGTTTGGCTCCAAAGCACACATAGAGAAACAACACAGGGCTTTCATAGCAACTGAAACAGCTTGATCACTGCTCCAACATGCAGGTTTTAGGCCTCAAACTGCTACAGGAGAAAGGAGAGAAACCAGTGTTGGATATGGCATCTCCAGCACTGCATTATAGTGACAGCATCACCCACAAAGGTCCCACTGACAAAACCAAAATACATATATGCAAAACACCTTAAAAACTGTCAGAAAGAAAGAATTTTTGGAACCACCAACAACAAATCACAGAATTAGCCTCAGTGACCCAGAATAGCTGCCACTTTTGGCAGATGTGAGATTCACTTAGATGCTGAGATTCCACAGCAGCTGGACTGGTTTAGGATATTTACCCATGTCACACAATCAGGGGTGGGTCAGTGGAGCAGCAGGTAGCACTGCTAGGTTTGAATCCAGATCAGCCTGTGTTGAGTTTGTGTGTTCAACCCATGTTCGAAAGGGTTTCCTTCAGGTGCTTTGGTTTCCTCACACAGTCCAAAGACATATGTTTCAGGTTAGTTACAGCTTAAGTTGCCTATTGTGTGTGTTTTCATTACTCTGTTGTATGTATGGTTTACTGTAGGAAGTTCACTGCAAGCTATCTAGCACTGTAAGGCACCTCGGATAAAGGTATTGTGCAATTACTAGTTAATCTTAGTACGTCACTGAATAAATTGTTAGTTTGGGCTTCAATGAGGTGGAATAAGCTCCCTCTGTCCCTCAAAGCTTCTGAATCCTTAACAGTATTCAAAAAGGGTTTTAAAGCCCTCTCTTTCAAAGCCATTTCTCTCCTGAATGAGTCCAATATCATCTGCTACAATTATCTATGTATTTGCTATTTGGATGTCACTTCTATAGGCAGCTATTTCAAGGATGTGAACCAGCATCAGGGTGGTATCAGACTAACACGCTGTGCTTTGATCATCCTGTTTTCATAAAGCTCTCTTATACTCTACTGTTTGTGCACTTTATCTACTCAGTTGTACTTTGCTTTGGAGGAAAGAATGTGCTGAATATGTCATGAATATAAAGGTGTAAATGAGTATTTTACAACAACTTCCTGGGTTTATGTCCCCACTTCCACACAGTGAACATACTCCTGCAGTACCAGCACTCCGGTTGGGCAAGTTTTTGCACAGCAAAAAAATACCTGAACATCTCAACTGATATAATAAAAAAATAAAGAAAAAAGAGGTGACAGTAAAACCCAATGTCCAACCAGCGTATAACAGGGCCCAACCTCACAACAAGCCAAGGTGTGTTTGACGCTGGTATATGAGGAGCCATGACAAGTGTGAATAAGCAAAGCAATTGGTCCAACCTCAGAAGGACAAGGAGGATTGGAGGAAGAAGTAAACGTCTTTGTTTTCCCTGAGGGGGTTAAACCTGCAACTCACATTCCAGCTGAAAGCAGGTAAACAAAGGTCTGCAGAAATGGCGATGGAGACACTGAAAAAGGAGGTTAAGAGGATGAAAAGAGAAGAGATGCATGTCAGTCTAACAATAGAAGAAAATCGGGATCGGCAGCAAACCAACGCCCTCTCCTCACACAATTGTTTCCCATTCATATAGCAACTAAAGGAGGAATGTCAAACCTGGGATCACACCGACGTCCTGCCACCTTCATAGGAAGAGCAGTGCATAGTTTGACAAGCAAATCTGGTGCAGGAGAAGAGGGGCATGGAAATGATGGTGGTTCATAGCACCTGGTTCACAAACTCAGACAGCAAGCACAGTGCAGGTCCGTGGTCAGCAAGGAATCCGAGTCCATCACCGCCTGGGCCCCACTTAGAACCCACTCAATACAGTGTGATCTACCTCCACTTGGGACTTGGCCTCAAAACCAGAATAATGATGAATTTGTACATTCCCCAGCTTAGATACCAATCAGTACAGTCAAGGCCTTCAAACAGTGCAATGTTACTATGGATTTGGCATTGATCCTTATGCAATGTCTACCAGCATCAAAATTAGAGCTTCAATCCAAGTGTGAAGATTAGGCTTTGAACCTAATACAATTTTAACCACTGCTCAGAGCAAGGCTTTAAACCCTGTACAATATTAAACACTGACAGCAGCTGGGATTTAAGCCCAGTGCAATCTTAACCACCTGAAAGTTTCCCCAAAACAACACTGTAAACTGGGCTTTGAACACAAACCACTGTCAACTTCCACAGGATTTCATTAATTCTACACTTCCTATCACAAATAAGATTTAACACTAACAGATTCTAGGCTCTGAACCTAAAACAATGTTAACCACCAATGGATTCCAGAGTGTAAACCAAATGCTATGTAATCACCATTTGATTCTAGGCTTCTGAGACCTAGAGAGTGTTAACCCACCATCAGATTCGAAGTTCCCAAAACCAATATTATTAAGAACTGTTGGGGGGGGGGGGGCAAGGCTCCGGATCTTGTTTACTTTATAGTGTTTACCTAGGCTTCGAGCCCAAGAGCAGCTGTGTTCAGTACCCCCACAGAGCAGTTAAACCCCGGAACGCAGCCCTGAGTTCGTAACCCTGTAACCAGCTCGAGAGGGTTCTAGTCCTACGCGTACAGCCACTAGTTGTAGAACTAGTTACCAAATCAGCCACAGAAATCCGCTCGCCCCCGCAGTTTTTACAACGTTACCTGGACGAAGTCGCCGAGTTCCCGGGACGGTAAGAGACGTATTCGCGTGCACCGCTCCCACCTGTCGGCTCTCCGGCCGCGGCGCCCAGAACTGGAGCCTGGAAGCGACAGAATCGCTAAAACTCCCGGGGGAAAGAGCGAAAACATTCGCCAGTGAAGGGCAATTTCGGGGGCAGGAGGTACTCCGAGTGCCGCGGAGGCTCCGGATCCCCGGAGCACAGCAACCGCGGTACTCGCCGCCTGGCGCACGAAGCCCTAGAGCAGAGCGAACGACGGCCCGTGTGCGCCCGAGCGCAGCGCTTTGTTTCGCTTTCCTTCCCTCCCGGAGGCGAGCTGTGGAGGACCGGGAGAGCAGGAGGACCGGGAGAGCAGGACCCCCATGTGG
This sequence comes from Arapaima gigas, assembly GCA_900497675.1. Taxonomy (NCBI): domain Eukaryota; kingdom Metazoa; phylum Chordata; class Actinopteri; order Osteoglossiformes; family Osteoglossidae; genus Arapaima; species Arapaima gigas. Next base: position 1,138,826 of record UFQX01000012.1, read on the forward strand.
CCGTCTGCAGCTACTGCACACGGTGCACAGGCCGCGTCTCCGCTCTTCACTGCGCGGTTGTACGGCGCGTCTTGCAGCGAAACAACGTACAGCAGAGGAATCGGCCCCGTAGAAAACGATGGGAAACGTCGTTAATGTGAACTTGTCTGGTAGTTAAGCGGTTTAAAGTAATGCATATCTAATAAAATGTTCATATTTTTGTTGTTGGCCCTTAAATTATGCTTCGTCAACTTTAGAAACACTTGAGCTCATTAAACTGGATACATGTTGGCTCGTGCTGTTTAAATTCACAGTAGTAAACAAAGACCCGTGGTCAATGGAGACCGACAGTGGGATTTAGAAACGCTTCCTCGACACAGCTCGTATTTGTAATGACTGTACCTCATTATCTTTCGACCCCTTTTCTGACTCATTTCACTGATATAATAAAAACTAACAGGTGCTGTGTTAAGAGTGCTATACATTACACAGTCGCCTGAATGAATCCTGTGCAGTACGAGCAACGTGTACTTTAAGATTTCGCTCCTGAAATTTCCAGCGAAACATCTGCGTAGCTAGTGTCTCAATCAGAAAAAAGAGGCGTCTTTATTTCATCGCCAATAATAAACCACAGATTTAGGCAAATTCTTTGTTTTGAGGAATAACGGTCAACGCTCACGTTATCTCTCGTCAAAAGACAATGTCTGTAAATGAAGTAATACGCATTCATTTTATTATCCGTGAAGTATAAACACCAAACTGGTTCTAAACAAAAGGTCAGTTTGTCCCCAGGATTTGCGGCCATGAACCAGCGCGGATCACGTGGCTTGTCCTGTAACCATAGCAACGGCCGTACAAGGCCATAGAACCGTTATAGGTGAAGGGAGCGCTGACAGCAACGCCCCCTGTGTGACCATAGTATAACTACAGCAACAGTACTGTACTGTAGTAATGCTGCTCAATACGTGTTAGCTGCCCACTGGAAAGTTTCACACTTTCTTCATATCAGTTTCTTCTGTTTGTAGCACAAATACCATTTATTGTATGTACAGAAAAACGAAGTTGAATCTCTGTTGTAACATAAAACCATCCATCTTTGCACAATGACATCTAGTCAGCAGAAGAGCAGCAAGTCAATTCGCTGAAAACGTTGTAAATAAATGCCCGAGAGAGATTGTGCGTGATCATTTATTCATATTTCCTGCTCGTTAGCCATTTCTTTAAAGTAAAACTGTAAAGCTCCCTCTATAAGTCACTTCCAAATAAAAGGGTAAACCAGGGAATCCCAAACCAAAACATTCCTTTACACATCAGCATTCCACCCAGGCATTGCATTACATTACAGTGTTCAAAGACTGAGACTTCTGCAACACTGATGAGAGAAGGCAGCAGAGAGCGAGGCCCTGTGTGGGCTACAAGCGCCCAGCCACTGCCAACTGAGATCCGTAAGGGAGGGGGAAAGTACAGAAGGTCCATATCCATACGCAGTTGTTCTACACCCAAAGTCCAAGTGCTCGTTATTATAAACTGATTTGTTCAACCCAATTTCTGCAGATATTGGGTTGATCCAAGGATCACAGAGAGGGTGGGGGGGGGCTGTATGTGCATGTCTGTGTTCTAATAAGCTCACGCCTGAGAAAGACCACCTGCAATACTGTCGCTATAATTACACACGTACCATAAGTTTGCAAATGTGTGGACTACTAATGCCTTGTGCATGAAATATAGGCTGAGCACAGCTGTTATGTATCTAAAAGTAAATTTAAAAACAAATTCTCATTGTTGCAGAGGGCAGATAAAGGTCAAATGAGGGCAATCAAAGCTGACCTCCTGAGAGGGTCAAAAAAGAGGCGGAACGTAACTGCAGCTGGCTGACTGCTACCTGTCTTAACTGTGTGCCCACTCAGGTCATCAGCGCTCCAGTGAGGGTCTGGGCCTCTGCACTGCAGTCCATGCTTTCCAGTAGAATTCAGCTAGACACTGGTGTTGGCAGTCACAAACAACTGGTGTTAGCCATGGGAATTGCAGCAAGGTGGCCAAATATAATTCAAGCAGGAGGCCCCATAAACTCAACATTGCTGCTAGGGGAGTGGGGATGTCGGCTTTGTTTGATAGTTTGCAGCAGATTTGGCAATGCTTCCTTAGCTTAGATTAAATCAGAGACAGGTATGTGTGAATTAAACAGGTAAAGAAAGCCTGAAAGAGTATGAAAGAGAGTGGTGGGGATGAGGGAAGAACTTCAGTGTTGTCCTCTATTTTGTGTGAACCATGGAGGTGCTGAACAGGAGCTTCTGCTTTTTCTTCTTCTTCTTACCACCTTTTTCCTCTGATGTTAGGGAGAGAAAGATACACATCTTACAGCACAGCAGCCATCAGACGTGGTTTTGACACACACAGTAAAATTAATGACTCTTCATTCATACACACTCACCAGGGATCAGGACTGGTTGGGGTACAGTGGATGGGCCATTGTCCAGCTGCAGAAGGGCCTCTTCAAAGGCCTGGCTGAAAGAGTTCTGGAAGCTGGGCACTGGGACCCTATCAGAGCCATCACTCTCCCCATCACTTTCAGCTGCTGGTGGAGCCAGGAATACATCTGTGGAGGTGGTTAAGAGGCCTGCTGAGGTCTTGATTCAAACAGAGTGACTAAAGGGGTAAGACAAGAAGCCAACAGCCTATTATAAATGAACTGCCCTCACTTTTCTTTGGAATGGCCTTGGGTCCAACATCAGCCCTGGCTTTGCCGTCTCTTAGCATCTGGTAGGACAATGCAGGCAGTGGAATGAATCGGTGGAAATGAGGAAATGTCACTCATTCAATTCAACATTCTTATTCATTCTTGCAGGTATAAATAATTTGTTTTAAGGTCACTGTTCCTTAACTCTTTCCAGAAAACAGCTGTGCTAAGGTTTAGCATTTTCAAATGTGACTAAAGATTTTATACCTTTCGCTTTTGTTTTTTTGAAAAACATTTCTGGTACAGATTATCAATGTCAGCATTACAGACTGACCTGAGCAAAGGAGGGGCAGTGAGAGTCATCTTCCGTGCTGCCCACGTTAAGCACCAGACTTGGCCCTCCCAGAGAAGGGAACCCGGTGCCATCTAAGGAGAAGAAATGTGAATTTTCAGCCAAACTCAAACACTTTTCAATTCTACTATCATTATAAACTAGTATTTAGCTATTAAGACCCACTTGACTTACACTCTTGACACCCAGACATTGAATTTTGTTCACTGTTACAAAATGGATGAGTGGAGGAATTCCATTGATCATCACGACAAGCATGGCAATGTGGGTTTACTCACCTGAAGCAGGACTCCCAATGAGCGGAGATGGTGGACCAAAGAAATCAGAATGATCTGGGGGGCTGCTGTTGTGGGGAGGTGAACCAAAGGCCGGGAATTGTTGCAGGTTCTCCAGCCCAATGTGCACCTCAGGGTCTAAAAGAGACAGTGACAGCCCAGTTCACACCAGTTCAACTATCCAACACACTGGAGTGACTACTGTATCATAGTTTAGCTTCTTAGCTTGAGTTCATCCAAAGTGAAACCATTTATTTTAACCATTAAATCTGGTTAATTTTTCAGTGCATTGCTGATCTGCTAAGAAATAAGTTAAAGGTTTCCCCCTCCAGCCTAGTGCTGACCCTTGGCTCCCACACCACTGTTGTATTCCTCACATTTCCCTTGCTTCCTGTTCTCCTCTATCTCGATGCGGCGTTCGCGGCGCTTCTCCTCTCTTGCTTTCTTCTGCCGCTGACGTCTGCGTTTCTCCAGCTCATCTGAGCACAGACAAAATAGAGTTAAGATGAATAAACACTCAAGGGTCCCACCCAACCTTTAGAAACAGCAGGCTGAGAAATTTCTGCACCCACCTAAAAAGATGTCCAGGGTCGCCTGGGACAGCAGGGGGGGCTGCAGAGCCAGCTCACAGATGCTGAACTCACAGGTGAGTGGCAGGTGAGACAGGTAGCGGTGCCTGCGGCGTATCTCCTGTAGAAGAAGGAAAAAAATAGATAAAACCCCACATAATACTGCTTTAAAATGTGTAGGATGCTACTTTACTAGTATTTCTCTTATGACCTGTTCTTTGTTTACTATTCTTATGATGCTGACACATGCTGGGCCAACACACTTAACTAATCACTGACAGCTCACCTCTGTGATGGTGTGCCCATCAATCTCTACCACAGTGGCTGTGAGAAACGGTGGGCTGGCCTCTAGGCTGCCATACTCCCGCATGAGGCAGCGCACATTCACCGGGTGTAGGAACATCTGTTGGCCATCCTCAGCTATGGGGGAGGCAGGATAACTAACTTATAGGACACTTCACACAAACACTATAGGACAGACCTTGAGCATACCAACACACCCACCTCTAAAGCTCTGGAACACATTTAACACCATCAATGACTGCTTTACACAAATATAAACAGGAAGGCATGATGGCAGAGCCACAGTTCAACCCAGAGTGCTGCTTGCTTCCTATCCTTTGCTGCATACCATATGTGCTGTTTTAGTTATGTTGAATAAGTGTTTTGGTGTACTGTGCTACGTCCCTGCGACGTTAAGTTTGGTTTGTAACTGTGGTAGGTTACTGTATGTGTTTTATTTGGGTGCCCAACCCCAATAGTCTTTTGTTGCATTTGTATGTGTTCAGGGGATAACTATGGGTTTGCACCTACACTGCTTTGTGGCACATAAAAAGGCAATAAAAGGCAGTGTAAGTATCATTTGCAGGATAAACATTTGCAAACTGAAATGGGGACACTAAATGACACTGCTTATTATACCACGTTTTTGTAGATGGAGTGTTATAGTTAGTGGAACATTATCTTGAGTGCTAACAGGAGTATTACTGTAGTAGATAATAGAAGCCAATGGGTAGCCATACCCTGGTAGAAGTAGTAATAGGGCCCATTTAGTCTGTTTTGGAGGTGTGCTGTTTCATTCTTGATGGGAGGGTTTTCCTCAGAGAGCTGAGGTTCCAAGACAGGAGTGGGTTCAATAGGGCATTCCTGAAGTCCCCCATCGTCATCAGGCTCCTCCTTCACTTCATCATCAAACGCAGATGAATACTGCAGCACAGGCTGGGGAAGACAGCAAATGATTCAGTGGGACAGTTTTTTTTTTTTTTTTTTTTTTACATTAGTGTAGCCCACCAAAGTCTACAACCAGTACAAAAATAGTACAAAGTTTTTTGAAATTATTTTGTCATTTAGCTTTACTGTGACATCAACCATTTTTGCAGTTTCGTTCAGTAGTAATATTTTTCCCAGTTATCCTCTTATGCATACATGTATTCTGCTGGAGCCATAGCCATTCGGTTTAAGTAACTGAAAGGTACAGTAACAGTACCCCTCCTGGTACCATGTCCTTAATATCTGTCTCCAAACTTCAGATGTATGGTGTATAAACCAGTAGAAGGTTAACACAGGTTCAAGCAGCAGCTCCATGGTAGCCCTTTCCTACCCACCTTTTTCCTGCTGAATGTGGACTGTTCCTCCCCACCACGGTCAGGGTGGTCGGTCAAGGTCAAACGGCCCACATCAAGACTCTTCTCAGTACCCGCCTCTAGAGAGCCAGATTTTAGCGTATCCTCTCGCTCCTGGGGAAGACGACCATAGCGAGGAAGATGACCATTTAGCATATCACGTATATGAGAAGACAAGCGAGCGCTATGCTCAGAGAGGTGGTGCTTACCTGCAGTTGGTGGAGAGCAGCCTGGATAAAGCAAGCTGTGGCCTCATGCTCCTCCTCTTGAAGGAGCTGGGCCTGCAGGGCATTTCTCTCCTCCTGCACAAGGCTCAGTACCTGCTCACGGGATGCCAGCAGTAGCTTGGAGTAGGGGCTCAGGTGGGTATCTTGGGGACAGGGAGGAAGAGGCACAAAAAGGTTGCACACATCTTTGGTATCATTAGGGTGCTGTGACTCTCTAATTGTACTGGTCAAAACGAGGGTTTGGGTTTAGGTCTGTGAGTCTTGGATGTCATGGGTCCAGGAATGAAGCGTCACATATATAGTCTAAGTCTTTGATCCCAGGGATTATGACTGCTGTGTGTGATTATGATCACACATGCATATTTTCCAGCAACCCCCTTTCTCACCGCCCAAGTGTATGGGCTCCTCCACCTTCACCCACTGGGAGCTGGGCAGTGCCACCAGGACCCCTTTCTCTCGTCGCATCAGGCGCATGGTGATACGGTCTCCCACCAGGTACTGACGGGTCTCCATAGCAACCACACTGTTGAGAAAACAGGTGGAAACAAAAGCATTTTGAGTGACAGGCCTGTGAACTCAAGTTGACTCCACTAACACTAGAGTAACAAAATGCGAGGCTCTTCCTGACCTCTTGAGGTCACCACTGTGCACTGCATCATAGCAGATGGGGCACCTGGACCAGCTCTTGTCGCTGAGTGAGAGGTAGTGCAGCATGCAGGGCCAGCAGAAGATGTGACCACAGCGCGTAATGTGGGCGGCAACAGGCGGGTACAGACATATGGGGCACGATGGCACCTCATGGCTGTAAATACGCTGTGAAGTCAGGAAAAAACAGTGAAAACAACAACCCACATGCAGGTCAAAAAGACCTAACAAAAAAACATGCCAAAAATTATAAATTATGTTTCAGAAATGACCAGGCAAGGCTGGTAGCAATAGTGAACTCAACTTCTCAACATCTTTCAGAACTCATATGAGCTGGACCTTGAGGATGATGTACAAGAAAGTACTTACCACTTGCTGCACACAGTCCCAGTTGACCAGAGTGTCTGGGTCAGTAAAATGAGCCTTGTAGTCATGGTCCTCAGTGACCACAAACTGGCAGCTATAAGGAAAGCAGAAAATAGATTCATATATTATCTGTAACCAGCATCACAGCCACAAAATCTGTATGCTGGCTCCTTATGTCACAAAGAATGCTTCACAGATACAAATGTTTTCCAGCTTTTTACGGTTATTCACCCAAATGTTTTCTAAAATGTGGCTGTTGGAGAGCAAAATTAACTTGTGTTTATCCTTCACACTGTCAATAGTAGTAACAATAACCCAAAAAAGCCTGGTGGACAAATTAATTCAGCTAAATTTACTATGTATACAGGTGCTGTTTCATGTTCCTGAGTGCCAGAGATCAATAAAAAGATGAAGGATGTGCTTATCAACAATCAACACTGAATAAGTTTGCAGACACAATTTTTATTTTCTGCAATGTTTGCAATGATGTTAATCTATCTCTCACTTAACAAAAAATTTAAAGTCTATAAACTATTTTTATAAACTATTTTAAACGTGTCTATTATAGCTATACATTGGTTTTTCTGCACAACCCCACCAGTAAATAAATTAAGGGAGACCTCTAGTAACTTGGTTACAATCAGTCCCAAACCTGTGCTGAAAATGAAGGAGGGTTGGACATTGGGTTAGCAGCATGACCCTGTAAAACTGAAAATACTCTACAAAAACAGTGACAAAGCCCAAGATGGGTATGCTGGCAACAAATTGATGCCCAGTGTGTAGTATTTTTTCATGACTTTGGATTTACATACTAATTGTATTACAACATTCTGGTCCTAGTTGTGCTTATAATGAGAGGAGCCAGTGTATAAGGCATTTAACCCCTCACACCTAAGGTTCTAAGGCTCTTACTTGGCTTGCAGGAAGAGTTCCTTGTTAAAGGGCTTGTGCTTGTGGCCCCACTTGTTGCATCGGCCCCAGGCGGTGTGGCCTTCACCACTGCCAGTGTGGCCACGTGGCTCAAACGTGAAGTTCAGCAAGTGGTTTAAGCTGATCTTTTTGGGTCCAGCAAACTGAGCCGGGCTGAACTCGGCCCGGCGAGCCTCTGCTACCTGAAAGAGAACAGGAGGATAGAAATGGGTTCTTCAGTTAAACTTGTAATTTATAAATGCCACTCGAGATCTCAGAGACAGCTCAAGTGATATTTATATTCACAGTATGGCAAGCACAGCCTTACTTAGGTACCCTTACCTCTTCTCTTCTTCCACCACCTGTGTTCCCATACTGCCTTCCACCACCTCCTCTCTGCGGGGGTCTCTTGTCAAAATTCTTGCTTTTCTGTGGATTGGGGCGCCGCGGTCCAGGGAAACTGTCTGTCTTGGGAAAGGCGGGCTCTCGCTTGCGGCCACTGCGCTTTGACCCACTGCCATTCTTTCCATCTACAATTGAAGAACAGAGACTAACAAGTGATCACAGGCTCCCAGCTCAAACAACAATATTATTTGTCTTAGAACCAGCACTAAGGAGAGGTACATTTTTAGCAGCACAGAAAAGTCCAACTAATGCACAGATTAGAATTGCAGAAGTGTTAATCCTGACTAATCACAATTCATTACAACAATCCATTCTTAACACAACATGCATAGCATGAGCCAGAACATACAAAAAAGTTTTAAATATTTCCAGCACTGAGCAATTTCATTCACTAAATAGCTCCTTGGCTGAAACTGAAAGATATTAGACTCTGGCAGTGGGTCTCGCACAACTGAAAATGAGTTAAAAGCTTCCTTGTTAGACAATTGCACACCATTTCAGACTTTGTGATACAGAGGAAAAACTTTCACATAATTTGAGTCCCATTTTTACAGAAATAATACACAAATTTAACAATATCTCAGAGTAAAATAGCAGTGAGGATGCAACTGATTTTTCAGCATTTTTGTAATGCCTTATAAAACTGAAGTGTTAACATTTAACCACCTTTCAAACAGTTTTGAGAATACTGCATAAAGAAGCACTGTCCCAGTAGCTTCTGGAAATTTTCAAGACAAGACTAAACAGTCTTTGTTGAATGTTTCTTCTAAGGAGATTATACAATGCTATGTTGTAAGTTTAAGGTAAAACGCATTTTCTGACCAAAACAGTAATATCAGACCTGTGCAACATCAAGTTCTAATGGGAGCATAGTTGTCTTTGTTTACAGTGTACTTTGTGCCTGACATCCAATGACCTGCAGAACCTTAAGCATTACCTATTTTTACAAACAACATGTAGTCTAAACACAGTGAACATGATTAGAATAAGTCTTGTTTTTCTCCACATTCATGGAATTAAAAGTTGACAAAAGAGGCATTCAAACTAAGTGTACCAAACATTTTTAATCTAAACATTTTTTAAAAAATTCATTTTTTAAAAAATGTTTTCCTGTTCATCTAGGTTTTACTTCTTCCTCAGTGTCTCGTTTGAGATCATGTTTTTGTACAGCTTTAACTTTGCAAAACTTATCAGTGAGGAACAGAAGCAGATGGGGAGGAGACTTGTTTATGGTTCAGGATCAACCCCCAACAATGCCATCTCCCACCACCTCTGACGAAAGATAGGAGCCCATATCCACGCTGACCTACATTCACATCCAATGACTAATGGTGCTGAACACAGAGTTATACCTTTAGCCAAGCTTATTACCACAACTTCTTACAGTGTCTTCTTACAGGGATCAATAATGTTGTGTTTACGACTGTTGCCTTGCAGTTTTAAAGTTGTACATTTGAATCTCCTTTCCTGCTATAGTAACATTGATCAAAACTCTTACCCTAAACTAAAACAGTAAAAATTATCCAGCAGTAGAAATGAGTAAATCAGTGGAATCAGTTGATTATCCAACACTGAAAGTTGCCTTGGACAAAGGGTTTAGCTAAAAATAAGTTAATTATTTAAACACCGTGTCAAGCTGTCTTAAAGATTATCTCAATCGCAAATAAACAGCAAGAAATGGAGTTAAAAATCCCCTGACTTGTCACTTAAAAGGAAGAAAAACCAGGGACACTATTCATTAATTTAATTTAGTAACGGGACCCGCTGGGACTAACGGACCTGGTTAAAGGCAGAAGTTAGCGACTCACTGACCGGCTGTCAGGATTCAGTGTGTCCGTCATGTAAACAAACGGGCCTACTGGGCCTTAAAGCCTCGGCTCGTAGTGGCAACGCACACCGGGCAGCCGACACCGACAGTGGGGAAGGCGAACCGGGCCGGACCAAGATTCGGGGCTTCCGGGCTGGTGTTGTTACCTGATTTGGGTTTAGATTCGCCATTAGCAGGCCCCGTGGAGCCCGAGCGCGGCGTTGCCTTGCTTCCAGTGCTGTTGTTGGGGTTCTTCTCCATGATGGCGTTGGGAAGAGCCTCCGAGCTCTCCAGCATCAAACGGGGCACACGGGGGGGAGGACGACGGGCTGCTGCAAGTGCGGGTCAGGCGGCCAAGGCCGTGGCACATTTCTCTCAGGAGCGGAGACTCCATTACGGCGACATCATGACAGCAAAACAAACCGAGAAAAAGGAGACACTGATCAGGCGTCTCGGTGTAGAGGAGCCAGGCGGCAGAGGACGAGGGAGCGGGTGCTCACGCTGCGGGGCCGGGACCGGCCGGGTAGTTTGGGCTATTCCCTCTGAAGGGAGCACCAAGGCCGAAATGATCCGATAGCCGCCCTCCACTGGATGGAGAAGGGGGGCTCCGATGGCTTTGTCGCCCAAAAAGTGCCCTCGCTGGGACGAAACAACTTTAATGGCGACGAGTCGCCAAAATGCAGCCGCTGAGACCCGGATGATCCCCTTATTTATAGACAGCGCAACAGGGTTTTATGGGAAATGTAGTTTGATTTTCTGCAACTACACATTTATGATGAGCACACTGAACGCCGGCTCCTCAGCTTAGAGACACTAGTGATTTTATCCCGAAGTCGTAGTGAATAAAAGCTTAATAAAACTGACGTTCCCCGATTTATTAACCTTGAATATAAATCAACAAATATAAATTTATTGCAGTTATTTTACTATGTTTGAGTTAAATATAAAACTTAAAAATATTGTTCAAATCAGGATTGTCAACCATTTGTCTCACAAGCATTTACAGTGTTTGTCATCTTTTCTCTATTTTCAGGTTCATTTATTACAACTTTGGTCTCCATTGTCATATGATGAGTATTATTTTACAACACTTCATTGCAGTGTGTGGTATGATGCAGTTTACTGTGGTGTTCAGGACAGTCCTGTGGTATTCAAGATATTACCATGTACATGTGCATGATTAGTTTCTGTGTTCTAATAAATATTGTTTGTGTTAGCACACCTGATATCCATGCTAACAGTTCTCCTGTTACTGGACCCGTTACAATCACAAACACTTAAAAAAACACTGACACCAGCTGTGGACACTATGGAAGTGAGATAAATTCAGGTTAGCTTGATAAATTATTTTTATTGAAACAGTGTACAGTACTGTGCAAAAGTCTTAGGCATGCAATTTCAATGTCTGTTGAGAAGTACAGGTAGATTCTTACCTACCATCAGGGAGGCTTCTGATCTCAGTCATACAGAATTATCTTCAGCAAAAAGAAGAAATCCTGCAACAGATGGTATGGTTCCCACAGAGCCCTGATCTCAACATGATCAAGTCAATCTGGGAGTACATGCAGAGACAGTCAAAGTCTGCAGAAGAACTGTGGCCAGTTCCTCAAAATGTTTGGAAGAACCTATCAACCTCTACCTTAAACTGCATGCAAGTTTGCATAAGAGAATTTATGCTGTTTTAAAGGCAAAGGGTGGTCACACCAAATATTGATTTGATTGAGGTTTTTTTGTCTACTGCACTTTTTAGAAGGTTTATTGATTAATAAGTATTCGTGGCATTATTTTTGGAACTATCCTTACTTTATAGCATTTTTCCCACAGGTGCCTAAGACTTTTGCTACAGTACTGTATATTTCCAAAATTGACTGCTCTGACTCTTGATAAGAGCTTGTGATCTTTAGCTGAGACAGGATGGCTGAGAGGATGATCACTGTGGGAATATACTGCCTACAGCAAACTCACTTGGTCTTACTGCCTCCAGAAGCAACCAGAGAATACAGATACTCACACAAAGATAAATTCAACATGCAATCAGTAGAAATTTTCAACCCTGGTGCAGACAGACCCCTGTGTAGTTTGATTTTTGTTGCAAGTGAACACTTAAGTGATTATACAGTTCACAATTAAAACAATAAACCAAATATATTAGCTAGATGGCTGTGCAACATTTTAAGTTGTTTTCAATGGAATTTGCATTTTTCAAGGAATTACTGCAATGAAAACAACTTTTCTGGAGTTATATAAATAAAATTTATTCACAGCAGTTTATAATGCAAATGTATTCTTTTCAGACAAAGTGCTGTATTGACAAACCTTGAATAATTTTAGCAATTTAATGAGACCAAAACTAATTTAATTACATGCAATTGAAGAAGCATATTCAATCCTCTGCATTTGGCTTAGTTTCATTCAAATCATGCAACTCATTCAGTCAATAGCCAATGGCAAATTAAGAGCTCAGATACACATGGGGTCTGCCAGACCAGGAGTGAAATCCCCCAGCAGTTGCAAACTATTCGCTCTTTGTGTACTGTATGCTCATTGAGCTTTTGCATCCTCAGGAGATTAATGACAAAAACAGAACAATATCAATGAACAAAACCTGTTATATACATTTTTATTTATATTTTATATTTAAACACAAAAAGCAAGCCAGGTACACATGTACCATAGTTTCAGTCATCTGTAAATTCAGTAGAAATAAAATTAATGTAAATAAAACTCCTGATAATGATTTAAAAAAACAATTCTCTCCAGCTTTAAGGAAAATATATTATTCCTTGGATGGAGTTTCTAACAATTCAACAGGAAATTGTTCTCTTCCTTTGAACTAAAAATTTATGTAGGTTACCATATTAACTGAGCAGGATTTTGGTCACTTGCTTATTGACATGAAATGATGCCACCATGATGACCAAGTCAGCACAGCTGTGGAGGACCCACACAGTATCCTTGGGTCATCTGCTCCATCTGACCGGGCTCAGCAGCAAAACCACACAATGTCATTGCGCCTATCCAGACTATTCTACTCCTTGTGCTCTTCGTCTTCATCATCTTCCTCTTCTTCGTTTCCAAAGCTATTTATGGAACAACTTAGCACTGCCCTGCGTACCTCTAATCGCTCCTCTGTAGAGACACAAAAAATGGAAAAAAATACATAGATTTATTAAAAAGTCTACTCATAATGGATAACAAACTGGTGACCAAAGGAATGACTTAAGCTTAAGCTGCAACTACTGCAGATACATGTCTTTATAGTACTTTTTGGCGACTAGAAAAAAATTCCTGGACAAGAATGATAACTAGGAACGAAATATGGCATTATATATAGTCACCAATCCCACCAACTCACCTTCGCTACGACACTGTGGAAGCATGCGATGCAGCTGCCGAGTGTTATAACGAATCAGGAACTTCTGACAGGTCCGAATCGTCCCTACACGCCAAACAGGAGGATCACTTATTTTTGCAAACATTAAAATTTACTTTCACAGGTTAACTGTGCAAAAAATATAAAAATGAATATATATATTTGTCATAACATATTTTAAAAGGTAGTCACTAGTAACTTGGCTATTTCATTGTGTGACATGAAATGCTTTTAATCCATTCTGCTCAGACTAAGTAAACTTTCCTTAAGTTCCTTTCTCACCAGATTATCTTTCCTGAGACTCAATCCTCCTACCCAATTAAAATACATATTTATACATAACTCTCTTTACAAAAATCATGTCATTTATTTACAATCTTCCACATAAAACCAGAGCATCAGTAAGAGCAGCTCTCACCTCCAACATACAGACAGTTGAAAAAACAGGGGACACACTGTCCTCGATTCTTCAGGCTGTTAATGAAGGACAAGGCAGACCAGAGTATCCGATAGTGGCTTTTCCGACAGCGCAGGAACACCACTCCCGTATGGGCATTCAGGTACTTCACTGAGGATACAGACATGGCCAATCTGACACTAACACACCAGAAGACAGTGACAGTATCACTTCACTGGTACATAGGTACATAACCTGAACTGGTCCATTTAACAAATCTCAAATTGTAAGTCACTTTGGAAAACACATAACCTAACTTAATAACGAGAGAAAGCAGAAAAACAAAGCCAAATGACATCTAGTCAATAAGTAAAGGCAATTATGCCCACACAGTGACGCAGCCCACAGCAAATCTGTACAATGAGGTGTTTTTTTGTATGCAATTTTGACGGCTCAGGAAAAGCAGTTTATGAAAATGGATAGACAGATTGATGGGTGGATGTTTGGATTGGAAAAAAAACATTCAGAACACTTCATCTACTCAAGTCATTTTTTGCTAAATTATTGCTACATTATATACATTTATAAATAGCTGAAGACAATGTTGAAATTTAAAGAACAGTTGTATATTTCAGTCCAATCACTTCATATGACAAACCTTTTTATAAATTTCAGGTTTTAGAAAATTGTCTGTGAAATAAAAACTAAAACAGTAATTAAATATTAAAAAATACAAACACTGTAGTTCTACACTTATCCCACTTTCAGACCTCAAAAAACTATTTCTGGGATTGCGCGAATTTACACACACACACACACACACACACACACACACACACACACACACACACACACACAAAGGGGGAGCTGTTGACACACTCACCTGAAAAAGACACGTTGGTTAGCGCCGCACCGTAGTCTCCGTGGGCCCGAGACACGGCTGTCCTCACTGCAGAGAACACGGACTGGTCATCCAGCAGCCGCAGATCCGAGTGGTTAGACACGCAAACCTCGCACAGGAGGTACCTAGAGAGGGAGGTAGGCCCACAGTGGCGCCACAACACTGTTAGCTGAACACAAACTTAAAATTACTGGAACCCTAGTTCGTCTAAAAATTAAACTTCTAAGCAAGAACACAAACCAAACTGTTCAACCTTTTTATCCAGACAATGTTTTTTTCTTACTCACAAAAAAGCTTAATGGATACCGTAAAAAACACAGCTACTGATCCTTTATCAACTAAATGTCACTGTTATCTTCCGCTTGTCGCTCATTTGTGACACATAAGACTACAACATCGGTCATTTAACTGCAGCTCCCTCTAAATGTGGCATTAGTACAGACAGATAAATGCTTAATTAATGTAGATAACAGTAATACGGAAGACATCTCACCTGGATTTAAACCGCACCATTGCTGAGCACGTGCTTCCGCAACGCCTTCGACACAACTTCCGCTTAGAAAACAGACTAGCCAATGACGGGTCAGTACGATTACTAAAGTGGGATTTTGTTTGATTGGCATTTTCACAAACCAATTATCAACGACTCCGTCCTCACCTCGTTCCCGTATCGCTGGTCAACCCAGGGAGATTGAAGATAATTTCTGAAATTTAACTAAAATTTATTAAAAATTTTAGACAGCCATTTTATTATAAACTTTTACCACTTGTTAAAGTAATTAATGTAACAGACTCTGTTATTCTATGTTTCATAGTTAATCATATATAGTTTCATAGTCTGAAAAAAATCAGCTTTAGTTCCTTTTTTAACACATTTTTTGATCGACAGTGTCAATAATACCGCAAATAAAACCATTAAATATTTGAAATAATCAGACAGATCATTTCCATCATTTTATTTTTAATGAAGGGAAACACATAACTGATATAAAACTGTTACATTATATACAATATATACAATTTTATTAAAAAAAAACAGAAAAAAACATTCAGCTTAATAAATTCAAGTTTTTTTGACAAAGTGCACAAAAAACAGCCTGTAGCACAAACTGACAGTGGAATTTATTTGAGTGATGTTCTAGATGGGAAATTGCAGCTCCTGCCCATGTTGAAACCTCCTGTATAATGGGTGGCAAACCCCCAGTAGCCCCTGTTGTGTTTTTGCAGCATTGAGGCCCATGGGGACGTGGCCTGAGCAGCCTATCTGTAGGAGACGACAATGAAAGGTGCATGCAGGAGGTGGACTCCACTGTTCTCACAGGGCACCCCTCCTCCACCTTGGTCTTTTGAACAGTGGAGCAGCAGGTTGAGCTCCAGGGGAGATGACCCGGCACCATTCCCCTCCCCCCATAGGTTGGGGTCTGTGTCCTGCAGAGAGGGATCCACTTCAGCCCTGCTAAGGTCCTTCCCATGGGGCCGCCCCAGTCCCCCTAGCCTCCTGAGATCCACCAGGCTGTGTCCCTGCCTGGACCCTCCAATGGCCTCCTGAAGGCCCTGGAACAGGAACAGCAGATCCACCCAGAGTTTCAGTGTCCCATCACCTGGCCATACACTGTATCTGTAGAAAGAGGACAAATTCTTGTCATTCAGCTGTTGTACAACAGGTTTGTTGCTGGACACAAGATGAGCAGTGTCCAGCAGCAGAAGGCGTTACCGTGTTGGGTAACCATGTCTCTCCAGTGATGGAAACCGTGGCTCCACTTTGAGATGCAACGGATTTGAGATGCTTAGGTGGATTTCTGCTCTCACAACTTGAGCCAGCAGGACATCGGGAAGGAGGTAAAACTCCATGTCAAAGTCTGAAAAAGACAAGGCAGAAGATTTCAGTAATGTGGGTCTAAATTTTAATACTAACAGTTTATTAATTTGCATTTTTATTTATATTGTTATTTAGGATGAAATGGCTTAAATTGTAACACCATAATACTACATATAAGAGGTGTTATTTCTCACACAGTTCAATGTAATTTTTCCTATACAAATATGCGTTCTTCAAAAAACATTGCCTGAAACCTTTGCACAGTATTAAATAAAAAAACTTACATCAATGGTCAACACTAATGATCATAATCAATTATATGTTTATGCTACAATCACTATAATATTGGGAATTAGTTTAGTCCAGAGGCTTGTTGACCTGCATCCCTAGTTTAAGAAAACAACTGGTAAAGCATTTAAGGTCCATTTTCCTTAAAAGTTAAATTTGTATAAATATGGTTTAGTTGCCATGCAGACAGTGTGCGGCCGTTACCTCCGCTCCTGTGGCCCTGAATGCCCCTCACGCCCCGGCACTGGAAGCCCATCTGACAGCACCGGTAAACCCGCGCGCTGAAGCTGCGGAGCGCCTCCTCTGGGGACACTGGTCGGGCCGGACCTCCCCTGGGCAGCGGAAGCACTTTCATTCGGTAAGTGGCGATCTCGTGTCCCGGAACAGTCACGACCCCAGTGGTCTCTTTCCAGAGTGCGCCCGTGAGCTCGCATTGCTCCTGCCGAGTCCCCTCGGAGTCGTTGTCGTGCGAAGAGAGCGGCTTGGACGGCGGAGGGTGCAGCGCTCGACAGTGTCCCCCATTCGGAAGGGTCAAACCAGAGAGAAGCAACAAAACCGTGATGTAACGGGGCGCGGGCACGGCGTCGGGCGCGCGCGGCTGCATGTCCTGCTGTCTCGTTTGCACGCTCCCGATTGTCCAGGTGTGCTGCGCAGCTATGCGGTCTTGCAGGTGTCCCGTCTGCACGCTTCTAAGTGTCCGGTTGTACACACGTCCACGTGCCCAGGTGTGCAGAATAGTGCGGCCCCGCGTACTCCTCTGTCCTCCGTCGCGTGCTGTGGCGCAAAAGTGTCCCCGCGTGAGTTGCGCAGTGGTTATGCGGGTGCACGAGAAGCACGTTCATCTGTTTGAATCTGAATAGTTTCCCCTCCCCCTGACCTGCTTGGACCCCCATGGACCCATTCGTGACTCCGCGGACCCCCGCCTTGCCTGTGCATTAGAAAGCGGACCTGGAGTAGTGACGCTGATTCCGTTTGCAGGAAAGGACGGTGACACAAGAGCAGTAAAGCGGTCGCACGCGCTTTATAATAAACCTATATTTATATATAGGTACACGTATTTTCCCAACGCGACCACCTTGAAAATACAGATAATTTATCGCAATAAAACAGAGGTAGTTTACGCTTAGGGTTAGAAAAAGGTCCAGTTATGCATTTTTGAACATAGGAGTCCTTTCCTTAAAAGTACTTATTGATGATATTTAATTATAAATCTCATATTTTCACTTGCAATCTGTCGGATAATTCAACTCACTTCCACAGTGTTAACAGCTCTTGTGCTGGTAATCAATAACTAGATGACAACTATGGCTCAGTTCTTTCGGACAGATTGGTCAATAATCGCGATTGAACTTTTTTAGTCATTTTTATTCGTTGTATGCTTTGTAATATGTCGCGTGCGCATCACTGGATAAAGGGGTAAAAGTGTTTGGATAAATGGTGAAGTGTGGTTTTGGAACACAAGGCATCAGAACAGTGCTTTTTCAGCTCCAGTACCCCGTGGCACTGAGAAGACGGCCCAAACCAGCTTTACCTACCGGTGGGGACAGGTACTTAACCCAGTACCATCACTCACAGCCCCTCTAAACGGTTGTACGCTTTAACATGGAAATTATACACTTATTTACAGTTTCACACAAGCTCCTAGCGGACGATACAGTAAAAACACTCGGGTTCACTATTGTCATGGGCAGCGTTGACTAATTGCAAATAGGTGAAAAAAATCTTGCAGTTTCATAAATTATAACCATATTTGAGATTTATGGGCTAGAACCAAAAGAGTGAATGAGTTAGGCGAACTAATGTAATTGATCTGTTATTTATTGTGAATTTGTGTTTAAAGTGACTTTGGAGTTCAGGAACAAAACAAGTTGTCTACAGTTGCTGTGTTGCTGTGTTTGTCAACTGAGGAGCCCCTACATTTCGCTCTTGAATTTGCATGGAAATAACCACGTGAAAAGGGGCAATACTTATGCAAATATAATGAAGTTTATTAATGGAAATTTATTTAATTATAGGTTTATTTTTAACTATTAGTGCTACTTTTGTTTTTAATTTCTTTTCTCTATGGAAAAACTTATGGAAAAACTAGCAAATAAAGAACAACTTTTAAAACTTTTAAAAGCACTCGGTATTGGCTCATTGCTTTCAGTAAGGATATTTAACAAATAGAATACATGGGGACAGATTACAGTATTTCTATAAAATATCCCTCCCATTCAGGGGGTACATTCATCATCTGGCACCCAGTGACCGTGACCACAACACACTGGTTAATTATTATAGATAGATGGATGGATGGCTAGATGGATGCACTGAATTTCGAAATTATTGCTACTTTTCCAATGAAAACTTTACTATGTCACTGTGTAAAACAAACCAATGTCTGGTGGTTACAATAGAAAGAAAATACTTTGTTCCATATCTTCATCAAAAACCAAACTGTGTTGGTCATTTACCTACAATAGAGTCAAACTTAATAGCTCTTTTGAATAGATGAATGAGCACAGTTGCAGTAAGTTTGCATCCCATCATATTTTATGAAATGTATGAAACCAGCTTAACTGGTCTACAACACAGCTGATTCTCCATGGAAATACCCTGTACACAGGAACTGAAGTTAATTCAGTGGATGAAACTGAAGTAAAATGGATATTACTATTAATTAAAATGGCAATAGCTCCTTTGTTAAAGCTAATTTTTCAATAAATCCTCTTAAGCAGAGATGGAGTTCTATTAATACAACCTACTTTTTCTTTCTTTTTGAGAATATTACATTTTCTTTCTCTTACATGGTCCACAATCTTGTGAAAAATTAATCTGACTTTACTGTAAAATGTAACATAGTCCAGTAATATGAAACCCAGGGAAATAAAACAAAAAAGCTGGGAACAAGAATCCCAACAACACACAATCAATCATTACCACCCCCAAAATAAAAGTGATATTCACAGGAGTTGCAGGTACAAAGTGGAACCAAATCCAGCCTGATTCTACTTCCCATCTTCCTTTCTCCATCCACACCAACACTTTAGAAGCCAATATAAACAAAACACCCCATAATCTGTTATAAAGCAGAGTACCTTAAAGGTCCATTAAGTCCTTTGAAAGAAAAACAGACCACTACCGACATATTCCAAATATATACTTACATGAGGTAAGTGCTTAGTTATTCTATTTTCTTATGACTGTAATGCACTCAGCATTTTGGCTATTTACCAAAAGATCTGGGACAACATACACAAAATATTTTCTGCAAATGTATTTATTTGTGTTTTTAAAGTCTCTTCAAAACATTTATTCCCATTTTCTTTCTTACAGTTACAGTTATACATGGTCAAAGTTCTCTTATACTTATTCCTCTATTCCTTGAATCCTCACTAACTCCCAGATACCATAGCACACACACTCACCCACATGCACACAATCTTAAGGTCAATGAAATCAGTACATTTTTAACAACAATCCATTCCCTCAGGTCCACAGAGGATAATTGATTGTTTGTCTAATTAATCATGTCTTCAATAAACTTAAAACTTTCCTTAATGTTTTAATAGGATATCAACCATCCTCTATGTAAAAATTAACTCCAGTGTTTTTTTAGGAGGGATTATGAAACAGAACCCATTTTTCTTACAGTATGTGTTACCCATTCACTTAACCACAGTTGCCTTCTTTGCAAACCTCAATAATAAACTCCTTCCAGTTTTCAGTATGTATTCAGCTGGATATTTTTCCTGCAGCCATTCAAGTCTGAGGCTTTGCTCTGTGGTTTGCTCCTTAGACTGCGGATCACTGGAAGTCTTTTGGTCACAAAACCAGGTTCTAAACCCTTACACCACTGGGTCTCAAAACACTTTTGTCTTTAAGCCCCTGGTCTTAGGGTTACAAGACCATGTTTTTAACTATCAGGTCACCTGTTGCACCCAAGCAAAGTCTCCTTGAGTGTATGCTTCTGTATGTGGAAAATGTAAATGTATGATTACAATAAGTAAAGAATTTACAAAAAGCACAAAGGTGAATGTGTATAAACTGAAGAAATTTCTGGCACTTTTTATGGAGTTGAACACTCTTACTGTGAAGGCAAACACAGAACAGATGGATTTCCAGACCTTCAACCATCCTCAGTTTGCCTTAAAGCAGGTTGACTCCATGCTTCAACAGTTTGTGCTTTGCCTTGGTGGGCAACATAAATGCGCTATCCTGGGGGTTAGGAACCCCTGAGTTCCTTACTGTAGCCCCCTGCTGGAGAAAATAGGTCTCCTGTGCCACACTGCGAGTCCCGTACACAGCTGACCCGGTGTTCCTGATGGGGGGAAGGGATGCAGTCTGTGACACACAGCATCATGATCATTAATGCATAAAATGGGCAGCACAAACCTCCACCGTGCCACTGACCTGACTATGACCTCCTGCAGAGTGGGCGCCTGGGAGAAATGCGCATGCAGCAATGAGGTGGCTTTGATGAAGGGAGCACTGTGAGGTGATCCCGAACCACCAGGAGGGATGGAGACAGGTAGGTTGGCTGTATATGATATTTAACATTACATCTTTAATATAGCAAATGACTAGAACCAAAATAATTTACAATGTTACACACAAGAAACAACATGAGAGTGCTGCTTCAGATTGGAAGCCATAGCCTTCTCATCACAAGCCTACGCAGGTGCACACAAGCTAGCACCAGAGATCCCCTTACTTGCTAATGTGTTCTGCAGGCAGTCATAATGCGTGAAGATATAGGCCCCCCCTTGCACAGAAGACAGCCCTGGACCCAGATTCCGAAGGTGAGCTTCCAGACCATTCAGGGATGCAAGGCTGCTATGGTACTGAGGGAGGACAGGTGAGAGGTCAGTCACTGTAAATTCTATACAACACTTGGGACCTGTGAGACCTTCCAACACCCAGAAACCATCTCAGTTACTGTGCTATAGCCATATTTACTATGATTTTTGCCAACAGCAACATACAAGTGTCCAGAAAACAAAAAGAACATTATATCCAACTCAAGTAAGTGCTGGTTTCATGATTTTCCAGTCAGCTGCCTGTCTGTGTACAAACACACACACACACACACACACACACACAGCTGGTGACTGATACAAATCCTTAATACACACAATCATCATTGTGGTCTTTGTTTAGTTTTCAAAATTCTCGGGTAATCCATTAAATGACCTCAACCTCGGAAGGTCCCACACAATCCACAACCCCTGTAAACACAAATTAACACAAAACACACGTTAATACACTACTATCCAAAAACACACACAAGCCCTCTCTCCCTTCTCACCACTTCCTCCAAGGCAGCTGTGTCTCTTTGAAAATGTGGCTCCACCAGCAGGGCTAGGACCAGCCCTCGTACCCTGTGCCTGTACAGTGCCATCTCCATAAGGGGGCGTTCTTCATCTGGTGCAGAGTAGGTCAATGTTTCTCTCTTACTGTCCTGAAGCTTCTCACTGCCCCCTGGCTCCTGTCTTGCTCTTTCTGCTCCTCTTCTGCTCCAATCCTCCTCTCGTTCCACCCCTTTCTCATATTTTTTTGGCTGCCCGAAATAATTATTTTCCTGCCCCAGGTTTTTCACGCCCTTGTGGCTCACACAACACCTGTCTGTAGCCCCCTGGAGCTCTTCCTCCTTCTCCTGTTCCCCCTCAGGCATCTGTAGCCCATTGGCAAAGCTTCTGTCCTGTTCCTCAACATCAGCCGGAAAAAGAAGGCTGTGGTGTTCCGCCTGGCCCATGAGGCTAAACGGAGGGCTGCCACTAGGATCTGGAGAGGCTCCTGAGCTGAAGCAGGCTTTGTATGAGAAAGAGGAGTGAGTGGAATACGGCATGGTCTGATAGGAGGGCCTGAGACTGCAATCCTCATCTGCCTCAGGGGTGTCATGGTCTGGAGCAGGTGTGTCAGAAAGAGTGCGTGAGAGTAGGAGGCGGAGCTTGTTGTGGTTAGACTGTAGTGGAGAGCAGGCTGGCCTACAGGTGAGAAAGCATGAGAGAGAACAGGTAGGCTATCAACAATGAGGGATTGTGGAAGAGACAGCTTATTATTGAACACACCAGATACCTGTGCACCCTATCCACTGGGTGGTGTTGTAGACCCCTGACCTCAGAAGGTGTTAGAAACACAGGGGTTAAGGTGACCCTGCCAGATGAGGGGAGGCCACCAGAAGAGGTCAATCCATCTGTCAGGGGTCCAAGGTCCTTTATACAGAAGGGAGTCATGGAGGTAAGAAGAGCTCACTGGATATAAACTTAAATAGTATGGCCTATTATAGTATTGTCAACATTTGACAATTTTTATATAACTGTAATACATTAATTTATTATACAGTTATAGCTTTACAATTTTTTTTCTCATTCACTCAAGAGTTCTTGAGTTGTTGTGGTCACTATATAGCAACTTCAGTAGTATATTTCTCCACCTGCAGGAAGCGTTTTGTTACCTGGCTCTGTGTTTCATACTCATGAACGAGTACTTTCCCTGTGAGCTCAGGGTGCATCTGAGTGCTCACGACTCTATGAGAAGAGAGAGACACTGAAGCTTGTTTGTAGACACCAACAGGAACCATCCACCTTCCCACCACAATGCCTTACCTGCCACGGTAAAGTATACATCCTGCCAACACCAGTGGGCAACGGTGGCATGCTTGCAGAATAAGGGCTGCCTTGAGGAGGAGCAGAGGGTCAATCTGAGGAGGTTAAGAAAAAGAATAAACAGAAATGTAATAAGCAGCAGGAGAGATCACAAAAATTCTGATGTGTAGTGTAAGATATTGCGCCTCTTTGTAGGGGGCATTAGCCCCCCCCCTCAGTGTACTATTGCCCCTTCCTCTCCCCAAGTCTCCTCAATATTACTACATACGTGTGTTGAATCAATGGTGTGCAAAGAACTGAAAATGTGGTGGAGCTCGGTGGCACCACCCTGCAGGTGAGCCAGGTATTGCGCCCAGTGCCTGGCCAATTCCTCTCTACTGCGCAGCTTCACAAGAAACAGAAAAAGGAGAAAAGGTTAATAAAAACTCACCCCTTTTTGACACTAATTTGAAACCATTCACTCATTCATTATTGTTGCTCAATAAATGCTATTATCAAAAGCTACTTAAAGCTACTTAAAATCCACATATTTCTAAAGCTGGATATTCTAAAGCAATATAAGTGGCACTGTGCAAAGGCACAGTAGCAAGAATCCTTCCAGAACTTCACCATACATCCATTTAGTCTGAAGCAGAACTCCCTAACCACTAAGGCACCTGCTAACAATGGAAGTCATAATGAAGAGCAGTGATTGTGGCACCTGGTAGCTCTGTCGGATTGGACCATTGTAGAAACCGAACAGGCTAATGAGCTTATCAAGAAAGCTGCAGACGCTGACATCGGGAACCTCAAGAGCACAGCCCAGAGCCTTAAAATGAGGGGTACAGAAGACAGTGAATATGTGAGAGAAGGAGAGAGGTGCTAAAAATGAACAGATAAAAATGACAATGGAGGTGAACTCCATTAGAGACACACAGTGTCTCCATCACTCACCCACAGGAGGTCGTCCCTCATGCAGATTGCAAACTTGTGCTTGCGCAGGCGAATGAGCCGAGCTGCAGACTGCGACAGCTCCGACACACATCTGCACACGCCTGCAAGCTGGCTGCAGAGCAGCTCCTGGTGTTCTAGTGGCGTCTGATGGGGATGCAGCACAATAGAAGAGTAAGCTCCCTGTATGCACTTTTAAATACACAACACCTTGCACACACATCCACACTCTGCAGACACTTGCCTATTCAGCTACAGCAAACAGAATGCTAACACACATCTACATGCACAGCCCAGGGACAGCAGGTGGTATGGTGGTTACAGATGTCACCTTGCAATCAAAAGGCTTGGGTTTGTACCTCCAACTTGTACTGTAATACCCCTGATCAAGGTAGTTACCCTGAATTAATAATAAGCAAAAATTACCCAGTGGTATAAATGGGTCACTGTAAGTAGTTGAGGGTACAAACCACAGTATAGTGCAGATCATCATACAACTGATTTCTCATTTAATCCCTGCTTGGGTCAGTTTTATCAAGTTTGTGCATTTAAAGTTTAACTTAATAAATAAGAAGATGTATTGAATATAATGAGACTGATCTGTTGAAAATTCTGAGTATCAAAGACATAACTGCTTGGGTCAGCTAAAATCACATGTAAATAAGTCAATGTATAGTAAAAATTCCACTTGTCAGAGGTGCACATGATCCACACATGACCCTCTTGACCCTGAAGCTCCAGTTTTTTTCTCCTTTACAGTCAGAGATATTTGATTTCCTCCACTCCATCCCCTTCTGATGCTTTCCCACTATTGTTTTAAATACACATTGTTGTCATTACTAATGCTTTTGCCTGCATGTCTTTTTGCACTTTTTATGAAAGAGCATTGGCACAGCATCTTCACTAGTCTGTATGTGGTTGCACAGTATTAGTCTGGATGAATAGTATTTCCTTTATACTGCAAAGCTGCCTCAGACAAAAGTTTCTGCTAAATAACATAAACAACAACAAAAATAATATTTTTCTATATACTAGTACTGTACAGGTTTATTTAAGAACAAAACAATTTCATGAATTTATTACTCAATAATCAAATAACATATGAACATGCTGAGCTTTTATAAGATTAAGATTGTTCCTTTACAAATTGGTTCAGATTACATGTTCATATGATACTTTGTTACTGGGTAATAAGTTTATTAAAATTGTCAGTTCTTTATGAATCACCCTGTATTTAATCAAAAAAAGTCAAAACAGCCTCTCTGATTCTTGTAGTGCACCTCTTCAGGGTAGAAGTAGCAGATGCCAGCTCTTGTAGGGTCACCCTCCTCCTTGACCTTTGACCCATCATACAGGAAAAAATAAGTGCACCTGGAAATGCAAAGATTCATATAAACCAATTACAGATTTTGGCTGGTTAGTATAACAATGCAACATTCTAAAACTTTATCTCGGCATTAACTGTTGGACCCAAAACAAATTTTCACTAATGACAAATATATTAAACTATTTCACATATGGTCACATAGTTTAAAGCACACACTACATCCCAAATTCCGCTCACCATTGGGTGTCTGGAGTGGTGGTCTCTGCCATCAGGGATGAGAAGTCCAGCAACTCGCTATCACTCAAAGGCCCCTGTCCTTTCCGCCTCTCCGTTGTCCCTCTGCCATCACTGTCTCCTAATGAGGACAACCATCAGGTTCACAATCAGAGTGATCACACAAACACAGACCCTTTGTGTGTGTACACACATTGGCCAGCAGATGGCATAGTGGTTGGAGCTGTTCCATTGCAATCTGAAGGTTCCTGCTTAATCAACGTATTTATTCTGATTTCATGGAGTAACAATACCCTACCGTATAAATGAGAAAATCATTGTAAATTTGGACAAATGTCTCACATTAATAAACAGAAGGTAAGGTAACAATGGTGCAAGATTTATACAAGGTGGCCTTACAGGCCAGGTCAATAGTCCATATTTGTATACCAGAGAGAAAGTACTGTTATGTAATGTCACAAACACAATTAAAACAAATATAAACCAGTCCATGAAAAGAAGGACATGTCAGGATCACAACACACCTTGTACACTAACCACTGTGCTGCATTAAATAGAGAAAAACAGAGAAAAAAAAGTGTTGGACTGACTTGCATCTAAATTATAAATACATTCCTGCTCATGCTGTAGTATTCCTGATCTAGGTACAGTACCTACCGTGGCACATGAAAAATTGCCCAGTTATAGAAATGGGTAAAATAAAGTAGCTTACAAAGCTAACATTGTATAACCTTGGCAAAAAGTGAGATACATGAATTATTATCACCATTACGCATGCACTGTTGCTGTTTCTATTTGATCAATAATAATAATAATAATAATAATAATAATAATTTGTTCTAAAATGTTTTTCCTGATTTGGAAAACCATTATAGTTCTGAAAACCAGTTTAAAAAACAATGAGTGTCACAACTGTGATTCATCAGTCACTATATTGCGTTTTTAAACACTTTGGTATTGTTTCTGATCGAACAAAAAACAACACGTAGTTCCCTTTCATTATCAGCTGAAGTCGCTATATAAAATTCACCATAATTTATTCCGTTTCTAATGTTAGTTATACACGTAAAAAAGTGAATAATTCCCGCGTTACCTGTCAGACGGAGCCCCAGAGTGCGTCTAGAAAAACCACCGATCTGATAAGGAAACGTGAGCACAGCGGGCTGCAGCGCACTCCGTGTCGTTTAATATCGTTTTTATTTAATGAAGATATGACTTTTACTCAGACTTGTTCACTTCCTCACATTACAGTCGACTGGTTTAAGTAATGCGGATCACAAGCGTCGAGTCATGTGAAAACTTCTCAGCGGTACGGAGAGCAAGCGGGGCCAATCAGGACCAATCAGAACGACACAGTGAAGGGGTGGGACCAATCAAAATCACGATTGAAAAATAACTGGTACGGAAGCGAACTGGGAAAATAAGCTCTTTGGAATGAACAATTTAGCAGCAAAACAACCAACCGAACTGAGCTGGGTTCAGAACCCTGGGACATCAACAATGGACCTGAACCGCTCTGCGTGCACTAAATGCTACAGACAGCGAGAAGAGACAGATCCTTGAACTAACAGTAGTTCTATTTAAAATTAATGTAGATGCATGTCTGAATTGTGCTGTAACCGTTACAACTTTTTAATATAAGTACGCACAAAACAAGGCAAGCCTTTAAGAGAATCCCAAAAGCATCTTTCACATCTCATCTGCACTTCAAGCTAAAATCAGAAAAGGCCAAAACAGGTTCTGTGTACAAGAGCAGCTTTTCTTACTGCAGTGCAAAAATAATTTGAATGTCAGATGATTTCATACAGCACCACAAACTCAAAAGAAATTTTTTTCAACAATAATCTTTATTAGTTTTTAAGCCAACATTGCGTTAAGTGGTCCAGTAAAATGAAAGTATTGTATGCGGTGCCATCTGCTTGGGCACAGAAATAAACAGAACATTTAGGATAAAACTGTAAGAGGTGGTGTGGTCCGGCCCTGTTCCAGAGTTCAGGGAGTATGTCAAGTGATCTCTGGTCCTAATCCAGGAAGTCTTCAGCAGGGATTATCTTCAGTGCTTCTCAGAGCTCTCATACCCATCAGGGAGAGCATTAACATGAGAGTTGTGGAACAGTGTTTTGGTTCCGTCACCCCATGGGAAGCGCTAAATTATGACAAAATGACATCGGAATGAAACTGCGCTGAGATTAAATACATTTCAGAATACATCTGGTTACATTGTGCGCCATGCAAGGTTACTTAGGGCCAACTCTGTTCATCATACCAATATGTTTCTATGAACACTAGTACTTCAAGTAACAAAATAGTGAAGGAAGAGACCTTTAACTTGAACGTTAGTGGTTACCACATAAAAAGATAGCAAGGCAGTCAAGTTCTTCTGGTAATATCTTTCTTTATCAATGGATGTAATTTGAAGCTGCTTCTGATAACAGTACCAGCTTAACTTTGAATAATTTATCAATCACTTCATCTTTTGAATGCATTTCATAGTACCTGAAATATGTCAAGAATAGGAATTAAATTACAATACTCAGTCTAAATTTCAATTTAAATGGTAAAAAAAAATGTAACATTGAAACTACCACAGTGAACATTGGTGTCTGTGGCCAATAAATAGTTTCTTGTATGGTAGTGTATGAAAAGTAAAATAGTAGGACAGACAGGGACAGGAAACATGAGGAAGCTAGAGGTTTTCCGTTGAGACTGACCTTGCTGCGGATGCGCAGGTGGGTGTAGGGAATGAACTCAGGGTGCTCATGACTGTGGTGCTGGCTCTTCAGGAAGGCATTGAGCATGCAAACAGCCACACCAGGCAGAGCCACCACGAAGGTCAGGATCTTCCATGTGCGCCCTGGCAGTTTCAGGAAAGAGTCACAAGATGGGCAACGAAAAAGAAGAAACAGGACAGATAATTTCTCAGTATTCTTCATCAAAATTCCCAAGGGTCATCAATGCCAAATCTTTGTTAGCCCTGCTGCCCAAGCCTTCAAAATAGAAACACACTAAATGTAAAGAAAGAACATGCCTGGCTTATACATTTCCACTCTGCACCTTTCAGTTTTGAGTCCAAACAAGATTCAGACAGTATCAAATGAAATAAATAAAAATCTAGACCCTAGATTAAGTTACAGTCTGAGAAAGGGAAAAAATGTAGGATTTCAACCAGCACCTTTGAGAAATTTGAAAGACCAGTACTTTCATTCAAGGGAAATTTCAGTATGCACATCAAAATATTACCGGTATAAGTAATAAGAGAAGAAAGAATTAAATGTTACATTAGAAGCGTGAAAAATGACAGTAATCCTAAAGCTGAATTGAGTGAGTAATCTTAGAATATGCCTCTAATGATAAAGTTAAGATTGCTAACTACTCTAGTTTGGTATCCTGGTTAGCAACTACTGAACTGACTAGTGATTACTGCTTTCTACATAGACTATTAGCTAACTAAACATAGAAATGTTTAAAAAATAGCAACAAAACAAGTGGTATAATTAACCAATACAAGCAGTAGTAGTGGGTGCCAAATTTACGTCTGCTGAAAGGACGGTCTTAAGGACAGCAGACGGAAATAGAACAAAGGACGGATATGAATTAAATTATTAGGCATACTGCACATAACATGATACTTTATAGTTCTAAGAGTACAGGTTATTAAATATAAATGCTTACATGATTGTGTACAAAACACAGCTGTGGTTTAAACATATATGATTGATGTTAGCTAGCAAGGTCATAAAGGTGCATATAGAGTACTCAACTAATCTTTCATTAATTAGGAAAAATCTCTAACTTTCCTACCAGTTTTTAAAAACGAGATATTTACCGCCCTGGTGTTGCTCGGCCTGGGCAACCGCGGATAGCTGGCGAGTGTGGGCCGCCGAGGAACGCAAGAAGGTCTGAGACACTTTCATGAAGGACGCCATCTTCACTCCTTTCTGTGTAGCAGGCCGAGCTGCCGGATATGTGCTTGTTACTCTATTTTTACTCTGCTGTACGCGCGTCAGCCAGCAGTACGCATTACTACCACTTACTGGCCTGGAAGAGAACTGCAGCGCTCCGCTGGCCACAGTGTGAAGGTCGTGCAGAACCTCCGCTGTTTAACTCGTATCACAGACAACGTTTCCTTCACAAGCCGTGCAGTCTCTCACCAGAGAATCACATTTATTCTTCACAAAAAGTTTCAAAATTCATAGTTACAGACAGGATTTCTTTAGTCACGTATTATTCCACAGAAGCTAACATGTAAGAATGATGTACTTCCACTTGAGGGCTTTCTACATAATGTTATGTGATTTCTTTCTACAGATTACTTAATCTGTCATTTTGTTATAATGCTAATTTTAAAGACATGTAGAATAAATATGGATCTTGGGGATACTTAAACACTGTTTGCATCTGACAGCATGATAATCCAGAAGCAATAAGAAAGAGCTGATTGTGTTCTTCTTTCTGAATTCTATTTACTTTATTTGTTCCTATTAAGTTTATTTAGTAAAAAGCTTATTATGAGTGTGACTCTCCATGTGTTCCTGTCTGAGAAAACTCCACTGCTGCTTCCCACCCTGCTGAGCTGTCCAGGTTATTGACATTTGCATTTATTAATTTAGCATTTCTCTCCAAAAAACGTGCATTTCACCAACAAACATGGTATAAAGCTATAGATTCTCTGCTGCAAATCATATTTAAAAATATCTAATTTTTCGAGTATGTTATTTTACATTTAAATTATTGCAACACCTGCTTGGTGTATTGGTAATGAAGTAAACTGTATTTTCATGTTATCCAAACAATTGCTTTATTTTCTGCTCTTTCACTTCCTCTTTCCCTTAAGATTTTTCCTCTTAAGTGTGTTTCTTCTTAAATTTCTTTTGTTGTTACTTTTCACTGGTACTTTCCTACAACTTTCCTATAAGTTACATCAAACAGTCACTGCAGACATCAGCAATGATAGGAATAGTACTGACAGTAGTTGATGATGATGACTATGACAACAACGATGAGAACAAGGACAATAATAATAATAATAATAATAATAATAATAATGATAATAATAATAATAGTGATCATTATGTCAGAAATCCTCTTGTACCTCTGGTAAACCCCCAGCTTGTTAAGCACTGTTAGCATCATGAGTGTGTTCTGCAGCACTGACTGGAGGAAGTGAAATGACAAAGATCAGCAGAATTGGAGATCCGGGCACAGTAATCTGAGTTCTAAACTGTCTGTTATTAAACTGTTTAAACTGTTATGACTCTGACTGGTTTGTTGATGTTTCAAATATCAGTATGCAATAATATGAAATGTTTTCAGTGTTTTAAATATTAATAATATAATCAAAATTAAATGAACAGTGACTGAAAGGGTTTTGACTCAGTAGCTGCAACTATAAATAATATGTTACACAGGTTAACATTCTTATCTATACACCTGTGAATTTTCAGGTAAAGAACCGGTTTTAAGGAATTTAAAGGTAAAACAGAGGTGCTCTGCTGGGATTTGGTGCTACATCCACTTATCCAATTATATATTGCTATGGAGAAAAGCAACTGCTAAATGAATAAATGTAAATATGAACTAAAACAACATATAAAACCACAAATCAGGCAAATAATGCACAAACATATCCACAATAGCACCACAGTGTAAAATATGCTTTTATGTTGTATCATCTATTATACTTGTCAATAAATTTGGAATTGTTCAGATTCTGATGATTCTTGACAGATTGCTCTAATCAAACTCAGTAACTGGAGTGTATTGTTTTGTGTGTCCTGTGTGTTTGTGCATGTTGCTATGCAGAAGGTGAAAGTGGACATCAGGAAGCTTGAAAAAGGAAGATAGGCAGCAGAGAGCACTGCCTTGAATAGTCGGGTTAAGGAGCAGAAGAACTGCAGGGTGGTCAGTGCTCTACTCTCCGCTGGTTTGCTCCTCAAACTAGACCCCTGAGCTTACAGTGTCTACAACAGGGTAATTACAAAGTACATTACAAAAAATCTTTTTCTGTTTAGCTTTTTGTTGTTTTCTTGCATTGCAGTTCAACACCATCTCTTAGAGACCTTCAACACACAGTAAGTGCTTAAAGCAAAATGAAAAGTTATTTTAAAAATAGTGATCAGAATAATTAGTGTCTGTCCATGACAGATGATTCCCAGTGAGCGACTGGTTTGTTAATGTGTTACTCGACATATTTCTCTTTTAGGAAGATTTGTTTTTTATAGAAACAAGGGGTGGTCACTTTGACCCTGTCAAAATGAGTCATCAGGCTGGAATCTTATGCGATCCATTGCACTGCTGCTAAATGTCCTTTTTCTGTGTATTTGTTTTCTCACCAACAATGCACTTTTTTACATTAAAAAAATGGTTTCTGGACCCAGATGTCCATGGGGGTATGTTTAAGCACTGTATAAACAATTTACTTAATATTTCATGCAATCAAGATTTTTTTGAGTGGTATATGTATGTGTGTATACTCACAGCATTTTTTACTTTTAATTATTACTATTACTGTTTATTCTGAACATATATGTGATTAAGTCAGCTGGTAAAGCCTATTTAGACATTGTTAATCAGATTGGTCAATACTGAGTATATTGTACTCTGTCCTGGAAACACTCTACAGTATTTTTTACAGTTAAATAATAGACAGGTCCATCACACTGCAATCACAGGCATTCACTCAACACAAACACTAAAAGGACAGTCTAGAACCATCAGATCCATTATTCTGTTCATATGTGCTGCTTTACTCCTTCAGCATGTTGTGCATACTTCAAAAGAAACCCAACCACTTTACTTAAATGTGTCACATGTTACTGTGAGCACAGCTGGCTGTAGAGTTTCTGCCTGCAGTTGAAATCATTTTTCTGAAGGCCAGTTTCAATGTTTCAACTACAATAGATATATTGTGCAAAATGTAAATCATAAATAACAACCCTGTCTGTTAATACATCTCATAACCTTTCCCAGTGATGGATTTAAGTGGATATGACCAGTTCAGTATTACTGATCAAGAAAGAAATTTACAGCATCAAAAAGTCTTCCCTAGAGGTAGGATCTTCTGGCATCATATACATCAATACATAATACAAAAGACAGACAGATTCTTTTTATGATGAAGACATAAAAACACAGCTCCTCTCTAACTGTCTTTCAGGAAAAAGGATAAGATGGTTATGCCTGCTCTGTGGGATACTGTTCATGCTGCTAGTCTTCCTGCTGCTTCTCAATGGGTTCAAAAGTATGATTTATTGTAGAAAATGTCATTCTTCACGTGTGGTCCTCTAAACCTCATCACTTTCATATTCTTTATTCTGTATTGCTGCTGCTTTTTTTTCTGATGTCTTTTTGTTCCTCTGAAGTCACCCGTTTAAGTGAAGAGGTGGCCGGTTTGAAGCATTTCTTGGTCTCCCTCAATTCTTCTGCAGCGATTGCTGACTCTGAGAAGGGTGAGAAACAAAACATCTACATGTGAAACCATATCCCTCTGTTTGGTAAAAAAAGATATAAAAATAAGGAATATATAAATAAAAATTCCAACATAATTAAACTATCAATTATACAGAAGTTCAGAGATGTTTTATTTAGATCTTGTGAAATTTAATATTTTGAAAAACAGTATCAATCAGTGTAATCTCATAAATCTAAGATAACACACTTAGAGCAGGACTTGAATGCAGAGGGATTTAGATGCTTGATCCTTATCTCAATTTCCTTTCTTTACCATTCACAGCGCAGCACTTTACAGCACTTTTACCTCTTTTCCCATTCATAATTCCCACCGCATATTCAGGCAAAACAAAAAGGAAGCGTCAACCTCTGGCAACAGAAGGTAGTGTAGTAGTCAGAGTTGTTGCTTTGCACCTGAAAGAACTGGGTTTAAACCCAACCTCCTGCTCTAGTACCCTCAGTCAAGAAATGCTACAGTAAAAGTTACCCATCTGTATAAATGAGTAAAATGTTATAGATTGCTTTGGAGATAATTTGCTAAATGAATTAAAACTTACATAGAATAACTAATTAAATACGGTATCAAATAGTATATTTTACAGTTCTTTAGCATTTGTTTAGAATTTAATGTCTCACAAATGAGTTGTTTGGAGCATACATAGCATTTCCATGGATATTAATATTGTAAATTCTACAGCAAAGAGAACTTATCAAGGATAAAGTGCAGCAAAAACCTGTAGACTGGAAGCTCCTTAACAATTCAGAACTGGCTGCATGCTTTTCAACTGCAAAAAATATTCTGATAACATAGGCTATATAGATTAAATAGAGTCAGGAGTAAAAGAGGCCAGAGAGTATTCAAAACATATTAACCAGTTACTGTCTTTATGCACATATGCACTTCCTTTATGGTGGGCACAAATAGTAAATGTAGCTGTTATACCTTAAATGTATAATTATTACTAAAATTTATATTAATACATAATATTTTGATAGTTATGTAGCCTCTGTTAGTGTTTTAATGAAGATCATGTGACTCACAGACTTTATTCCTTCCTCACATGTGACTTACAAGTTGGAGTTTTGTAAAAACAAAACGTAATGAGGGAAGTACACTATACACAGTACACATCCAACCCTTGGCCACACCCAGCCATGGAACATTACAAGCTATAATAGTCCACATTTAACAATCTTGCTCAGCAGCAGGTTTTAGCCCTCAAGTGGACTGTAAGCCAAGATAATAAATTATACTGAACACCCCTGTCATGGGCCCAGACACAGTGTACACAACAGTGTAATACTTCCAACTTCTGCAGAACAACATGAAGCTGCCTCTCTAAAAACGGCACAAACTGAAAAAGTAATATTTAGTTAGTGGTACTTCTGTGCTGTTCCGTGCCATTTTTGGATTTAAGATAAAAGCAATTATTTTTTTCTGCATTGTCACATCACTCATCCCCCCTACTACTGCATAGACACATGAAACTGGTGTAAGTTTTATAGTGCTAGATTTTAGTGCTGTTCTGTGCCACTGTTTTGAGCAGACGGGACTGTCTGTGAAGACGTAGGCATTTAACCATTTAGACAGCAGGGCAAATTTTACCATATCCGTTCAGGGTAAGTATTGTGGTTAAGGCTACTAGAGCAGGAGTGGACTATCTGAGGAGGGACTTCAAGCAACAAGGTAACATTCCTGCTAATAACTAGTACCTAAAATGCATATTGCCTCAAATACCAGACACATCCCATCAAGTTTTACTGTTGCTGATATGGCATTATGTACCTTTCTGGCACCTAGTCTCAGTCAATCCACAGTCAAATACCCAGGTGAACCCATAACCTTCATAATGACCTGTATCCCACCCTCAGTTGGTGGTACTGGTGTTATCAGTGTATTCTCTGGTTCTTTTCTTTTGTCTTCATCTCACAGAACTTTCTGGAGTAGATTTGCTCCCCAGGTGCCATGTGCACACAGCTCCAGAGAAAAGTAAGGAGCTGTTGATGGACAGCTCTCTCTCAGTAATATGGTCAGGTGCAGTCAGTAGCCCCCATGCTCATCCCTTCTCCCCTTCTGCCAGGGTCCTGTGAGAGTCTATGGCTGCCCTTCCAGAGCAGCTGCTACCTGGTGTCTTTCAAAAGGGTCAGCTGGCACGAGGCAGAGAATAGCTGCAACCAGCTGGGGGCGCATTTAATGGTTGTCAATGATGAAGATGAACAGGTATTTATTTACATGACAAATCTTTTGGTTGATCTGGTTATATCATCAGTGATGTGACTAGAGTGTTTTGATGTCACTGGGTCTTTCAGCATCAGACATCCTCACTCAGGTGGCCCAATCAGCATTGATCAGGCTCAGGTAGTACCACCTTAATCCACTTCTCATCTCTGCTGATCTACAGCCATGTAGATGTCCTCTCTGTAGCTTCTGTAACTGAGGGATTCTGGGGCAGGAACATGAGAAGCTGGGGCACTAGGTATATACTGTACTGTTAAAAGCTTTCAATGATCATACTGTACAGAAGAGGAAAACAGCTACAGTAGACTCACCAGAATCAAAATCATAAACAAAAAAGTCTTCCAAAAAACAAGAACTAACTTTACTGTATTATGAATAAACTGTACATGAACATTACATTTATTTAATTTCACTTGTCACTGTTGAAAGTGTTGAGAAGCAAGGTAGAACTGTGTGTCTTGTTGCATTGCAGGCTGTTGGTGTGGTCAGTGATACACAGGTGAGTGACTTTCTGCTCCCTCTCAGGAATTCATATCTAGCCGTGGGCTGTATGGACACCAGTGGATCGGCCTGGTGGAGAGAGGGGAGGAAGGGAACTGGACCTGGGTAGATGGCACCAACTTCAACACAACTCCACAGTAAGTCAGTGGATGTGGCAATGTACAAAACGTAAATCATAAATAACAGAGCCACAGGGTTCTACCAGCAGGTGAGGCAGCTTATTTTTTAAACCAAATGTAAACTGAAATGTTGTGAAACTGTCAAAGAAAATTTAGATGGAGCAATCGCAAAACAAAAATTTTCTTTAGTCTAAAGTTCAGTTCAGTATCATTGCATATGACATATTAGGAGAGAGCGAACTCTGTGGTCTCTCCAAACTAAAAAAGGGATCACCTTAAATGCACATATAGGTATGGACAGAGTTTCACAATTTTATGAATGGAAAGTTATTGGTAGTAAGACAGACAATGAATGTTCACTCACCAACACATTTACATTATAGGTTAGGGTAGAGCTTGGAGAGTACTGATTTTTACTGAGTGAAAATGGAAATGCTGTAATTTAATACAGATACAGTTGTCAATTCACAACTGGATAAGGGACAGAAAACCAAAGTACAGTATATTATCCATAACATTTTTAAATAATTCACTACTGTTTTTTTTACTAGTTCTTTTTTAAAAAGTACAGTATGTTCATAAAATTTTTTACATACTTCAGTATCCTGTGCCATATGTCAGTAAGGTGTAGTAAGTGCAAGCGACATAATCTCTTGCAACTGTTATATTTTTTCCCACTGAACTTGTTGATGGCCGTTCATCAGTCAGAGGTGCGACTGGTGCAGCGGCTGAGGAGGTGCTATGGGGGATAGTTGTGGGAAGATGTTTGCTGCTTATGATGTGCAAGAAGTTGTTTGCTGACAGTGTGTGGGTGTGTTGCTGCCATCATGTCACAGCACAGTTTTATACAGCGTTAACCTTACACAGTTGTTACATTATGAGGTACACATGTGTAATGTTTTGTTATATTTTATTACATTTTCATGACATTTTCCATCTACAGTATAAGCTATAAGTGCTCAATTGTAACATAGTTTTATATATGTTTTTGTACAGAAAGCACTTTTGTTTTGTTGTATTGTTATGCCACAACATTGTACATGTACTGTACAGGTACTGTATATCATACATTACAAGATGTTCATGTTTTAATTAGCTATAAGATGTTTGTTCCCTTACCAGAATTCATGGAATTTATAAAAATAATTTTTTTTGACAATTTTCATCAATTTGTCTTTGCAAGTTATTGTCATGATTATAATTTATTTATTATTATCAATGGTCGTAAGTGTCTAAGAATCCTTTGTATATTGAGTATGTTGTAAGTTGGGGACAGTCTAGCTCGACATGAATAATCATGGGTTTTCACTGTATGTCCTACAAGAGGTGCCAAAAAGGACTGTACTTTTTTTTTTACATATGTGATCTCTGCTTGGCTCTTTCCCTCTGTCTCTCATGCAGTTTTTGGGAGAAGGACCAGCCAGACAACTGGCATGAGGTTGAAAATGGGGAGGACTGTGGCCAGCTGCATCACGGAATGTATTGGAATGATGCTGACTGCAGCGCTCCCTTCTCCTACATCTGCGAGAAGGAGGCTGACTGACAAAGCAATGCTCTGGATGTCTTCTTTTCTGGCTCCGACTCCTGACTCTTCAGATTAATGCTCTATTTGCAATGCTGCTTTTCCAGTGCTTTGCTATGTGGTCAATGGTGGAAGCTTTACAGAAGAGCCTGCCTCTCCAGGAGAATCATAATAGACATATATTCCAAAAATTGCATCAAGTCTGCAGTATATTTTCATGTAAAGCAAGCATGTTATATCCCTCTGTGTTTGTGTATAACTCCACTGAGCAAAACAGCGAATTGTGTTTCATTGTTCCAGAACATGCCTGGGTTGCATTACTGACAAATGGACACAATCATGCCAACAATATTGAATGAAGATATTTATTGACTCATTTGTTACTGTGGGAGATACAGGGTATCCCCTGTGTGTCTCACTTGCAGCGCTCGCTGGGCCAGTGGTCATATTCCTTGTTGTATCCGGCTCCAGCGAAGCAGATGGAGGCCTTCCTGTCACACTCGCAGACAAACATTTCACACTCTGTGTTTTTTGCTGGGGTGCACAAAGACAAGACATTTCAGATTACTGCACCAAGCACAGGAGGGAGGCACAAGACAGGAGGGAGAGAAATTCTGCTTTTATCCTGCTATTTTCAGCTTGGAAAATATTCTGATCGATCATATCGTACAGTGACTAAATGAACAAACTAAACTTTTATGAATTTCACATGGTGGCAGCTCACCTACAGTATACCTAATTGAACATGTGGGAGTGCCACTCAAGAACTTGACTTTAACTTTGTACATATCAGCTATGTCTCTAGTTATGGGACACAGGTGGTCATAAGGACAGGACACAGACACTGAACAGCAGCTCCTTCAATTTACTCTATTTATGTGACTGTTCTCCAAAGTGACTTACAGCAGTCTATCCCAGCTGATCACTTTCACAATTTTACAGATAAAACAAATGACACATGTAAAATACATTTACAAGAGACAAACATTTAAGAAGTATATCTAAAATAATGGGGACAAAGCAAACAGATAAATAAGAGAACAGATATTTCAATAAATATGAGTGATAATGCAGTGATAAATGAGGTACTTTATAATGATGATGTCATGATAAGAACCAGTCATTAAAACCTCCAAAAATGATGTTAAACTGAATAAAATAAACCTCTGGGGGCCACGTGTGCTGATTTATTCATTTTAACTTCAGGAAGAGAGCTTTAACCACCTGGATCCCTTTAGTGCAGGGTGATAGATATAACCACCACTCACCCACTGCCCATTTACTGTGAGACTGTTTAGATGTACTGAGGGCTTAAGACCTGGGAGATACTGACCGTCACAAGTGATGGTCTTGTTGGCCTTGTCACAGCTGTAGTGGTAGATGAGGGTGTACGGGTTCTCTAAGATAGGCCAACAGGCTTCCAGCTCCATGGCTGCTGAGTAGCAGTGGTCATGTGTCTGGCAGCACCTGGGAGGGGGGAGAAAGCAGCCCTTCAACCATGAGCTCAAGACACTCTGATGTCTGCATTAACACACCTAGGTGTGGTGATTACTACATCACTAGGCCCTGAGGAAATGTCTAGGGGTTTTTGAGGGCTTCACAATCTTTGATGGGATTCTCTTTGGATCTGGAACCCCAGGTCAGGATTGTGGCAATCCCAAGATTATCCCAGAGTCACTAAGTGTAAGGTTATAAAACTACCCCCAGATAGGATGCCATTCCATGGCAAGATAGCCACGTGCACACACACACACACACACACACACACACACACACACACACACGCGCACACACAGAGCCACAAATACAGGCTTATACATACTGAGTAATGTAAACTCTGTCACTCCACAATTCCTTACTTGTCCAGTTCATCCACAGGAGTGCCAGACCCGCCAAGGCCACAGTAGCACCCATAGTCGCTGTATTCAGTTGCCGGCCAGCTGTCTGGCATCACGCAGATCAACATGGACCGGAGCTGCCACACAGCATAGTAGTCAGGGTCTGCTGGCACTGGGGCACAGAGAGCAGGCAGTCAGTGCATGCTGGGTCCTGCCACATACACCCATGGGCAGAGCCATGCAGTACCATGAGAACTCTCTTGATCCAAAACTGTGTTGGCACCCATCAGTCAGTTATATAGGATATTATTAATTTATAAGACACTTCTCCAAAGCAGCTTACACTGATTTACCCATTTATACAGCTAGATAAATTTTTATTGCATTAATCCAGAGTGATGACTTTGATAAAGGAAATCAGATTCAAACTTGGGTTCTTAGAATGCAAGGCAGTACCTGTAGCTACTGCGCTAACTACTCTAATGAACTATATAATTATTGCCACTACATCAATTTAGCGGTATTAGACTAAGTGACTGTACTTAATTGTGTGCCTGTATCTGTCTCTCTTTTATCTGAGTTGCACGTCACTTTGGAGAACAGATGTGATAAATTAAGCATTATAATGTACATCTAAGTGACATGACAGCTTTGCAGAAAGAGAGGCAGTAACAGCATTTTCCCGACAGAAACAGAGCAGAACAACACTGTCTTTCTCCCTTCTCCAACTGTCTTTCTCTATCTCACTCTTTCTCAGAGTTAGAACAGAGTAGCACTTAATATTTGCAGTTGCTATCTGTAAATCAATTAAAGCCCTGATTTGAGTTGGTATCCATCCATCCATTATCATTAAGCACTTTACCCTGAACAGGGTTGCAGTGGTTTGGAACCTATCCTGGAATCATTTGACACTAGACTATCTGTTATATGTATGAAAAAAATAAATAGTGCTGCCCAGTGCTGTCTGGTTCAAAAGGATATAGTGGTGGAAAAGTAACCAGTAATAGCACATTATATAAATACCCAACTGTTGTGCCATTAAAGTAGTTGTATTTAGTACATATTTAGTAAGCTGTCAAGACAGGTAAACACAGGGTTGTAGTCAAATGGAAAAGTAAAAAGAAAATCTATATCACCAAACTTTATTACTCTTACATCACTAATGTATACATTGCTGCCTCATGTATAATTTCTTATTCATTTTTATATTTTCATTTGCTCACATATAACAGCTACTGAATCCTTTAGTCAGACATGCTGACATGGACACAGTAATAAAAACTACATATCACTAAACTATATTAGACTTGCTGAATTTAATATATTTTTGTATGTGAGCGTGTATAAGAGAATGTTCGTCAGCGTGAGTGTGTGGAGCAAGAAAATCTGTCAGCATCTTGTATGTGGATTGAAAAACAAAGCTGTGCATAAAAAACAAACAGACTATCACAGAATGAGGGTTATAGACAGAAATATATACTAATGGTTACAACTGCTGCTTTACACACAAAGGTCTCAGATTTGAATCACATGTACTATTATGCAGTGCAAACAAACTGAGCTTGGAAGCACTTACCAACAGACAGGCCAGCAGCCAAAAGGAGGAGGGTGTAGAAGCTGTTCATCTTGATGACTGAACAGAGATTGCTGTACTCTGCCTTACTCTGCATTTATACCCTGGGGTAACCTTGAGCAGGGGGGCGACGGAGATAACCATAGTGGGGCAGATGAAGACATACAGAGCAGAAGCAAACACAGCCATGCAAAAGCATGTAAAGAAACCTGACTAGTCACCTGAGGACACGTGGGAACCAGTCCAGGTGATTGTTGAAACTTAGGTGCGAGTTAAAAGTGTCCTCTTTTGAAGGTACAAGTGAAGGTTTGGACAGATATGAAGAATTTGAACAGAGCGAGAGTATCCCTCCTTGACTGGCCTATGTGCAGAACTGCCATCTTCAACTGCAGTGGCTCTTTTCTAGGCCACAGACCCCTTTAAGAATCCTATGAAACCTGAGCACTTCCTAGAAAATAAATTTGGAGAAAATATGGTATTTTTGTTTTTTTTGCTGAAACTTGATTATCTTCATATAGCGTTATGTCATAAATAGTAATAACATAACAATATTTTTCATTTCTTATCTAAGTGGATCTAGTGTTTCAAAGCAAGCTTGCACTTCATAAACCCCATGAAGCTCATCACTGGACCCCTCAATAGGCCCATGGACCCCATGTTCAGAACCACTGTCCTAACAAGTTGTATGTCCTTTTGAGGGCTGCAGCATGGAGAAGGTGGCTCATCACACACACTGGAGGGGGTTTTGCACCTGGGCTCGTGGGCTACTGTTGGGTGGGAAAGGAAAGGTCTGTGCAAATGACTATATTTACAGTGGGAGAAACAAAAAAAAAACTAAAAACAAGAAATATCCTTGCTAAAACTTAAAATGGACTCATCATTGAGTAATATTGTTTATTTGATTTTTCTCCAAAGTGACTCAGGACTGTATATTAAGCCACATAATGGTATTTATGCACTTATACAATCAAATAATTGTTCAGAAACAGAATAACAAAGAATCATAAATCCATTTTACACAAATATGATGATCCATTACATTCAGGTACACTATCAGCACTCTTCCTTATCCTGCAAAATGTCTTTTTGCTTCAGCTTTAAGGTTCTAGTGTCCCTGAATTTACTGGGAGAGCCAGACCCTTCAGCACCATGTAGGTGTGTCAGGACTGTTGCCTGCCACATAGAGCTTATCGGGCATCTCATTTGGCAGATTCACATGCAGACACCTTACACATCCATCCATTCATCCATCCATCTTCATTAACCACTTTATCCTGAGCAGGCCACAGTCTGGACTCTACCCCATAATCATTAGGCACTGGGCTATGAAACTGCCCCCAGATGGAATGCCAATTCATCATAGGAACTTNGTCGCCACAGTCTGGACTCTACCCCATAATCATTAGGCACTGGGCTATGAAACTGCCCCCAGATGGAATGCCAATGCATCATAGGAACTTACTCATCAGTATCATATAATTCCCACAACTGGAAAAGTGATCAATTATTTTCTTCTGATAAGNCCACAGTCTGGACTCTACCCCATAATCATTAGGCACTGGGCTATGAAACTGCCCCCAGATGGAATGCCAATTCATCATAGGAACTTACTCATCAGTATCATATAATTCCCACAACTGGAAAAGTGATCAATTATTTTCTTCTGATAAGGAAAATTCTTGTTGAGTGCCTTGATACCAGGACTGCCCACTACCTGCTGTCCTTGCGCTTTCTCTACTTTGTGATGAAGCTGATATAGNTTCTTCTGATAAGGAAAATTCTTGTTGAGTGCCTTGATACCAGGACTGCCCACTACCTGCTGTCCTTGCGCTTTCTCTACTTTGTGATGAAGCTGATATAGCATATGACTGACAGTTTGTCACCCCTCCTCTTTCTCTCTTACAATCCATTTTGGCCAAACCGTGGTGCTGTGTAATGCCCTGTAGCATTTGATTGGCATAATCTGGTGGTACGAGCCTAGTGCGAACCCACTGATCTAAAACTATGGATGCAGATGTGCATTAGGGAGACTCTACGATTGCCAGGGAAGACTTTAACTGACAGTTAACTTAAAACCCCTGATTTTTCACTTTTGGAGTGGGATAAAATATAGGACCACATGATGAATTCCATTTCTGTTACTCAGGTGCTGCCAGGTGCATAGGCCACATTGACAAGTGCTGAGCATTGCCCTGTGGTGGACTTTCTGTACATCGAGCAGTAAGAGGGCATCTGCACGTTGTCTCAGGTCAGGTAACACAGGAGTGACCCAACCATAAGCTTTTTATGTCACTTTTAGAAGTTGAAGGTGATTTGTTAAACACCTACTAAGTACCATTGGTAGGAACGCATGAGGACCAACGTCTTTTACCACAAAATTCATTGTATTGACTGGTTTTTGAAGCTAAACACTGTTTTGGTGCATCTTGTAATGCTTTCTCATGATATCTATAAGAAAGATGACATTATTGTGCAGGTTTCCTCCTTTTTGCTGATATTTTGTGCTATATTAAACTACTATATAAATATGCGAAAGATTACAAGGATTTTATTGTTTATCTTGTGTTCACCTTGGATAAAGGTGTCAGCTAAATACAGTGCCCCACCCCCTTTATCCCTGGTTTCAGTTACCTGCGGTCAACTGCGGTTCAAAAATATTCAATGGAAAATTCCAGAAAAAAACAATGCATAAATTTTAAATTGTGCTTCGTTCTGAGTAGCGTGATGGAATCTCACTCTGTCGCACCCGGGACCTGAATCATCCCTTTGTCCAGCGTATCCACGCTGTATATGCTACCCACCCATTAGTCACTTAGAAGCCATCTCGGTTATAAGATCGACTGTTGCGGTATCGATCTGAGAGAGACCACATTCACATAACTTTTATTACAGTATATTTTTGTAATTGTTCTATTTTATTATTAGTTATTGTTGTTAATATCTTATTGTACCTAATTCAAAAATTAAACTTTATCATAGGTATGTATGTATAGGAAAAAACATATATAAAAGCATATATAGGGTTCGCTACTATCCATGGTTTCAGGCATCCACTGGGGGTCTTGGAACATATCCCCTGCAGATAAGGGTGGACTACTGTACTAGTTAATAATCATGGTAATTCACTGTAGAGAAAAGCATCTGCTAAATGAATAAATGTATAAGTATTTACAGTTTTAAATGTGCATCATACAAATAGCTGTATTACTGTGGTACTCACAGACTTTTTACTTCTCAGGCCCAAGATATGGAACCCTAACAGCTGAATGACAGAATGACAGACTGTTCAACAGGTTTTCCATTTAGACAGGTACCAAACCACCTGACTCAACTTAACCATCTTGACTGAATCCATTCTGAGCTCATGGTACAATTTTCAGGGGTGGTTCCCTTTAATCAGTGATATTTAGTCCAAGGCTCAGTTTAAAGTGTCCAGAAAGAAATGTCATAATGGCCAAACAAAAGGAGGAATTTGGACCAAAATAACTTGCTCTATTTTTCAAGATATAGCCACCTGCTGTATATACGGAAAACCAAGTAAGGTGACATAACCACCTAAATTACCGTAACCCTTAATACCCTCACCAAATAGTACTATGAACCCTGAGACAGTACAATACATACTAAATGCATGTCTGC
Source organism: Arapaima gigas (assembly GCA_900497675.1). Taxonomy (NCBI): domain Eukaryota; kingdom Metazoa; phylum Chordata; class Actinopteri; order Osteoglossiformes; family Osteoglossidae; genus Arapaima; species Arapaima gigas. The sequence continues at coordinate 1,183,398 of UFQX01000012.1, forward strand.
CTATGTTCTCACTTCTCCTGCTTTCATGAGCGACAGCTGCAAGGGTGCTATGTGCAACTGTGATCAGGTCACAGCCCACTGCTTTCTGCAATGCCTTCATAAACCCAAACGGCTTGAACCACAACATCAGCTACAAGTGAGGTTGCAGCTGTTCTCAAACTCTTTGGTATCTCTGCCCATGCTCTGCTGGCAGCAAACAGATGGTCTCCCAACATGAGTGCTTCATGCTAAATCTCAGTGTGTGGAGAGTGACACCTGGGACAGATAGCAGGTACGAGTGAAGCAGGTGTGGAGCTCACACATTCACAGGTGCTCAAGATCCCACAGGTACATGGAGCTATGAACTGAGCACACAAAACACACGAAGGGAGCCGTCAGATGAGCGAATAATCACAGTGGCCTGACGTTTGTAGAATCCAGGAAACCATCATTTGGAATCCTGCTCAAAATTTTATTTATTAGTCACAGGATCATAATAAAAACTGTAGAGCTGTGGGGGAAATCAGTGTTTTCCACACTGTTCATCATGTCTGTGAGTCTCAGTACATAATAAATTTAACAAAAGTTCATTTAGTCCATCACCAAATTGGAATGGCACATCCACGCAGTCAGTGATCTAACACCACTGACCATGATCTGCAAATTATATAATCATTCTCCATTACCCAATGAAGACAATGCATAGTTCAGAGAAAATACATAAAACTCAGTTTTCTGGGGTTCAGTTATTGTCTCAGTCAAGAACTCAGAGCTCCTGTGTCCCACAGCCAGACTCTTGCCCCACTACTGCCATAAATAGGTGTGGCCTGATACTGTGATAGAGCTTTCTCAGAAATTTTATATCACCCTTCTTTTTCAGGGGCACTTTAGCACTGAGCCTGAGATACAGAAACGATGGGATACACCTACTGTATCTGAGTGGGAGCTCTGTAATGGAAACATGGCCAGGCACTTTTTTTTTTTTAGATCCTTTACTAAGAAAGGCATGAGAGAGGGAAGCACAGGCTACAGAGGCTAGGTCAGCACATGGAGGAGTGCAGAATACACAATAAACTGAAATTAGCAAATAAGAACATTTGCTAGGGGCCCTGATAGGGCACATGCACAGTGGGGCAGAAGAGGCTGTGTTTCTGATGAATGCGGCTCTGTGCCTCCCTTCTCCTGACTACACAGTGGGAGGACCGTTCACGTCGGTGCTCATGGAGGAATGACAGAAGACTCACTACTGATTCAGAAAAAAATGAAAACATTACTAGCTATTAAAAATATATAGAAAGCTCCAGGTAAGGTGCTTCAATTTGCACCCTGAATCACAAGGGCTCCTGAAGGTCACAGATCATATAGGCTTGTAGAGCAGAGTGGTGACATACTTCTTCTTATAGCGGTGTGTGGCACTTAGGACCATCACACCATCCTGTCCAGAAAAGCAAAATTTAAGAAAATAAGACACCAAGAAAACCATGGAATAACATCTGAGATCACAGGAGGTGGAAAGGTCACAGCCTCCCTCCACATTGTCTCATAGTAGCAATGATGACACTTGCTGGCTCAGTTCACATGTTACTGCACATTTGGCCAGCAGATGTATCTGGGGCTCACCTTGATGGAAAGCGCATACAGGTGGTTGAGCATCACATGGTTTGGCTCTGGAAGCAGGGCAGGGTCACACTGTTTTAACAGTAAAACACACAGAACATCTCTGAGCGGATCATCCCACTGTAAAGTGCAAAACATAAACTGACCTGAACAATTCTGAGGGGGTGGGACACAACTTTATAGAAATAGGCCCACATGTTATAGAATATAACCCTTGGAGGGGCTTTTTTGTTCTCTTGACAAAGGGTTATGGCCTAAATTGCAGTAATAGTGAACTGGGAAGTTGCTTCTGAGTACTGGCTCAGGGGAGAAAATGAATAAAAATGACAAAATGAATGGGGAAACATGGTGCTATTGCTCACCGAGATGCCAGTGTCCTTATTGAGGATGACCTGCAGGAGATGAGGGGGCAGGATGGGTGGAGACTTGAACTTGTCCTCCGGCTTAGAACTGTATGCTTCCTGCTGATATGGCCCTGGCGGGGAACTCGAGAGCTCTGAAAAGAACAATGCAGTATTTCTCCAGAGACCGTTCACTTAACTGACTGACACTTGGCTCATGGGTCTCTGTCTGTAAACTGATAGCAGATGTTCACCACTTCTCCATTATTCACTGTGTAGATTAAATTTTAACCCCAAGAAAAGTGTCTAAATTGTCTCAATTTCAGACAACACAAAAATGACTGATAAATGACCAAAAATTTAGTTTTGCATTCATACGTAATTTGTTCTTTAGATAATTTAAGGCCACGAGAAGACTGAACAGGGAATTTTTGGTAGCAAATTGCAGAGATGCCTATGTTATGTCTAAAACATCTCCAGACAGACAATGAATAACTGTACTTTTAGACACCAAAGCTGACAGATAGCAATTTTTTGTTCATGAATAGATATATATCTTTTTCTCCTTTTGCCAAGAAAAAGGTTGGCAATCAAACAGATGAATATACAATTGTGTCAACTTGCAATTACAATTTAGGAAAAAACCCCCATACACTTAGTATATTAATAAACACAAAGGTTGATGGATTTGGAACACTCAGATTTTGAAACACATTGCCTGCTGGAAATTAGGTCAATATCATCAAATAGACAGAGGACAAAGTCCTGCAGTTTACATCATGATTACCATTTAATACTCTCACTGGGTAGGTTAGCTCCTTCTGAATAAACTAAGAGAAACAGAGTGGTGGTGGTGTTCAGATTGACCTCTCTCAAGGATCATCATGAGTCTTAATTTCTCAAAGTAAAAGCTGTCTACCTGAGATGTCCGAGCATTTCTGAGAGTCCATCATGAGTGCATCAAACACCTCAAAGTCAGTCTTCTTCACCTGAATGATGTTGTTGACCGTGCCCAGGTGATTTGTCACAACAGGCTGGATATGGGGGAAGGGGAGGGCAAAAGAGAAAACAAATACTCCATTTTCAATTTCTAAAACTTTAAAAAACAAGTTATTGGAGAACTGCATTTGTAATCACAATTTTTTTAATATGAAAACAGTATGAATTCCTACTGCAGGATGTTTACTGAGGTAGTATACCTTTCTCATTGGTACAACATTTCTACTTCCACAATACATTCCTCAGGAAATTTGAGCCAAAATCCAGCTTCTTCGCCACTGTACACAAACCATTCCAACTTGACAACTGTATGTATGTATGTATGTATGAAAGAATGAATAAATGAATGAATTAACAAACAAACAAACAAATAAATAAAAATATCTATTTGAAAAAACTTTAATCTGGGAACAAAGGCAGCCACTGACCTCAGCTGGATCATGGGTCCACTGTCCATCTACATAGAATTTGTATTGGTGTTCTCCTTCAGGCAGGTCCACTATGGCCACAAAGTTGTTATGGCTGGGAAAGAAACAGATAACATAAACATATGTTTATTAATTAGATGTCCCTCAAAAAATTTCTTGAGCAATTCCAGTCAATGAGTATTTTATGACGTATTCTTACTGTTTCATATTGAATTTTGTTGACTGTACTGTATTATGAAATCACACACTCAAAGTGCACCTGGAACCATTACTCAGGTATGACTCCCTGCTCCTACTTTAGATTAAGGTACTTAAAATAAATGTATCATGGGGAAATCACCAAGTAATTTACCATGCAAATCTCACACACTAAATGACCTTGGACAAAGTCTGAAGCTAAAAAAATGCGGTAAACAGAAGATGACCAATTTTCCAAGGGCAACAGTCAAATGAGTTCACATCGCCCCCTAGTGGTTCAAAGGCTCAAACATCAGTGGGATTTGATACAAACAGCTGACAACAGGCCTGCAGTACAAGACAAGTGACAGGTTCTGTCACATGTCACCATGCTTACCTCTTGGTCAGAGGGATCTTGTTTACCCAGTTGTTGAAGGAGCCAGACAGGAAAACATCTTTACCACCACCAGTCCAGCGGAATACTGTAGGCCGGGCTTGACTAGGACCCTTAGTATTGGCCTCTATGTCTTGTTGCCAAGCCAGATACTCCTCTTTCTCTGTTGGAGGCTATATGTGCATAAAAAAAGAAATGTTTATGCAGGCATAAAGGTAAATTAATATGAAACAATAGGTAATATACCAACTCTTGCTTTTTGTAAAACTGTTACAGAGATGCACCTCAACATCTGTACCTTCATGTCAACTCCCTGGAAGAGATAGGCATCATCGGTACTGTCCATGAGGATTTTGGGACGGTCGCCCTCTTTGTGGCCTCGGCTGTCCCTACGGTGGCTCTTCTCGCCGTGGGACCCACTGCCGCTTCCACCACTCCTCTCACTGCTGGTGTTGCCCATGCTCCTTTCCTAGCAAAAACACACACCGAAACCACCAAAATGAGCTCCCTGACACGGAGGATCTACAAAGTGAGCTTCTGTTCAAAGGAATCCAAACAGCCACAAATGAATTTTATTAATCGTTACTGTTTTCATCACAAAAGCACAGAAATTTAAAAAGCTGATGCTTTCTATAAACACTGCAAACAATACAAGTATCAAATATACACATTCCATCAGATTGTACTATCAATTAGATCAAAAGCGTACAGTTAATTACCTTAGTGTAATGTTCAGTTCACTCGACGAGATTTTCAAGAACTTCTTTTATTTCGCCATTTACCTTCAAACTCCCACAATAACAGACTTCGCGTCAATACTACGCGACACGACTTTATTACGTAAATTTCGTGCGCAGTAACTCGCATACGGCGGGCTAGTAGGGACAATTTCTTTTTCAAATTCACCATGTATCCTGTTAGAAATGTGTCACAACTGTCACATTCTGCTCATTTTCTGTCTGTAGGTGTTTTTGTTCCTGAAAGGTTTGTCTTCAGCACCTTAACAAGAAAACCCCTTATCCTCGTGTTATTATGAGCTTCCATGTTTGAAGTTATGCTTTTTCATGAGTACTTTACAGTTTTAGCACTTGAACAATAGCTGGACAAACATCTAATTGCTCGTAATGGATTACCTGATATTTCCAAAATATAGGTACCCAGGGTTACATAATTCTAATATCGTAGTCAGTACTGGTCATATTACATGTTGTATAAATTTTGCTACAATATCATTATAGCTACACTAGTTAGTCCATGGTTATCATAAGAGTTGGTGGCACAGTTCTGCAATGAAACATTTGGAATTTTACTTCTCAGCTGTTCACAGAAGACCACCAATGCAGTGCTTTATGAAAAGGGATCACTGGTAATAATTTGATTTGAGATCTCACTGTTTACATTTGTGACATTGGTGTGAATTTGGGGTGAACTCTTTCACAGAGCCATTCATGTTTCATTTAGTTCAATTCATTATACTTGACTTTCTCGCTGTTCCAAATGGGTCTAGTGACTGAATAAACTGTCCCCTGATCTATTCTCACGGTTATCCCATTTCACCCTGTCACAACTGGGCAATGTTATACTGAGGGAGGCATGTCAGGCCTCCGCCATTGCTCTAAAAAAAATGTGTACACAGTTAAATAAACAATGCCCAAGGGGCAAACAGCAGCCCAGCCTGGTGTCTGACACTCATTTGAAAAATGATAGCTTGAGTGTATCACAAATTTGATAATGGTAATCTTTGGTTATTGGCAATTTCTTGTTCCTTGCCATTACACAGTACTGGACACATTAAATATGATTTATGGTGCAAAACATAAATCTCTTGAGCAATTCCAGTTCTGTCCAGCTCACTGCCAGCCTTGGAAAACAGGTCCTTCTTTATTTTTAGCCTCCACAGCCGGTAAAATTACATATCAGAGTACAGGATCCTCCAGACTCTGCAATTTGCAGCTGGTGTGAAGGGACTGGGGCTAACGAGGCAAAGATGAGCAACAGCTATGATCCGCATCCAACAACCCCCCAGAACCCCAGCTTCCTGCCAGCACCCATCAGCACTGCCATCTGTGCTCATTTGTATCTTCACACCTACAATGCACCACTTGACACGTTAGTTTCCTCTACGGCAAAAGTGCAGACAAATGTGAAAGGGTTTCCATGTGAATGAAGAAAGAGTATATGTTTTTGAGCTGGGAACAAAGATGGAAGAACTTTCATGAGAAAGCAAACAAAACTGACACTCCTCTTGAGAAGGCACACAAAAGTGGAAGAGAATTCATGTGAATACAATTAAACTAACAAGCATAGGCTGTATAAAAAGACATTTCCCCAGCAAGTTTTTGGAGCATGTTAAGTAATCCTCATTATATATGGTTTTGACTCTAACTACAGACCTGAAAATTGTCTAGACATAAGGTGTTGCATGGGTTCTTGCAAACAAAAACCAAACAACTGTTATCTTTAGACTTTTGCTTTGTACTCATGAGAAACATTCTGTGATATACCTGGGTCAAAACATCTTAAACACTGCAAGAACTGTTGCAAAGTCATTGCGTATAAACCTCTTTCACTTTTCTGTGGCACCCTTTGATGAAATTTTAATATGCAATAATCCACTCAAAAGAACAAAGAATGTCTCAATAACTGCAATATCAGTTTTGGTGTGCTCTTTATTAAAACATCTATATATGTCCACTAAGACAGTCATTTTACATCTTTATGAATAATTTTCATATATTATTGTCTCTAAATCTGTAACATCTTAAAATATGGACACAGAAGTAAGTAAAACAGATTAAAAGCACAGAAAAACGTAGAAAATTAAGTATACTCAAAGGATACCTAAGAAATAAAATTACATCAAATACACCAACAAACTAAAATTACTAAACACCAACTCTCAGTGAGGCAGATCATGTTTTTTTTGTGACAAAGTGGTGTATAAATGTAATCAATATAGACTGTGAATCTACCATCATAACCAGGAAGTTGATATTAGTTTCTGATCAAAACCACTAAGTCACTTCTGACTGAAAAATAAAAATTGGTAGACCTTCATTACAAAGAGCTATAAAATATTCATAATCATTTTGAACTTGCAGTCGATCAAAGGCATAAAGCACCATCATTTTATTCAGGGTACTTTCATTTCACACAGCAAAAGGAATTTGTACTGCATGTAAGATTATGTACTATAAAAGTGCAACTAAGCTACTTTTATATATGACAGCATTCAGATTTTCAGTTCTTAATTTAATTCTAGTTTTCAGCATCACTTCATTGCTTTCTTTCTGCCTCCCAGCTCTGTAGTATAGAGTGTATGCAATGGCATAGTGGCAACAGATGGCATAGTGGTCAAGGCACTGGCATTATGGCCAAAATTAAGCTTGCAATTCTAAGACACTGAGTATTGGTGGAAAGTGTAAGAATACCTGGGCAATCGGGGTTACACCTATACAGGACAAACTGGAGAGAAGAGTGAAAGCAACACAGCATTCAAATTTCCTACATCACTTGGAACCATCGTAGAGCTAGGAAAACACTACAGCTCATTACCTGGTCAAACTTGTTAACCAAATGATTTATGAACTAAAAACCAGTTTCCAGCAAGATGACTCAAATTTTTCACTGATAGTTTATAAATTACTAAAAACACATATACATACATATATGCTATATATGTACAGAATAAAAAAAACAATATGGAGAAAATGAATTTTTTTAGATCCATGTGGTTGAAGAAGGGGTGGGTGCTGAAAAGTTTAATTTATAACTTTATGATTGGAGGTGTAGTGGTCTCAGTGATGGTAAAGATGGTCTCTGCTGCTTCTGTCATTATGCAGAGACCAAGCCCTGAAAGATGACAATTTAGGTCTCGTTATTATTACCCCCCTCCCCCAAACCCACAAACACTTTGTGCCTATCCCCATCCTTTCCTTTTAAAGCTACTCACAGATGTGCACAAGTACAGGTGGAACATCATGTGTGTTTCTGCATCTGAAAAATATACTATAGCACATGAAATGAGTGGCTTGTATGTTTTACTTACATATATATATCTACCATGGCTGATTATGAAAGTTATGGTTAACAGAGTTTCAGTAAAAAGCTGATTAATATATTGATCATTTTCATGCTTGTAGAAATATTCCATTTGCAACTATTGAGTTACAGCTACAGGAGCTCAGCATCTTCACAAACACCAGTAATACTGTTCATTCTGCTTACCTCTTTGGTCACTACTGCATTTGGTAGATTCATCATACATAGCAAATCTTACGTTGTCACATGGCACATTAGACATACAAACTTTCTTTACTTAAATTACAAGAAGTTCTCAGCAGAAGATTTTCAGGACCGTTTTTCACCAAGACAAAGGTAATGAACCAGTGAACACAGAGGGATAGCCTGCAGTTGTTTCTTCAATGAGACAACAGATTGATCTCTCTGATCTAGAAGCCCAGAGAGTGAATAACACTCTACTCTGTCTGTCTCTGTCTCTGTTTGTTGTCAGATGAAGTGGAGTTCTCTTCTTGGTGCCATTTTGTTTGTTTTTCTTTCTTGTTTTTGTCACCAAGATTAGGTTGCGTGCTGGGAATTTATTGGGAGAGAGGGGATAAAATTACTTCTTTTTAACACACTGGAAAGGTTAACATGTGTAACATACAGTTAATAACAATTTACAAAACTAAGCCAGTGCATAGAAGATGGACTGCAATGAAATGGAATGGCTCTAAAGTATATACTTACATACCATATCCAAACACACCAAATACTTTTTTCATTTAACTTTTTTTTACATTTGAGCAGATGTACTTGTGTTTCATTTCTATAATCTATGTAATTAGTCAGATATTATGATTGTGTTAATGCAGTTCTGTGTAACACATCAGCACTTGTGTGCTGAGACACACAGCAAAAATAGCTGAAGGCTGGGGTGGATTGGACTTGGCTGGCTTGCATGACCTGTAGTGACATACCAGGAGGGTTAGGATGCAATGCTATACACACAGATTGGGATAATTCAGTCACAGATGACTAGGATGTGCGTGTGACCAGCTGGCACTATGTAGGACACAAGGGGTGAGACATCACACTGGATACAAGGCTTGGAGGGTAAAGGGTCACAGAGAAGGAAGAAGCAGGTGACTGGGCCAGTAGGGACACTTAGTTAGGCACAGGAGGAGAGGTCCCCCTACCATGGTGAAGTGGATGATGCAGTAGATGGCTACGACCAGCAGGCCAATGACAGCAGAGGCGACTGCCAAGTGGAGGGCCTTGCGGCCCAGGCGCCGGGAGCCCTCGTAGTCACCCTGATCGTAGCTGCTCTGAGACTGCAGGTTGGCAATGGGATATAGCATAGTGGTTGTGGGGAAAGAGAGGGGTATAAAGGGATGAAGGTAGAGGAGGAGACAAAGCAAAAGAGCACAGAAATGTAGGTTATAGATAGAGAAGTGTGACACCCATTAAAATATGGGACTAATCTGTTGAACAAATGTCACAAAGCATTGTGTTACTGGGAGAACATATGAACTGCACACTGTCACCTCATCCCACCTCTGAACACATTTAAGGTGAAGGAGATTCACCTTAACATTCATGGTGCTGGCTTCACACCACCAGAGAAACAGAGATCCAAATGTCACACAGACTGAAGAGTGTTATATCCCTCTGGCACCTCTGACAACAGAGCTGCACGTTATGTAAACACCTGCTGGGTTGCCTGTGCATGCATTTTGTGCGGCGTGTGCATCAAGCTGGTACAGCAGCATGTGGCAGATCACACTGTGATTTGAAGAGGACATGTCTCTGTCTCCCTGGCTACAAAAGCTGCAGGAGGTGTTTTGAGTCAGCACTGGCAGGGAAGCAGTGCTGTACACACCACACCAAAGGGATGTGCTTGCTGCTGAGGCCTCCGCCACAACCTGTGCTCTTTGATTCATTCTCATCCAGATCTATGCAAATAGCTCTTTTACATAAAGCATTTTTAACCCTCTGCGGCATCTTTAGACACACTCTGCAGAGTAAGAGGTTCAGATAGACTGAAAGTGACATCTGACTTCAACCAGTAGGGATCAAATCTCACAGAGGAAGCTAAGCTCTTCTCATTTTACTGCGTGAGAATGAGCACTGTACCTTTTCACTTTTTAAACACCAAACTAAAGATGCCCTTCAAATAACTTTAAAATGGCAGGCATTCAGAATCTATAAATCCTTCGTTGTGCTGAGGTTCGATACCCTGCATACCCACAATGCTCTGCTGCAGCCCACATGTACAGGAAATGGGGATCTTTGACAGTTTCCCCAAAGCCCTTTCCAAGTAGGCAGATAATTTTAAAATCAGATAGGTGCCCTACTCCTGTGTCACGTTGCAGCTGGACGCCTTCACTGAGAATAGTGTAAACATTGGGTGACCTGTGGGAGGAGAGCAAGAACACTGGAGATGAATCAAACTGCAAAGCCAAAGAGGGGATTTACCATGCTGGAGTGGAAGCCAAAGTTTTCGACAGAGTCCCTCTAAAGCTGTTCTCTATAAGACCGGGACGCTGCAAAGGCGATTGGTTACATGTAAGTTTGCAGGTCCCCCACTGTGTTTCACAGTGACTTGACCTCAGGAATAGCTGGAGTAAACCGCTACTTGGAAACAGCAGTTACAGGAAACACGTGTTGACACTGATAAAAGGCGAACTCTTGCTTATATTGCAACCTATAGCCTCTGAGACACGATACACTCAGCTTGTCTATGCAGTTAGTATAATAATTACTTATTTCTTTTAAAATGAAGATAAGCACAGTTGTTACATTTGTTCTGCACAGTTGTTATATTTACTCTCCACTTCAAGGTCACTCACAATATAATGTTTATGCACAAAACAACTTTTAAAATATTTACAAATTTATACAGCAGGGTTATTTGTACTGTATTAATTCAGAGAAACTGCCTTGATCACGGGTACTACAGTAGGAGGTAGGATGCTTTGACTGTAAGGCACCAGTTCTCATCCTGACACTGACTAGACCCACTATATAGGTTACATTAGCGTTTCATTTATATCCTTTTATTCACTTAGCAGATACTTTTCCCCAAAGTGAAATTCAGCTGTTCACCCAATTTACAGCTAAGTGCTCTTTTTTACTGTATCAGTTTGGAGTAAATACCTTAATAAAAGGAATTATGTCAGGTGGTAGGACTCAAATCTACTTCAGCCAGTATGTCACCTGCTGCCCTGTTATTTACTTGCTATATACATATACTTACATCAAAGTTGACTTCTATTACAGCCATATGTCACCACTTTAACATCACTGCATGTGCACTTAATTCATTATTTGTAGGAAAGCACTCGTCTTTAAAGCGAGCTGTGATGTTAGATGGAGGGTCTGTGAGCCAAAAAGTGAGCAGCTGTAAGGAAATGTGTGAGACCTGCTGCAACATGAACAACTTTCTCACTCATGTGAAAGTTTAAAAACTGACCTCAAAACAACTCCAGCCCCCAAAATATGGACACTTGTCTAAATGGGAAATGTATAGTCAGTAAATTATCTGTCTACCTGTTGGTTCTTTGTAGGAAGACAGAGGACACTGAGGCAGTGTAGGGTGATCAGTTACAGGTCCGTGTGTGGTTTCTGAAGCATGTGCCAGCACCGGAGTGATACTGTGATACAGATGCAGCCCTGTGATGTAAGTGGCACATTGTGGGGAAACTCAGTTGGCCAACGTGCATGCCAGCGTGGCAGGGTGTGAAACGTGGGTGTACTGTGTGCAAGAAGAGGCAATGGGCACATGTTTCGACTTGAAATAACAGCTGCCAAATCTGGTCCCTCAGACCTGCAGTCTTTCACCTCCTCTGCATGTGACTCAATGTCATAAGTTAGGAGTGCACTCCTGTGTAGTCCAGGGGAATGAAATTAGGACCCTGGCTTTCTTCTGAGCACTTTGATCAGAACCTTTCAGTAAACTTGCTGTTACCCACAAGAGTCCGTGCCACCTGAAAAACACCACTCTACAGGTTTGACCCTGGTTATGTACCCTAACCCTGCTGCCCCCCTGAAACAGCACAGCTCTGGTTCTTATGGTCCCTTTGATACACCTCCTGCGCATGTGACTGATGTACGACATCTTAGTGACCACACAGACACAGGAGCGCATCAGTAGGTTTATTTTTACAAATTGTGGGACGGTTTTTTTTCAGCCCCCTCATTTCTCACAGAGAGGATTTCTGGTTTTGTGCAGAAACTCAACACAGAGATGCCTGAAAAAGCACAGATTTTTTACCTGCATAAAAATAAAACAAAACATTTCTTACAAAAGGCTTAGACCTTCTAGTGAAGAGGCTGATATTATGTGCAGTTTATGGCCTCGAAGTTCACAACTCCATCAGTGTTATTCATCTACTCTGATTCCTCTGTGATTCTGTGGTTGGATGAGTTTGCAGCATTGGTAGCAGGAGCTGCATTTTTAAAAGCCAGTGATGTGATATGAGATAGGATTGAATTAGTAAGTCCCTGAATCATTCTTGTGGACTAAATCTACATGTATTCATTTAGTTTATTTTTTCACCAAACCAACTTACAGTGTACAGTTACTTACAGTGATTTAAGCAGCTTGGTAATTTTTCCTCTCACACTAAGGAACTTAACCTACAAGAGGAGGTGGAATTCAAATCTGAGTCCTACGGATGCAAGTAGACAGCTCTAAATACTATGCCAAGTGCAGGATGATGTACATTATTTGACTTTGACCCAAGGATTTCCTTGAGCACAATGGATCCACGATGATCTCCCCTCTCCAGGTTACATACATATTGTCTTAGGGCAGTAAAACATTCTGCTGTACTCACAGGTAAATCCGATATGCAACGCTCTCCAGAAAAACCTGCAGTTTGGCCCCTGAAACAGAACCCTAAGGTACTCACCAGCACAGAGAAGACCAGTGCCACAATGTTGACAGGATAGGCTGGGCAGAAGCAGGTGAAGATGGTGAGGGCCAGGTAATTCCGCAAGGGGGGCACACTCTGGGTCTCGCCCCTAATCTGGTGGTCCCCATCCAGCGGGCGCTTCACATCTGACTGTACGACTCCTAGAGACATTGGACCCGGTGCAGAGGAACGAGTCAGGAAATAAAAACAAGAGGGCTGGAGAGACAAGAGGTGGAGAGAAAGACGGAGAACAGACAGGAGGTCGGCAGGAGCAGTGAGTATTAGCACTGGCTCAAGGCTGGATTTCAGTAAGAGTAGAAGGCGGCGGGAACACTGAGCTCCAGCTGGGAAGTGACCGAATTAGTTCTAAGGGTGAACACAATCCCTCCCCTGAGTGGTCGGAGCCCCTAGAGAGACGTGGGTTGAGGGAGGGGAGGCAAGGGAGACTGAAACCACATGGATCAGGTCCAGAAGGGAGTGAGAGAGGTGAAGGAAAGCTAACAGCCTACGGCTATCTATTCTTGGTATGACTCAGAGAAAGGGGGCACAATGTCTATGACTGCATCAAGAGTTGTGAACCTAAAATTATTATTAGTTTAACTTTAATTGCTGTATATTTACTTATCATTTTGACAGTGTTCATGTAAAGATAAGTTTGGGAGCAGCAGGAGACACAGTGTTTAGAACTACATCCTCCTCCTTGACGAAGCCAGGTTTGAATCTCATCTCCTCCTATAGTACCTTTCAGGAAGGTATTTACCCTGAATTGGTACAGTAAAAATTACTCAGCTGTATAAATGGGTAAATCATTGTCAGAAATTTAACATTATAAGGCACTTTGGAGAAAGGGATCAGTTAAATAAATGAATGTAAACGTAGTTTTGCCTTAGTTTTTGCCTTTGTTTTAGCCTTTAACTCTCCACAAAAATATTTGTAAAATAGGAGCAACTGCATATAACCATAAAAAAGGTTTTCTGTCCCGGTAAATTTAATTCAATTTGTTCTTTCTCACAACTGTCAGTTTCACACCTGTAGATCAGGAAAGCAAGTAGAGTCTCATATATTTGACAGAATCTGCTACTTGTACTTGCATGACTTGTATCTACATACCACAAGAAAAGATTTGAACTATCTTAAAGAAGCACGTGTTGACTATATTCTCACAAATGCAGCGAAAATTGTTGTGATTTCTCTCATATTTCACCAAGACCACTTCAGAGATTCAAACTCTGACTTTGGTGTAATTCTAACAAAAATTAAGGAAACTATTGTCTTATAGTGTGCACATTCCTTATTAAATAAAATAAATTATTAAATGCATTTGATCTGCAGGTTGTGCTAGGGAACTTTTGCACTGAAAAAGGTTTTAAAGGTCATTTACAAATCCTATTTCACTGTAGACTCAACACTGAGTTGATTTCCCTGCAAGTATTAATAGGTTGGTAAATTAATTGGCAGCTTTTTAATGTAAGCATAGCAAACGCCTCTTTTGGTTTCTCAGAGCGGTGACTCGGAAAGGATGTGTTTCCACTGACGCCCAACACAACTGATAAACTCAACGTGAGAAACACCAAAACCTCACTTTAGCAATTCTTACGAATTATGTTTTGACGCTCATTGCTTTGAGATCATGACTAACATTTCTTGATCATTTTAGAACTTAAGCAGTTCCAACAAAACTATTTAAAATTAAAATTAACCAGCTGATCACTGTGGCAAGAGAAACTGCATTCATAACGTATGAGCCCAGTATGGAGACATGATGGTTTGGAGCACGTCTCTTTTCGTAGTTTGGAGCTTCATGTTCTGGATTGGTAAGAAAAACCTTTAGTATGTTTTGCGGGTTTATAGACAAATGTCTGATGAAGCTGCTTTACTTAAGTTGGAAAAAACTGATCCAGACCTTGAAGGACCTGTTATATGTAAGTATAATGTAGAAAGACCTAATGTTTAAGAGGAGCTATATATTCATATCTGGAAATGATCGAATACAGTATACTGCAGGATATTTTGCATGTTTTGTATTTCAAGACATTCATTCTGAGAGGTCTTTCCATCTGACCTTGATAAAACTTTATAGACCATTTAAAATAACATCTGTCATGAATGATGAACAAAGGCATTTGATAGTGATATGAGGAAAATTATGCAGCTCATGAAGCAATAAAATAGAAAACTGCTCATGTAAAATATTGTATTTTACAGTCTGCTCTAAACTGGCTTGTAATTTATCACTGTTTGTTCATATTTCTGTTGCCTGTAGGTGAAGGTGATCCTCTGGTGTCAATTTGCC